>CANNZV010000811.1:0-216294 GCA_947561585.1 Caprella mutica | reverse complement strand
CTTTACGTTGATCGCACTAGTGTGCCAATTCCCAAACGTACCTTTACAACTGCCGTATTCTCCTATAAGCGTATTAATTATTGGGTATAGTTTAAACTTTAAAGAGAGCACAACGTACTTTATATAGAAAGGTACAATCCAATTGGATAGAAATAATTCCTATGTTTCTATTCTCATTATAAAACAGGAAGATAAGAGAATTCATTTTCAAATCTAAAACGATTTTTTTTAAACTAAGTATCTGTTTTCGCACTTCTGGTCGAAGTATAAATTCAGATATCGTTTGGAAACAGACATTCCTACGTCAAGATGATGCTGTTAAAACCATGTATCGTTTTTCGTGTTTCTACTCGAAGTGTAAATTCAGACATCATTTAGAAACAGACATTCCGATATCTACTATGAGTCGAAATGGTTGCTAAGTCGATACCCACCGTTAGCGCTACGAATTCGACAGAAAACGGCATCGAATCGACATTCATATGTTTGTTGGGAAGTAGGCTCGTAGACTTCATTTACTATACTATTACCTCTTCATTTCCCTCTTTCATCCTTGAGTGCAGCCACCGTTGCTTGTGACCATTTTTGTCACATCCTCGGTAAGTGACAGCATTCAAGGAGTAGCTTTTCAGCATCCATGAGCGTCGTGACTTTGTCCATGGAGCCACTCCTTTCTGATTGCTTCTTTCAGCTCCTTGTATTTTATTTCCATTTGACGTCAGCGACATGGCCTTTGGTTCAAAAGCAGACGTTAAACCTCTACTAAACGTTGAGGCTATTTAACATGTTCCATTTTAGAGAAAATTCTGTGTTATCGGACGGTTCCAAATTTTCCAATATGTAAGAAATAAATATAATAATTATCATTATTCAATTCTTATTTAAATTGGTATCCATGATACCAGTACGTAAAATACAAGTTTAGAAATAAAAATCATTACATATCTAATTTTTCTACGTAAAATGCTGAACCCCATATCCGATAACTTGAGCTTTTACCTAGTGTTAAAAGCTGCAAATGAGACGATTAAAATTCAGTGATTCACATTATAGATAATTAAACTTATAAAGTTGTAATCGGACTCAATAAATCTATATATAATAATCATTATTTAACTTTTATTTCAATTGGTATCATACCTTCAGCTATTATGTTACACATTAAGTAGTTAAATAATAATTATTATATTTTCCTTTATCACGTGTTCGAAAATATAAACCCTATTAATAACTTGGTACATATACCGTATTGCTAAAATTATTTCACAGAACACATAATTCCAGTTTTATATAACACAATTATATAAGTCAAAATGTCAAACAATTACTCAACTATTATGACCTATATTTACTGAGTGAGAGTTAATCTATGGTCAAATTTTAATTAATGCATTCATTACTTTGAACTTTCATCTGTATTCTAAGTCGTGGCCTCAAAACATTTTCTATAATTTGAACTCATATAGTGAACGTAATTTTTAAGGAGTTGCAATTATATAAAAATTTGACCAACTCATTACTATTTGTAATAAGAATAAGTTGTGATTTTGGTTATAAAAGCGGTGCTTGCCTGTATTGTTCTATTCACTTTAAAATTTCTTCAAATATCTCCGGGTCGCTTAATATCAAAAAAATTTCATAGTAAAATGCATCCACGGTGGCAAAGTGGCAGAGCTGGTGGCACGAGGACGGTTAGACCCACGAACGATACCTGGACTCAACACTTCATTTCTTCCCATTTAATTTATATATAACATTATGTAACATAAATCAAATTGATATGCATCTAAACGTACAGTATGTTATATCAAAGAAGTAAGAGTTTTCGATTTTAATTTATTTATTTATTGGATGCAAGTGGATATCGTTTCGAAGCATATTAGATATATAATTAGGCGTCTGTTTGATGTAGAATCCCTATGTATGTTAGATGTCGTAATTTATCTTTCTATTCAACGCTGTTATACCGGTATCGCTTCGATGCCAATTATACTTGATATGATGCGGTTTAGCGGTGCAAACGGATATCGGATTGATGTCTACTTGATGTCACCATGTCTAATTTGTTACTGGTATTCGATGTCGGAAGAGAGGTTATACAGAGTCGTTTAGACATCGAATAAATACATTCATGTTTGCTGGGCCAGGTGTTCCTAGTGTGTACTTCACCCGCCTCCAGAGGCCCATCTGATCATAATAAAAAATAAGACATAACTAACACACCGGGTGATAGGAACCTACTCCCCGAAGAGAGCTGCGACTATGGCAAATTTGTCAAGGGCACAGAAAAATCATGCAGTCAATGAAAATTTCGCAATTCAGTTTCCTATTCCCTATGAAGTGATCATACCTATAAAACTGCCATTAGAAATTTGTTTCAATCGAATCAGTTCTTTATAGAAGATGAAGAGCTAACTTTAATATGTACCAGCAAGTGCAAAACCAGTCAACACAGAATTTTAATTTTTGACTTTTATATGACGAATACACAAGCAAAATTCTGCTTGCTAAGAATATTAGTGAATGCACTGGGCTACCTATTAAGGCTATTTTCGAGCAAATAGATTTATAGAGAGAGAAGAAGTATCTTTTAGTGTCAATAACGAATGAAATTACAACTTACAAATCGATACGTAAATATTTTAATTTTCAAATTTTGACATTTAAATTTTATTTTTGTAAATTCAATTTCTCAGAAAGTGTAGCGAATGAGCCAGAATACCAATTGCAATAATATAAAACTAAATATTTAAAAACGTGTTTAATTATTTTTATTTCTATTTAAAGGTCTTCTCCAGGCTCGGGGAAAAAAATGTATTACATAATATTATAGAACTAAGGTATACAATCATTATTCTGCAAACCGCATACAATTTGGTTCAGTATATATTTTACAATTAGTTTTTAAGTTTTTTAATACTATGTTAGCAACAATTGAGCGAATCACTAATCTGATGCTCAAGAAGAAGATTGTACACTCTTTGTTTTGATTACAAATTTGAATTCTATAAACAAACCATGCGTTTTCGGCCTTTATTTCAGATATTAGTTGTTTTCTAAAGTATATAAACGTTTCTATTATAAGTTCATTCAATTTTATACCTTTACACGAATAATAAATGGATTTATTAAACATAATACCTAGTTGACAATCAAAACAAATGGTGTACATTCTTTTTCTTCAGACTGAAAATTTCTTAAATTAGTAAGTCGGAAGTAAAGTAGGTTTTGTAGAGTTTTGATTATAAAAATCTTTTAAAGCATATAAAATTAAAAATATGCTACCAAATTCGATGCGGTTTGCAGCATAATGATAAGAAACATTAGCCTCGTTGAATAAAACAATAAAAATATTTTCTTGGAGGGGACCTTTAAAAGATGATTCATAAATACGTCATGAACAATGAAAGTCACAGATTTTCGCCAACTCAAATCAATTATTTTTAAATATTGTGCATCTTATTTCAAACCGGATCGGGAACGCCACGCCGCGGAAGTTTACGAAACCATGGAACGGACACAACACGACGTTCATTCACACATCCGTTCAGATGACTTCAGGACGGAAACGATGCCGACATCACAATACTTTAAAAGAATATAACAGTTATATAAAAGTTAAAATTTATCGATCATGACTACTATTTTATACGATACGAATTTGATGATAATTTTTTTTCGGTAGCATCGCATTTTTTTTAATTTTCAGTTCGAATCTTCCTCATTTATTATCATACTAGTTTATTTCCCCATAGAAATTAATGGGTTTTCAATAGTAAATAAAAGAAAAAATATGTAGGCTATATATATCAGAAAATATATGTAGGAAACAAAATATATATATAAAAAATATAAGTAAATAAAATGTATCCATATAAAATGTAAGAAAATAAAATTTATGTTAAATAAATTATGTAAATAAAATATAATTTTTCTTATACGTATATAATAAATGTTAAAGCGAGACATTTTTCTTGCAACAAACCAACCAACACTCAAAGACACACTGCATGTGTATTAGTATATACTATATAGGGTGATCATAATTATTACCGAATTATTATGATATGTATATATAAATTATATATACCTAGTCCATGGTATATATAATTATTTAATTATATAGTTTATTACGTATAAAATAAAAATTAATTTGGGGTCGTAGAAAATAAGTTGTTATCCTTCTTATTTCAATAACTTTTCATGATCTGATTTATAATCATTAAAGTTAATTGAATGAAACTAATTGATTATGTACTAATATTTATAATGTATTAGTATCAATTTAAATTTAGCATTAAAGAATCAACGTTGAAAAGGATGACCAATCCTACCTATGACAATCATTGATTGAATTGCCGATAGAGTAGGCCAACGCGTTCATTCTCTCCGTACGAATCACATAATGTTCCTATCGGGGAAATACGTACACTCGGTCATTTAGAAAGATGGTAAGTCTGTTGTACAGATTGTTGTTCTTATGAAGCCGCTGCTTACTAACAATTATTTAATGATAAATTCATAGCAGCTGTTTGTGAAACTCTAAGACATTAGTCTCCATCAATCTGTCGCATTTAATAAAATAAATAAATGGTTATCGAGGAGATCGTGTGTGAATTAATTCACCACCTGAAACTGGCAATATCAATTGTTATTGCTCGTTTAAAAATATATATGTAGTTGCCAGTTTAAAAACACGTGGTAACAGTATATGTAACTTTTTAATAATTTAACTTTCCATATTCGTTATTAGTACCCTCACATTTGATAACTATATGTTCTGGTAAAATTTGAAGATTTAAATATGACGTCTTCGATGGAGGAAGGGACTAAGCTAAATTTTGAAATTGTTCAAGAGTAGTATTTTAGGTGTTCAGATAGTTTTTTTCATGTTTGCTGAAATATTATGGACGTTTCAAAGTACTTTTACCTATCTTTGCATAAAATACTTAATGGAACAATTCAAATACACGTACTTTTTTTCAGTTGGGTAGGTACTAGGACATAAATTTCCCATGAAATAAATAAATAAATAAAAAATTTCCCTTTCTCCACCGATCGCGTCATATAGGATTGTGCAACGAAAAATCCCCGTGTTATACTATTTTCCTCAGTAGCAAGTTAGGTCTTAAGGGGCCTTTACACGGTAAGTGCTCAGTGCCACTTTCTGGTGACACTGCTCTATGCCACGCCCACTTTGCTACTTGCCCCACCCTTATTGGCAAAACTTGGTGGTGACCAAGCTATCACTCTGAGAGCGAACGCTCACCACAAAGTGCCACTGTCTGTCAGTAGTGATTGCAAGACAATCAACAACCCCTTTGATTGGCCTAATTGAAGAGCTCCCATGCCTATGGAAAATAAAATCTAAAGATTATAAAGGTAAACAAATTATAGGGTTAGTGTTTAATAGCATATTAGATGCTAACCACGATACTAAAGTGTCAGTGCCCACCAAAGTACATTCTGCTCGTGTAAAGGCGCTGAGCTAATTGGTGGGCAGTGTGGTGAAAAAGTGTGGTGAATAGTGGCACTGACCAGTGCTCGTGTAAAGGCCCCTTTAGATGTCTCCTCTCGACACTCTACTTTCCTAGTGACTAGCACCTCTGATCTCAAAAGTCAGTCACCGTGACAACTCTTGAGAGGAATGTTCTGAGGGTGTCAGCCCGCTACATTGTAGCAACATCGCCTAATTTTCACTTTCCTTGCCAGCTTTCACTGCTTGCAATTACATTTTGCACTTTAAACTTCGTATTGATATCGTCAACCAAGTCGAATTAATTCATAATCCAAAAGTTATATTGATATCATAAATCATCTGATATTTTAGAATATAATGCTATTTTGTTATCATTATTTTGAAGTATGAAGTATTTTGAAGGCATTTTGAAGTATGTAGCGTATCATTTTTGTAACATTAACTGTGAAATCAAAACTGTACCTACATTCAGTACAGTCTAAAATTTAGATTTTTTAATCTTCTTTACAGACATTTTTTAATATAATATTATATGAAAATATATGGAAAAATAATATGAAAATACTACATGAAAATAGCATATGAAAATAGTATATGAAAATAATATATAAAATAATATATGAAAATAATATTAATTATAATCGTATATGAAAATATATTGAATATTCACGAAAACACAAAAATTTAGGTTTATTGAATTATTTTTTAAATCCATTCTTATTTTTCAATGTGATAACAAAAGTCAAACATACATACGAAGATGATTCAATAACCTCCACCATGTGACCAAGTATAAAGTTTCCCTCTAAAGCAGTCAAGAATATTCAAACAATATCTACACTTTCGCTTCATTAATTTTAAAGACTGTAATATATTCCAAAGTGATAATCAAGAGATTTCTTTTTACGCTTTAAATCCTGTACTTAGATCCATAAAGCACTTACCAGCCGTTTGTAATTTCATTTACGTGATTCTTAAAGAAACTTTCCAGCAATTAGGTAAAACTGCCGTCAGTCTCTTCCGAGTGATCGTACTGAGAAGTTGTGTGGTGTTGATGAGCTCCTGAGTTGCTGACTGAACTCTCTACCTAGAAGCATTACTTTCTATTCGTCTTCAGAAAAGAATATTTTTTATTTAAAATATTTCCATTTAATATATATTACCAACATGAATTTAGAAATAATGCAGCGGCTTAATTACATATTATTAATTGTAGCCCTATTTATGACGATACTTAACTGCGTCTCTTCGGATCCTTTCGACTTCCGATCTCGTTATTTATCGAAAAGAGGAAGCGCTACGCTACAGCAGTACAAGAACAGATTCCCCGGTGATGCCCAAATGAGTTTCCGCCGGCGACAGGGAAAGGAGCTGGCGATCCCAACCGGCAAGGAGCCCTCCACGGGAGACGTGATTGCCCAGTTGAGTGAGGCCCTCCACAAGGACCTCATTGGGGGAGGAGGAAGGAGCCATAGAGCCCGGGGGAGAAATGTTCAGGGGAGGAACAGGAAGAGAGTATCCCGATGGGGACAGAGGAGGAAGGTAGGGATTTAATGCTTTGTTATTATACATATATTATGTTATTTTACCTCACTAATTATTATTCGAAAAATAAAATTTATAGAATATCTTACGAACTATCGGTCAGTTTCACATCTTCGGTCATATAAGAAAAAACGATTTTCTAATAATTAAAATTATTATGAATAATTTCGTTTTTTCTTATATGACCGAAGATGTGAAACTGACCGATAATTCGTAACTATTATGGTTTGTCGATAATTTAACGAATTGAAATAGGTATATGAAAAAGAGAAAAAAATAAATATATTTTACATATTTCTTTACATTATTTCAAATTCTTCTCCAAACAAATTCTCTTTTTGAATTAAGCACTAAAATGGATATGCAAACCAAGGTAGTAATAGAAAATAGGGAAAAAACTTAATTGGCGATGCTTTCCTATATACTTATGTTACCATTACTCCTCCACATACTTAACCTATAAAAAATAATTTCTGTCACTATACAGCTGTGAAAGAAATATATCATATCACTCAGCAATTAAAAAACATAAGAAAAAAATAAAATAAAAACCTGCTGTAGTTACTAGCTTTAGCTTAATTTAGGAATTATCGGTCGGTTCCACATTTTCAGTTATATAAGAATAATATATATATAATAGTTGTTACATAAATACTAATGGGTATTATACTATAGGGACGTAAATTAGTAACTGTTGAGGTCCCTACATAAAGTAGCAATGTAGTACGGAGATGATATCAGAGTAGTTATTCCCTAAAATATCTCACTTCTCTTACAGTTTTGCAAAGTTATTTTAAGATTACAAAAAAGGCGATACAGATTATAATGTAAAGTGAAAATTATAAGAAACAGAAAATCTTGGCTTAGTACATAAATATGTCGAAGTCATAGAGTAACAATATAATGGAAGAAAATACATGAATGCTAATTCACCTCATCAATGTAAATCGTCAACATCAAATTTTCAAGTTAATACGTTAATTATTACTAGGCTTAAATAACAAATCGAACACGTTACTTGTTATTCATGGAATGTTTTCGAAAATATGTATGAATAAAGTTAATCAATGGATAATTCGTTTTAATGCAAATGAACATTATGACAAAAATCTTATAGTAAAAGAAATTACATGCACTATAGTGACATGACTCTTATTTCTCAATTTACTCTTCAATTCACTATAACTCCTCTCATATTTAGGTATTATTAGGAAGTTAAAGTCTCCAATGAAACGGAAAAATATATTCTTTTTTCCCGTTTATTCCACTCACCAAGATTATATTTCTGGTAAAGGCTGAATTTTTCATCAATTTATAAAAAAAATAAAAAGTAATGAAGTGTCGGTAAAATTAATATCTTAGTTTATTAATTTATATATCAACAAGAAAGCACTAACCACAATTTAATAATATAAATGTGAGGTTTCTTATTCATTTATCACCGTTCACCTCTCAAGAAGAGAATCCAGCTCACCATGTGTTATATTAAATACTGTACTATTACTTCGAGATTCTAAAATGGATGGCCGTTTTGTAGTTTGTTGTATCCACTAGCTTGTTGTATATTGCACACTTCATGCTTGTTTAATGACTTGGTAGAGGAGTTCGGGGGATGGCACGTGTCCTCCTAAATATATATCAGATTTTTCGTGTTTCAGTGATTTTTTCTATTTATCACTTCCATTTTGCGTATAGAGGTAGGTTCCCCCCCCCCCCCTCACCTTGACCGGCCTGCCAGGTCATTAAACAATCCTGAAGTTTGCAGTACAACAAACTAGCAGATACAACATACTAAAATACAACCCTCTATGTTGAAATTCTTCAAAATGAGAAGATAATCGAAGTGACAGCACATCTAACTAAAATGAAAGACGTGAAACAACAATGCAAATACATGTAACAACAATGAGGGACAATAATGTTCAAAGTGAAGCTTTGTTGTTGTTGTAGTGACGTCACACTCTGCACCGCCCTGACTTTGCTCCAGTGACTCTTTGGGTGGCAAAATTCTCGAGCCACATAAAGAAATTATACGCACTCTATTTTTCTGCTCACGGCTAAATTTATTCGCAACAATAATTTTTCTTTCAAAAAGATTTTATCTCTCCTTATAAAAAATATCGAGTGTGAAATCTAAGTTTAGAGCATGATCATTTTTTCACTTTCTGAATATCTCAAACATAAAAACAAATTATATGCAAACGTGTGGGAAACATTTATTTGTTATGAAAAACTATCTTCGATGCAATATTTCTTCGTGTTTTTCAATTGTGTTCTTCATACAGTGAAGGGATAAGTTATCACAGTAGCGTGTGTCCCGTATGTATTATCAGATTCACCGTGAAATAGCGTGTACTATCACAGTCACGGTGACCAAGTGCCTCCCTTTCAACACTCTACTGACTGTGATGAATGGCTAGAGATTATCTGTAGCCTACATAACGTCACAGACCGAGACTCCAACCTATAATGGGAAATGGAGACGCCATCTATAAAGAGGAATTACTTATCAATTAGGAGGAAGTAGGTTGAGTTCTTATTAATCGATTTTCCCACTTCATTATTGTCTTGCAATTTTATTTATTAAGTTTAAAAACCGCTAGGAGGAATCTATATGACAGATGTCTTGAATGAATTGTTCAAAGGAAAAAGTCGGCCAGCATAGTATTTAAGTGTATATGATATGTGTAGAGAATAATGTTGATTTCTAAGTCAGTGTCGGAAGCAGAGTTCATTCATCAACAGTTTCTTTGTGCTTTCTAACACTGGAGGAAAAACAACACCTATCGTCTGCATTGGACTTTCACTCCTCTTAAAATAGCCTGAAAAATTATGCTAATTCTCAGGCTATTGCGATGTAAAATGTTATCCAGTGTGTACGATTTACATGCGCTGTTTTGTAAAATGTTAGCCAGTGTGTACGATTTAAAGGCGCTGTTTTGTAAAATGTTAGCCAGTGTGTACGATTTAAATGCGTTTTTTTGTAAAATGTTAACCAGTGTGTACGATTTACGTGCGCTTTTGTAAAATGTTAACCAGTGTTTAAGATTCCAATGCGATTTTGTAAAATGTGTACCAGTGTGTAAGATTCCAATGCGCTTCTGTAAAATATTAACCAGTGTGTAAGATTTACGCGTGCTTTTTTGTAAAATGTTAACCAGTGTTAAAGATTCATATGAGTTTTTTTGTAAAATGTTCACCAGTATGCAAGATTTATGTGCGCTTTTGTAAAATATTAACCAGTGTGCAAGATTTACGTGCGCTTCTGTAAAATATTAAACAGTGTAAGATTTCAATGCACTTTTTTGTAAAATGTTAACCAGTGTGTAAAATGTTCATTCATTTTTTGTAAAATAATAACCAGTGATAAAAATCCTTTCCCATTTTTGTAAAATAATAACCTGTCTCACATAAATTTGAGTAAAAAGTTAATCAATAACATAACAATGTAGCAACATATTAACAGGTACAACAATGTAACAAAATGCTAACAGAGAAAGCTATAAGCTACACGCGAGGCTCTAATTTCAGTAACGCGTGATAACTACTCTGTTAACGCTTTTCCCATCATCTTCACGCTGAATTAACTAAGGTAACTCTCATCTTCTTTAGGGTAACTCTCCTATTCTTTAGGGTAACTCTCCTCTTCTTTAGGGTAACTCCCATCTTCTTTAGGGTAACTCCCATCTTTTTTAGGGTAACTCATCTTCTTTTTAGGGTAACTTCCATCTTCTTTAGGGTAACTCATCATTTAAGGAAGTCGATTCCTACCCAAAAAATTTTTTATCGTACTCAACCAGAGAAAAGACGCTTAAGTTTAAAAATGAAACAAAAAAACAATCGTTAAGCGTTAATAGAGCTCCGTTTATTTTATTCGTAACAACATCATAAACACAAAAACATGCATTTTCGAGTTATCCATATAGACATATAAATCTTAAAATGATTATTTTGGTAAAAGTTTCATAACATTGTAGCTCTAAAATGTACCGCTAGAGAGGCTAAATGTCCTAACGATATACCATTAAATGTACGTACATTACATGTACTAAAATACTATACAGTATACATGTTAGTATGAATATGAATCCAGTACCCAAATGCCTTCTATCATTTCTTTGTATTACTATTTAGTATGTAATGACTTGCTCTAGGGTTGTTAATTACATAGTTATTTCGCCTCTAGAAATACCGCCGATTGTTTTTACTTCCTATAAGCGTGAGAGTAAATCACAGAAAAGAAATTAGAGACTTCCTGACACACTTGGAGAAAAGTGTGTCAGAGAGTGACACAATAAAGTGTGTCATGCCATTGAATTTGACACGCTAAAGTGTATCATTCCAAAGAGTGACACGCTAAAGTGGCTCTAGGAAAATTTGGTTTTGGAAAACCCACTCTCATTAAATAATGATTTTATAAAAGAACATAATAGAAAAAGTTGAAATTATGAGTACTAAAATGTGTAGTGTATTTATTTATATCATCATTAACCGTTGTAAAATGATGAGTAACATAAATAAATTTGATATGTTTTGACATTTATGAAATTTGAGAAGAAAATTCGGTCTCAGAATTCTCGGTCTCAAGTATAAATTAAAACGTATTAGTTAGATGTATCGAGGGCCGTGCCGCCCCCGAATCATTATATCCTCGCCAGATCATTATAATAGAATTTTTTTATATAAAATAATTTTACTTTTTATTGATCTAACAATTTTTATTGGTATATTAAGTATCTGCCAAACTATAATGAATAATAATGAGGTATATGCATCGCTCATTTGCAAAGAGGTGGTGGTCATAACTAAAAAAAACTACTTTTCAGGAGAGAAATTTAAAAACTAGCTCAACATTGTAAATATCCTCAAAACACCAGAAGTGAAACATTTTTTTGAAACATCAAATAGGCCTCTACAGTTTATAGAAGTAGGAATTATTATATCTATTTACTAAATCATTTATATATTTTTTCAATTATATGACTTTTATGTTATATCGTTAGGACATGTAGCCTCTCTAGCGGTCAATATATAAACTACGATTGTGAAACTTTCACCAAAAGAAAAACAGCGTTTGAAGATGAATATGTCTATTACAGTCTATATGGATAACTCGAAAATAAATATCTTTGAATAATGACGACCTTGTTGCAAAGAAGCGACATGAATATATAACAATTTGAGCTTTTAATTTGCATACCGAATTCTTCTATGTTTTATTTGCTAGCTAAAATATTTTTATTACCCGCTTAAATTTTGTAATTGGGATTTTTTACGATAATACAGATTTGTTACTTGTTTTTGCTCGATAATTTTTTCATTAAATATTTTACAATATTTTTATTGTGGGATATACATATATTATATATTTTAATATATACCTACAACTCTACACACCGTTGTAGTATGTTTACCTGGCACACTATACACCGTTGTAGTGTTTAATTAACACACGTAACTTCTAATTAACTTTTCCGTTATAGTGTCAGAGTCAATAGACTTTATTTGGAACTTAAACGACTCTGCGTGACGTCATCACTATTCGCTAGCTCTGACTGGTGGGTGGGCCCTTGACACTAGAAGTACCAAGACATAGGCCAAAATTAATAATATTGATAGATCAATTTGGGAAGAACTTTCGGTGGTTCAAAATATGAAATAACTATGGGGCATTAGTCTATA
Source organism: Caprella mutica (assembly GCA_947561585.1). Lineage (NCBI taxonomy): Eukaryota > Metazoa > Arthropoda > Malacostraca > Amphipoda > Caprellidae > Caprella > Caprella mutica. The sequence continues at coordinate 203,588 of CANNZV010000811.1, read as the reverse complement.
TACAGTGTGTCCGCAAAAAGTGTATCCACTGCCATCGAGTATATCTTTTAAGTACTATTTATAATTCATTAATAATAATTTACATATCTATGGTACAAACATATTTTGCATATTATCGTGGAATGATGAATAATGCAGATTCAAGGCAGTGGATTCATTTTTTTGCAGACACCCTGTATATTCGCACGCTTCCTGTTGCCCGAATGTGATTATATGGAAATGTGAACATTATTTGATGCTTTTCCAATGAGCTCCCCAGATGACAGTGGTGATTAAAGGATTAAGACTAGAACTACCAAGCACTCAAAATGACGTACTGCTTTTTATATATTGCTATTATACGCGATATATTGTCTTTTTCTGTCGTTCATTGTTAATAAATAATTGTTTATTGAATAGCGGTAGTAAAAATAGTTTTTTGTGTCCTAACTTTTAGTAAGTAATTATTTATTAAGAAATTACTAGAACTACTAAACACCCGATAACTACTAGAGCTACCAAGCAGTTAGAATACCGTTTTGCAAACATGTTTAACAAGCACTGACAAACACTGTTGAACAATTTCACGTTGTTTGTGACACGTCAGAACATTTTACAAACTGTTTTGATCATTTTCAGTCGAAGTGTGTACTCAGTAATTCTCACTATTTCTCTAAAACGAAATAATCAGTGGCAATGATATTTAAAATTACCATTTTCTGTCTCACTATATTAAAAGTGAACTAATTTCAAGCATCCACCAATAATGGTTTGTGAGATGCAAATGATTGAAAAAGTAAACGCAGTCAAATTGACTGTTATCAAAGAAGTATTGAGTTTAATATATTATTAAAAATGTTCAAATTTTTTTAACGCTACTTGTAGTTTTAGAGGATAGCGCTAGGGTTATGCTCTTCAACTACGAGGTATTAGATTTTGTGTTAGGTAGACTCGTAAGTTTTTATACTATCATCTCTTCATTTTCCATAAATTATTATTTGAATGTTTGCATTGTTTTCTCTCCATTATAGTGCCCCATTTCAAATGATTTGAATTGCAAAGCAGGAATTATATGTTATTTATTTATTTAATTTCACTGTTTATATATAAGAAACAATTTATCTTCAACTATTGCATTATGAAAGGAAACGTTATCAACACTATAGTTCTTATTCAATAAAATCTGTTTCTTATTTAAACACAAATATCGAAATTTATCTGCAGTAGGTACCTACCTTTCCCATTCTTTATTGTTTTGATATTGTGTGTTATGTAGTCTGCAACATCTTTAGCTTTCACTTTGTTTTGGAGCACCCTCCAGTGGTTATGACTTTCCACATGTTTTCCTGTGACTGTATTGACTCTGATATGCAAATGTGAAGTGAAGAGATTTCATATCTGTGGCCTATTCTTAACTTTTGAAGGAAACTATAGGATATTCTTCTGGAAAAGTAATAAAGACTTTTCAGACTAATTATAAATTATTCTAAAATTAATGTTCTCTAATAATTGTAATGTTCTTCTTCTTGATCTTGATTTTATATTTTATTGGAATTTTTTTTTTTTCAAAGAAATTCAAGTTCATTAATCATATAATTTTATTACTCCAAAACTTCCTATTTAAACTTGAAATATTTAATTGATTATAATAATGATCTTTTCTTCATCTCGTATACCCCACTAATAATTGCAGGTTCTGTTCTACCTATACCTTGGGGCTATAGTCACTCTAGCATCAATGTTCTAATAAATATTGAAATATTTACGCGATAACTTAAAAGTTCTGAGTCGAAAAAAAATAAGGGAAACATCTAAATAGGTGAAACAACATGAAAAGTGTTTAGATATATTATATAAAACACTGACAAACATGTGAAGATGTTCATTCAATTAACTCTTCTCTTATTCACTATCTTTTGAGTTTTTTAGACCCATCCATTGTCCTTTTTGCTCATTTTCATTTGAGTTTTCGTTTTAACGTTTATACAGTCAAGGGACATTTTTTGCACACATTCTTCTCCAATGCTTACCACACGCAGAATTCCATCATATTGAATCAGAGGAAACTTTCATATAGTTGAATAACGAATTGAATACCCTTAAATCTGAATACATACACAGGGAATCAGAGTACATGTTAGTATAGTATTTAAAAAAATAATTATTGTGTAACTTTTTCATCACGCTGGACAATGAAAACAATATATTAAAATTACTAATATTTATACTTATTGTCAATGCTAATTAATAAGTCTGTTGATTAGATTGCAGTAAGTAAAAAATCACAAGTATTTTAACTAGAATTTCTAATATTTTAATTAAAATCATAAATATTTTAATTAAAATTTCAAATATTTAAACTAAAATCAATAATATTTTAATTAAAATTTCAAATATTTTAATTAAAATTTCATATATTTTAACTAAAATCAATAATATTTTAATTAAAATTTCAAATATTTTAACTAAAATCAATAATATTTTAATTAAAATTTCAAATATTTTAACTAAAATCAATAATATTTTAATTAAAATTACAAATATTTTAACTAAAATCAATAATATATTTATTATAATCTCAAACATCACTAATTCACATCACCACCCACAGACACAATTTATATGTTCCACTTCACTCTGATTTATTGCTTTTAATTACTGCAATCTAATCAACAGATATTAATTAGTGTATGGTGACATGTGGCAACTACAACTGCCCCCCCCCTCATTTTCTTCAAATAATTAGACCTAGAAATAAATAATATAATTTGTATAATACTGTTTTTGTTATTTATCACAATGTTTTGAATAAATAAATAATTCATTTTAATGTAATTAAATGCGCTTACATTTTCATATTGCATGTGAATTTCATTTTTTCATATTTCCAGAGGAATAAACTTAATAGCTATTATAAATGATTTAAGATATAAGTATAACTATGTATATCCGATATAATTTTCAAATATTATTGTTTTTTTTCATTCCAGTATTTTTTAATTTATTTCGTATATTTCTCATACATTTAACTCATTCTGGTAATAAATTCCTTATGATAATTTCAATTAATTTAATCTTCCCAAACTCTCTACTTTAATTAATTATAATATCCCTCTCATATTAGATTTCTCCTTCGTAACCTTAATATTCCCTAATTTAGTGATTAGTGACAGTGAGTACTCACCATGGTGAATATTAGTGACTTTCACTAGCATCCTTAAAGCAAACGTAATGAGATGGGTGTGGTGAAGGGACTTCCTCCCAATTACCGAGCGGGATATATTACCGTGCAAGACATGTAAACAGTTATTACCGTACAAGACATGTAAACAGTTATTACCGTGCAAGACATGTAAACAGTTATTACCGTGCAAGACATCTAAACAGTTATTACCGTGCAAGACATGTAAACAGTTATTACCGTGCAAGACATGTAAACAGTTATTACCGTGCAAATCATGTAAACAGTTATTACCGTGCAAGACATCTAAACAGTTATTACCGTGCAAGACATGTAAACAGTTATTACCGTGCAAGACATGTAAACAGTTATTACCGTGCAAGACATCTAAACAGTTATTACCGTGCAAGACATGTAAACAGTTATTACCGTGCAAGACATGTAAACAGTTATTACCGTGCAAGACATGTAAACAGTTATTACCGTGCAAGACATGTAAACAGTTATTACCGTGCAAGACATGTAAACAGTTATTACCGTGCAAATCATGTAAACAGTTATTACCGTGCAAGACATGTAAACAGTTATTACCGTGCAAGACATGTAAACAGTTATTACCGTGCAAGACATGTAAACAGTTATTACCGTGCAAGACATGTAAACAGTTATTACCGTGCAAGACATGTAAACAGTTATTACCGTGCAAATCATGTAAACAGTTATTACCGTGCAAGACATGTAAACAGTTATTACCGTGCAAGACATGTAAACAGTTATTACCGTGCAAGACATATGTAAACAGTTATTACCGTGCAAGACATGTAAACAGTTATTACCGTGCAAATCATGTAAACAGTTATTACCGTGCAAGACATGTAAACAGTTATTACCGTGCAAGACATGTAAACAGTTATTACCGTGCAAATCATGTAAACAGTTATTACCGTGCAAGACATGTAAACAGTTATTACCGTGCAAGACATGTAAACAGTTATTACCGTGCAAGACATATGTAAACAGTTATTACCGTGCAAGACATGTAAACAGTTATTACCGGGGAACACGTGTAAACAGTTATTACCGTGCAAGACATGTAAACAGTTATTACCGTGCAAGACATGTAAACAGTTATTACCGTGCAAGACATGTAAACAGTTATTACCGTGCAAGACATGTAAACAGTTATTACCGTGCAAGACATGTAAACAGTTATTACCGTGCAAGACATGTAAACAGTTATTACCGTGCAAGACATGTAAACAGTTATTACCGTGCAAGACATGTAAACAGTTATTACCGTGCAAGACATGTAAACAGTTATTACCGTGCAAGACATGTAAACAGTTATTACCGTGCAAGACGTGTTAACATTTCTTATATAATGAATAAATATTTTAGCGTGATTATTTTTTACTTCAAGTGAAATTAGACCTATTGCTATATTATGGAAATTGATGGTTTATCTTCCACTGCACTATATGTATAAATTGCATGCAGTAAAACTCCTGAGTTATGAAGCACTCGAGTTATGGGGACCTGAATTATGAAGTGCACCTGAGTTATGAAGTGCACCTGAGTTATGAAGTGCACCTGAGTTATGAAGTGCACCTGAATTATGAAGTGCACCTGAGTTATGAAGCAGTTCCTTGTGTTTGAATTATAGAAAGTGAAATGCTTCAAGCATTTCGTCATAGTTATTCTTTAATGAACATAGAAAACAATCTAGTGCACCCGAGTTATGAAGAGGCTCTGAGTTATGAAGGAACCAATACTTCATAACTCAGGAGTTTCACTGTATTAGTTTTGTTTTGACCTGTTTATAATTTGTTTTGTTTATAATTTGTTTATCATGTATTTCAAACTATAATAACTGCCCGAAAACTTTATCTTATATAATTTAAATGACTTGAGAAAGTGTAATTTTGGTAATTCATTATCCATATAAACATTTTTTGTATCTATACTAATAAATAATATCATCTAAATTATATGCACTCGGTAGAGCGCATATCTTCGCCTCCGCTTTGACCCGTTCTCGCCTAAAACTTAAGAAAGTGCTACCTGGATAATAACCAATCGTCCCACCAAGTTTCATGCAATATGGTTCAATACTTTTTGAGTTATTGAGTTATAAATGATCTTGACCTTTGACCGGATCGCTCCCAAAATTCTACTAGATGGTTCCTGGACATAGTGCAATCCTCCCATCAAATTTCAAACAATTTGGTTGAATACTTTTTGAGTTATTGAGTTATAAATGGTTTTGACCTTGATCTTTGACCCGATCGCTCTCAAAATCTAGCAAAATGGTTACTGTATATTGACCAATCGTCCCACCAAGTTTCATGCAATATGGTGTAATACTTTTTGAGTTATAAATGACCATGACCTTGACCTTTGACCGAGTCGCTCTCAAAATTCTACCAGAAGGTCACTGGACATGGACCAATCGTTTCACCAAATTTCAGGCAATTTGGTTGAACACTTTTTCAGTTATGCGAATAACAAGATGGTAAATAAATAAATATATAAATGCCGATGAAAATATGACCTTCTCGCATTCTGTGAAGGCAATTATTAGTTATTATAATAAATAGTTTATCACTTCATTTATACTTAATTGTTCTGTTATTCTAAATAAGAAAGAGAGTTTTAATGATTTATTTTAAAGTTGAATAACAATCAGCAATAATATAGAAAACAGTTAGAATAGAAATATTTAAAATGAAAACCAACCAATTAATAATTACGAAGTTAATAGTTGTGAACGATAATAGAGTATTACCCCTTTTTTAGAAATGATATTCTATAGCCAAAATATAACTATAAGTTTTCCATTATATTTTTAATGTTATTAATATATATTGATTATCTATTCATAAATTTATTCATTTTAAATTTATGTGACTGTGACATTTTTGAGTCAATAACCATCTTTATAATATTAAAATACCGATAAACTTGGGTAAAGAGTATTTTCTGAGTATAACAACAACAATCAGTAGGTAGTGCAAGAGCTGTGCCTTCTTTCAATTGTCCATTATAATCCGTTAGTGTAATTATTTACCCAAGAAAAACACTTAATTAGACATATTTACTCTGTTAAATAAATAAACTGGTGCTGTTTAACTGTTATTTCTGTTCTACATATTAAAAAGAAGTTCTATTAATTATTAGTACAGTGAAAATCTTTCTGTTTATTAAAATAATTTATGCGATATACAAATAAGAATAATGAAAATATGAAATGTACTTGGAAATTAGAAATTTATATCAAATAAACAGTTAATGAAGATGTAAAACGTTTCTATTTTTTTAGTTATGATTTGAAATTAAAGTGAAATAAATAGAAATTTATTTAAAGAAAATATAGTTAAATGAAATGATTTTGTCAAACAATTGAAAGTTTTCTCTATAAAAACTTATTAAAGTTAAAGAATGAATATGAATGGAAAGTATATTAATTAAAAGATAATAATTTATAGAGTAGGACAAATAAAAGTACACTCAAAACACGAATAACTGAAAATTAAAATAAAATAAGTATAGCTGTGGTATTATATAAATGATGATGTATCTCAATAGCAAGGTGTATACCATTCACATTAATAGTATGTATCAACTTGTCATATTTTCTTTGCATTACAAATAACTGTGAGTGCAGTAAGAGCAGTTGTGCATATTGTTCATCTTTTTCCCAGTGCATTGCCTGGGGATGTATGTTAATGAGATAGGGTCAAGAGTACAAAGAGTCAGTAGGATAAAGAGTATAAAGAGTCAGTAGGATAAAGAGTATAAAGAAGAGTCAGTAGGATAAAGAGTATAAAGAAGAGTCAGTAGGATAAAGAGTATAAAGAGTCAGTAGGATAAATATTAGCGGTTTCCTTTAACTATGACTTACTAATCTAAATACTGGGTGTGACATCGTATTGTGACATATTCTAATTCTAATAAATCTCTTAATATCACTTATATTTCAATTCTGTTTGTTTTAAAAAGTATCTCAAACCATGGGAATTTTATTCATTAAATATGTATTCATGTTACATAATTGTTGAAGAACTTCTGATTTATCACGTTTCCTTATCCACGGTGGAGTAGACACTCACAGTTGTACTTACTGGTGCACTGCTAACACTCACTGGACAGCAGAGAAACTACTTCATTCACCTCGAACTAACAACCATCATATGGGACGGGGAATTTTCGGCCCACTTTTCGTTGATATAAATGTTAATGGTGATAATTATCTATTTACTCCAGTCTGACTTTTGCCTGCTTTTTAGTTTTTACCAGATTCAGAAAGTTCTCCTTATGCAAGATGAAGCCCACCTCATTGGTCAAGAACTGTCATACTGTGGCTGAATGAAAAGTTTCCAAACAGGCTGATTGGCAGAGGTTCAGATGGCGACATGAACATTAAGTGGCCACCAAATCACCTGATCTTACACCATGATTTTTTTCTATGAAGAATATTCAATAGTAAAGTTTATCATACTCAAACCAGAGACATCAACGCGTTTAAGAAAAGAATCCGTCAAGCATTTGCAACTTTGAAAATGCTGCATAACAATAATTACGGTTTCGTTCCAGACTCGTCTAAATTCAGTCATGCAAAACAATGGGCCGACAAACTGGAATAAAATGTATTTAAGGTTAAATATAAACACAATTTATAAAATTACTAAAAAATATATTTAGAAAAATGAATAAAAATTTAACCAATATTTAGGAAGTTATTGAAATTTAAAATGGTGTTATATCCTTTTTTCTTTTTTCTCCAAAATGGCATATTGCTAATGTGTTTTTAATATTTTTGAATGTTTATTCTAAAGGATATAATTGCAATCGTTTCGAATAGGTTATTTTAAAAAAAAGTTACTCATATATATACTCATGTCAATGACTCAGTAAAATATGATACCAGGTAAAAAAAATCCGTGAAACATTCTAAATTCTTTCTCAACATTTATTTAATAGTTGTACTGAGTTTTAATTTAATCTTTAGTCAGCAGAAGTCTCCAGTGAACTAACCATGATAATTCACATCTTCACCTATCCTATTTCTATTAGGTATATCTTTCTTTACTAATTCCGTATTTTCTTTTGCAGGTTCACAGCAAACAGTTCGCTCGGTCAGGAGGTGGCAATGATTACGTCACTAGAACCAACTGGCCAATCACTTTGCCTGAATGCGCAACACAGCAGGTACGTTAGAGTGATGTCTGGGGGCATCATTTTATGAAATATTCTTTGAAATCCTTTGTGGATGTAAAATATTCTTTGTAGAACTTTATTGAATATTGCACATCTTTGGGATATTCAGTTCAGTACATACAACATGTGAAAAAAGTTTCTCTACTTTTTGTGTCGTATACATACGGTAAACTTATAATTTTTCATAGGAAAATCATAATTATTTAATTTTTTACAATATTTTTCAAAAGATTGAAAAATTTAAATATAGAAAATAATAAGATATAAGATTAGAGCATTCTACATATCTAGTTACAACTCACTGTACCACTCTATTAACTGCATTCTATTTTCTAAATCTGAGAGCACTTCACTCCAAAAGTAAAGAGAAACCGTGTGTACGCAGCTTTAGGTTTGCTTTTGCACCACTTTAACTTCCTCTCTTTCTAACGGTCTAGAGCCTATTAACTGCACTCTATCAATAACATCATAACTGCATTACTCGCTTCACTTCCCCTGTCATTTTACCTTCATTGTGATGTTTGTTCCCATCTCAGAGCGTATGACTTCAATGAGCTATAAATAGTGATTCAGTGTGGAGGTATGAGTGATTTATCGACATTTTCAATTTACACTCTGATCAATAGTAATGGTATTTCTATCTCTTTTTTGTAAAATATATCTCATCAATATCAGTAGCGTTATTACTCAGAAATCGCAAATCTTTGGTTTTGTACACTATGTACAAATTTCCAAAAATTAACTTTACTAATTGTAATGTTTGTAGATATTTCAAAAACGTTCGGAGTAAATAGTGACAAATGTATAAAATTAAAAATAAAATAAGAAATTAGGAACTGTTATTCGAGAAATTAACATCAAGCGGAGACATTTTTCAATGATAGAACACCATCTTATTCAGAATAACAATTTTTTTTGGTTTTATTAGACTTTCTCAGTGATTAAAAATAAAATTGATTTATAAAGATGACAAAAATAATAAAAACGTCCTGTGAAAAATGGACATTTTGAGTAATGCCGTTACTGCATTAGCTACTTATTACTATATAACATCACACAGCGGGTGGAGGATTGATGTACAGTCTCAATGCAATGATGCAGAAATTACGTATTATAGAATCTCACTCGTAATTTCCGTTCTATTTAATTAGTTCTTCAGTCAGAAGTATATATATCATGGATTAGAGACATCACTCGTGCAATGAAATAGATTCACTGTAATACTTTTTGCTATGAGATTTGGATTAAAGAGAGATGAGAAATTTTGTTTTAGCATCTTCTTTCATTAGAATTCGATCAAGCTGTGTTCTGTTAGTTCATAGGTCCTCTTTATCCCTTTCAAGAATCAGAATATATACACGGTCTAATTTAATCTAAACATGAATTACTTTGATAATAGACTGAGAAGATAATGTCATAATATAATAAAGGACCGTTATCTCATAATAAACTGAGAACCATAATATCATAATAAGTATACATGAATAAAAGAATAGCTCCTATTACTGACCCTTGTGGAACTCCACTAATAAATTCCGATTTCTGTTTCTAGAACTATCTATGTTTGCTATAGTTTTAGATGTATTGAATACTCGCTATTTAAATAAAACTCTATTAAAAAAATCATTGTTTAATGTATAATCGTACAAAAAGATATCGATACCACACTCTCTAATGTAAACAGTTGTTATCAAATGATGTGCTTTTATGGCTGAAAGAAAAAACTTTTCTTAAACCAATTAATTCTTAGATTGACCTAACCTATCTATCTTAAAGTTTTTGATGAACCTAAGTAATACAAATATTCTTGAATAGCGGTATCACTACCTCTTATTATGCAAATTCTAACACAGGCATGTACAGGTTAACCTTGGATAACGTTATAGCATCTGCTGTTGCGTTATACAAACAAAAAAGTAACTAACCGTTCATTGTCTGCCTCGTTAAAGGCAGGGAAAAAGGAAACAGTAGCGCTACGTACTTTTTATCTGCAAGGGGAGTTCAACAAGTCAGGTTGTAAAGATAGACAATGTATGCTCTTTCTTTGGATTAAGTATTTAAGTATGTAGGACTGTTATAAGTTTTTTAAAACTATATGTTTATCAAACCTTAATTGTGGTGTTAAAAATTAAAACTGGTACACCGGTTATTTCATTTAAACTTTAATCGCAAATTGTAAAGGAAAATTAGAGTTGCGATATATTTGAACATTAGATGATTGTGTTCCATGACTCCAATGAAGAACTGTGTTTGAGAAATAATTATTTTACACATTATTATTTTATTCACATAATTATTTTTCACATAATTTAAAAGTTTATAATGAGAACATGACTGAACATGTTGCCCTTCTGATCATATTCAGTAAGGATGAAAACCTATTTGCGGAATGATTACGGGTCAAGTTTTTTAAAGACAATACCAATAACTACGTATTGGTACACATTTGCGCCACTATGTACATTACTGATAATGTGATTATATCAATACTATATACCACTATCAATATTTTAAACTCATAACTTAAACTTCACATTTTGTCTTCTATTTCAGGTGTGCAATGCAGTGTACGTTCGTCTGAACATGACTCAACCTCTGTGTTCGTGTCCCAATTTTTCTAGCGCCTGCAGTGCCTCCCAAAGGTCAGATGACCAGCACACCATAGAGCTGAGGATGGCAGCAGTCGCCACTACGGTACGTTAACTGACTTCACATTATTCATGAGCAGAAGTAAAGAGATCGCAATGCACTACAACAAAACCTAGTAGTAGACCAGTGCTACGTTCCAGGCTAGCTTGGTCTAGAACGAAACTCACTTCAGTAGTTTTGTACATAGTAGACCTTATACGTTTTCTCTATAAGTGAAGCGATCAATTTAACATTTTGATATATCTATTTGTTATTAAAGAATTTAATGCCAAATTAATGGTGACTAATATAACAATTTTGAAGAGAAATACATTTAGAAACAATATGAATTTTTTTTGTTTTAATTATAATAAATATAATATTTATTTTGAATTAAATTATTACTTTATGAAATCAGAATAGTCTTTTGCTGTACCTAGTTTTTTGTAATTCTTCACATCAATTTTCTTAGCACAAACTCTGCCACCACATCTGCCACAGACTCTGCCTTATGTTTTCTCATAAAACAAAAAATAATAAATATAATACACTATTCGAATTCGAGAATCATCGTGAAAATTATATTGTAATTATAACCCCTTGTAATATTTACACTAGAATAAATGTCAGGTGACATAAATTATAATTTGTCTATAGAGTGAGAAATTTTTTTCTTCTTTTTTTAGCCAAGTTTACATTTTTGATCAGATTTCATGGTGTATTTCCCTGTTTTATTTATTGATCTAAACCATCTTTTTCAGGCCGTGACGATGATCAAGACCTGTGAACCTGTGTGGAGTGTGAGGGACTGCAAGAGTCCGAGGGACTGGTCTCTCTTAGCTCTTCAGAACACTAGGACAGCAAAGAGTCACTACCTAGTCATCTGCAAATGTCCAGAGGGATTCCAGCTAGGTGAGAAACTTATCTAGATGATGCCTGATGTAATACCCTCTACATTAGCAATAGAGTTCTAGCTTTTATTACCTATGTATAAATATTATAGATGAATTGTTATATTCGAACTGGTAGAATCATCTTTCCTTATCAAATATCATCATACTAACTCTTTATAATTGACCAGATGGTAATATAGTAAAGTATCTGTACCTTTATCTTTATTTGAATAAGTGAGAAAGATATTACTCTTATTTGAGGCATTGCATTAATTTCAGTCATCATACTCTATCGAAACCGATACTTAATTGTAGTCATTTCTATATCATCTTCATTCAGACGGTCCTCTTAATCACGATCAGCCGGATGATGCAAAGATGAGCAGCATCAGAGTGTACGGAATGATGTGCATCGATCCTAAATCTGGCAGAAAGAAGAGAGGTAAAAATGCTATAAACTCTTTCATTCTCTTTACTTCTACTCTAGTTAATTTACTTTTCGTAAACATATTCGAATAAAAACGTCGAAGAAAGGATAACAATATTTCTTGTATGTAAATGAAGCATATGAAATCTCTACAACGAATATATTGCGCTATAGGGAATATGACAGCCGATCAGCCATTACTTAAATAGTTAGATTCAGTGGTACTCTGTAGCGTCTACTGGTTAATTATTTCCAGAAAGGGTGTCGCGGCGTTATACAAAGTTCAAGAAAGAACCCAACGCTATCTAATAGTTTTGATAGTATAAAAGTACAAATACCTCATCGAAAAGAAGGATTTGTGCTCCAACAGATAGGATAGATAACGATATGTGACATTAGAAAATTACGCAAGTTTATTTTAAAGTGCCAGTTTTCGCTGAGATTGATTTAGTGTCCAGCTCGATAGCTTGATGTTTTTTATTTTTGTTTTGGTGATATTAAGGAAAACATTGTACATATAAATAACCTATCTATTTTACAAAATTTTAAACAAAAGTCAACAAAAATAAAGCTGCAATAGCTCCTCAAACATTAGACAAGATGAATGACATGGTTAAGGAAGTCCACGAATGAACGCAAGAGTACACGTGGAGATCATCAAAAAGGCAAAATCTTAAATAAATTCTACTTGCATAATATTTTTCTCCCCATTTCAATAATGCATATATTTTTTTCTTTGCTACTATTAATATTTATCAAGTTATTCTAGTTCACTTCATGTCACGTAAAACTGATATACCCTGCGATTACCGCCCTTACATAGTTATTTATGAACAAAATCGTCTATTGTAACTGGAAATGCTCCTATTTTTCCTTATTTGTTTGTTATGTAAACTGTGATAAAATATGATATTTTTAGCTTTTCCGGTGATTTAGGCATTTATCGGAAGTTAAATTTAGTTCAGATAATTAACATATATTTAGAGAGAGGATCGAAGTTTCAAATCGCTTCATTACACAATACACATACAATTTACGGAAAATCAATAAAGCAGTTACAATTTTAAAGCTAAAATCTTACCATTTTCATTAGAAATTTGACGCCATTTTTATTTCTCTGTATTGTTTATTTCTTTTCTCAGATCTGGAGGACTTGCCTCCATTCCCAATGGAAAAAGCTGCCGAAGCCTTGAGAGACCCTACCATTGCCAACAGTTTGCAGATAGCAGACTACTGAGAAACAAGAGGCTATAATAGGATCCATACAAGCGGGGCGTTTTTCTAACGCGCGTTAGAAAAAAACCTGTTTTGAGAAGCTAGAAGTTCAATAGATGTCGATATACCTCAACGCGCGTTTCGTCTCAAGCGTCCAGCGAATGTGCGTTTCTGGATTTTTGTCGAAACGTGCCTTTGCCATGCGTTAACATGAATTATATATGGTATATCAAACGCACGTTAGAAAACGCCCCGACTGTTCTAAGCCTCATAGTAACGTTCATTCCAGTCATTTTGATGCTACTTGATATTATTGCAGTAAATTATTCATAAAGGAAATCACAATATAAAATCTCATAAAATAATCAAAACACCACGCAGTCAGTCAATGATATGTGGAGGCGCTATCTCTTTGCATTGGTTGTCATTTTACCTGTGTAAGTTTCACATTGAATTATAATTTATATTTAGTTAATTTATTAATATCAGTTGAATTATATTCACTCAATGCTTCATTTATATCAAAAGGCCTCGTGTAACTTTTTCCTGTTCTTTTTCTACATTTCATAACATTTACTAATATTTGGTCTTATTCTAGAAATTTCGCACCATATATATAATTTAACAACTGATTAATTAGGGTTGAATGGATAAATAGTCAGTTGTACCGCTAGATGGCGTTGCTACAGATTTGGTGACAAATATTATGAACACAAACGTGAAAAACGCAGGCATTGAGATTGACGTGTTCTCCGCTAGATGACGTAATTATATACTTTATTATAACTTTTAAAAACCAACTGTTTAATATTTTTCTTCCTTCGATGTTCTCTAATAAGTTAATTCAAACTTCAGTTAGAGTTTTAAAAGTTGCAATGGACCTTTAAGATGAAAATTTCCTATGATTTCAGGTTTTATTATCAACAATTCTTTTTAAACTCTTTTTCATATTATTTTTTAAATTATATTTCTATTTTATGTACAGTTTTTAATGGATGAATTTTATAAGAATTATATTTATTTGTAATTTAATCTATTTATTAATGTTATGCAATGTAAATAGTTAGTTATCTAAATTATTTGTATATTTATATCACCATTTTAATTAGTTTTTGGGGCATTTAAATGTATATTCATATTAATTTATGCCAAGATGGTATTAATAAATAATATTTAATAATATATATTTATTTTGGAGCGTATTCAATATTAACAAATGAATCTTTATTTATTTATGTTTGTATGAAATAAGAAGGAAATTGCATGCATGTAGATATTCCGAAAAAAAAAGATTTAAAAGATTGATTGCCTAATATTGATTTTTTTTTAAATAATATGGTACTGGAAAATTTTATCTGGTAACTGTGTAATGATGGTAATTGATTTTTGCTTCAATGATAGAAAGCATTACTGATATATATACATATATAGTGTATGTTAATAACCAAAGAATTTTATATCGATCTTAAAACAAATTCTGGCAATTTAGGATTATCATAAAAAAACATTTTATGAATTTATTATCATTTTATCAAGTTTATATTATTATACGAAGTTTATTCAATTTTATGATGTTTATATCATTTTATGAAGTATATATTATTTTATGAATTATATTTCCTTTTATGAATTTTATATTATACATATTTTTGATAAAATCTAAATTCATACCTAATAAAAACTATTATTCTATTGTAATTACACTCTGTTGTTGTTATTGATTTTATTTCTAATTCTTGTTCATTTTTTACCTCCTTGTAATTTATTTGAAATAATGAATTATATAATAGAATATATATGAACTTTTTCAACCTAAATACGCTGACATATTTATTCACTAATTAATGTAAACAGAATTGTGAAATTTATGAAAGAATTTTGGAGTGTTTCTTTAAAAAAAATCGTATTTTTACAAACACAAAGCATGGACAAAAAGAAAAAACCTAACATTTTATCATCATAATATTTATTAACATTATAATGAAGCAAAGCTTGACATATTTTTAATGTTTTTTGATAATATAAAATATTTAATGAATACTTGTTTATTTAAAATTGTTCTTTTATAGATATTTAAAAATTACCTTTTACCTAATAAAAATGGGAGACTACTCGAACTTTCAAAAAGGCTAAATTGTTGGTACTCGTATGCCAGACGCTAGTGTAACAGAAACTGCCCGAATGTTCGGTGTTACAAGAGGTACTGTCTCAAAAGTAAGGACTGACTTGGAAAGAGGAGAAGAAATCTAAGGTTATAGTCTCTAAAACGAATTATTAGAACAAAACACAAGACCACCTCCCCTAAAATTACTGCAGAGCTCAATGAACACCAACCGAATCCTGTTTCCACAAAAACTGTTAGTTGGAAGCTGCACAAATCTGTGTTCCAATCCGCAAGATGTTTCCAATTTTTCTCCATCCCATATATATCTCTTACATATTATGTCCAATGAACTCCTAAATACTTAGAATTCGATTTTCCTCCTTACGCATAGGACATGAAAGCAGTAAAGTAATTTTAGCGAGAAAATTCCGACTTGTTTTGGTTGATCAAAAGTGATATTTTCATTAAAAAAGGAGTAGTGCAATGCAAGAAAAATATCATACTAATTAAAAATGAGGATTTAATAATGTAATTGGAGATTCAAAGAATCTTTATTGAATTTATTTACCTGTAACAATAGGTACCAACAAAAAATGAAATTTAAAGATAATATATATCACCAAATTCATGATATAAAATTACATCTATATAAAACAAACACACATTAAATAGAAAAAACAATACCATCTACTAAATTACTCTTGAATTCAGCCACTAAAATAAAGTACAATGTTATTTTTTATTATTTTCTACTCGTACTATATGCATGATAGCGAAGACTGACAAATAACAATGATTTTATTACTTAAAGTTAATTTGTCTTGTACTCGGACTCGATGGCACAGAAGTATGTAGTATATATCCCCCGTGTGAACGAGTGGTTACTAGCCATGCCGTAGTCACCTGGCTGAGAATAGGTTGAGGCTGGGATATGGTACATATGAGCCGCCCACTTGGTGCTGTCTCTTCGTACCGTTCCATTGACTTTAATTATGAATCGTTATGAAGCTAAAATCGTTAACTAGTTTTTGTGTACTGAATGATCAAGTTTATATCGATTCTTATCACCTAAATGTTATATATAGAGAATACACATATACGATCTAACACATTTAAGCTCCACCTAATACGTTTTATACGGAAGATGTACACTTAAACATTGTAACACAATATACTAACACTCACTCATTATATATACGAAGTACATCTTAACCCTTTAATAAATGACAGTTCCTATATGAGAAAGATAAATTTCAACATTTTGATACATTTACCATTTACTTCCACCTAACCATTTTACGTATATTGTACAAGTACATCTATGCTCTAAAACACATGTCAATTCCACTTAATAGTTCCCTTACGATTAAAGAACAGTTAGGAATTCTAATATATAATTAATAAAATATAACCTAACCATTTTTTATACGAAGTCACCAAATCAAAATAAAACGAATTACTTTCACCTGTTAAATGATATACAGAATAGGTTTTTCATGAGCTTTTAATATGAAGAATA
The DNA here is from genome assembly GCA_947561585.1 of Caprella mutica. Taxonomy (NCBI): domain Eukaryota; kingdom Metazoa; phylum Arthropoda; class Malacostraca; order Amphipoda; family Caprellidae; genus Caprella; species Caprella mutica. The sequence goes on along the minus strand of CANNZV010000811.1, from coordinate 186,425 downwards.
TTCTTTTCGCATCCACAATTTATCGAAACTAGATTACGTGCACTCGTTAGAGCTCATACCTTCGCTGTCGCTTATAAAGACTTTGACTTTCCAATATACTTAGTTATAAATGACTTTGACCTCAACCTTTGACCTGATCTTTCCCAAAATCTAATCAACTGGTAACTGGAGAACATAACTTTTCAATACAATATTCTTTCAATCAATTACAGTTTGGTACAGTTTCAAAATCACAAGTCATTAGGTCTGGAAATATGAATTTCACATAACCACATTTCAGTTTGGTAGACCATTATTCAGTTGGAATGAACCCAATGGGTGCGGATGGCATCGATATGGTAGGGATAAACGATGTGCCGTTTCTTCTTATGGGTGGGTACAATTGTGGCACACTCACACTCGTGACATCTTTTGAATCCTTGTCATTTCGAACACCAAACCAATCAACAGGAGAAGTTTGCTTTTCCCTCTTAGTTGATACTTTCTGCAAGATGATTAGTAGGATTATGATTACGCACAACACTATGATAGTAATGCACAGGACCTGGCATGTGAAAATATTTGGTGTTGCGAGAAGACTGTGATGATCATTGTAATCGATTCTTTTGTTGTTTTCAACAATGAAAAGGCCCTCGTTGATGTCGTACTCTTCAGTTTCATTCCAGATGTTTTCAGATTCCGTTGGAGACGCCTTAATTGAAGCTCTGCCAAATTGAGTTATTCTGATATCCGCACATGATCTGAAACGAACGACAAAAAATTATAATTTGTAAATATTAAATAAGTAAGATCACGCAAAATGTTCATTTACCGGAACTCTTCTTGTGGTCCACAACCCAGCTTTCCGGTGCCATTTGCGCATCTGCCCCAGTTGTTAGCGGCGACATAACGCCATCGTAGAACGCAATGCCTACAAGTTACTCCCCATGGTAGGTTATATCGCATGTTGTAAGTGCGGGACACATCGGGGTAGAATCTGAGATTAGATAATAATAATTGATTTGATATCTATTAATGTAACTAAATCATCTAAATTCTAAAATAAGGATTGAAATGGAAGATGTTAGTTGTAGAAAATACTCATAACAATATACATAGTAGAAGGATTTTGTTTGTCTGACTTCGTACCTTATTAATTTTCTCTAAGCACGATCTTTTGTTAAACAAAAAACTGATCAAAATCGATATTTCATTTGTCACAATTTAGAACCCTATTGCAGTCTTGAATAAAATTATTCACATTGTAATAATTATTGAATATAGAGTGCTCTTAAATCACATATGATTGACATTAGGATATATTGATTTAATCATATGCAGAACTCACCTAGCGCCATTACCGTCCGCTCTTCGTAACGGATACCTATCAAGACAATTTTCAGTCACAGGTCTTTTGTTGTTGTAAGGACAAATGTTGAACTCAAAGTAGCCTCGGTGACTTGCTGTCAGTTGCACACCAATTTCTATCGCTGATGCATGACGATACACAGCTACAATCACACCCAGTCCATACTTCCCACCCAATTCATTTGCTCGAGGCTGGAGACAAATATAAACTGGTCTATCATGAGAATTACACGACTATCCAATCAAGTCTTCCAGATCAGACATCACTCACCTGGGGTTCATCCCATGGATCTCCACAAACGCCACACTTCCCCCCATTCCTCTGCCATTGTCTGGAAAAACCGCCGCAATAGATCTCGTGGTCATTGTAGTTGGTGGGTGTCTTGAACTTGTACCTAAAATTACAAATTATAATTAAACAGGAAGGACACTACAATTTTAATTTAAGTAATTATCCCAAAGAATTCGGGTAATATTGGGATATAGAAAAGCATTAGTGTATGGTATATGTTTGGGTAGTTACATCATTCATGTTAGTAGGCTTGTGTGTGTGTGTCTCACTCAAGATACAAATTCTCGTGGGGTACTTGCATGGTTATTGAGGATTTCAATTTGAAGCATAATAATGAATATATAAATAATTTAAAAAACTTGTATTAAAGACACGGACTACTAGATAAACATGTCCCTAAATATTAAGTAGTTGTCAATTGAAATTTTGTTCATGTAGGGCGAACCAATAACTTGGAATATACCATACTTTCTAAATATTTCACAGAGCGTAAAACTTATCTATCCTGAGTGAGAGCTAAGATATGGATGAATTTAAAAACGTTTAATGCATTCACTTGTTTGAACTTAATCCACAGAGCATGAACTAATTCTTGCAACGAATACTGGAACATTGTATATGCTTAGTCGAACCCTTAACCCTAAAGAGTTTGACGTTCAGAAGGTATCGGAAGGCTTCACTATGTGTGTATTTTTCACAAGTTGTTAATATATATATACTAAACTAATGTGTACCAATTAAAAATATTGAACATGTAAGGAAAAATAAATATAGAGGTATATAAGTTATTGAAAACTGAGAGAGTAGTAGTGTAATTGGGTGGAAGAGAGGGTGTGTTTCTAGCGCGTGTATAATGTATATGTCTCCATGAAAACGAATAGACTGATGTGTGTTCAGCGGGTACCCAGATGTACCAAACCACATTGCCACGCGTCACCACATTTCAATTAAATTCCAAATTTACGTGATTTACCCTGATTTAAGCAGATACGTACCTAAATATTTTTTAATTTTTAAAAACAAAAATATATTTTGGTATTTATGTAGGAACAAAGTCAAGAAAGGCCGATAAATTTGAATGAATGACATGAAAGATATAGAGTAATTTAAAAAGAATGTGCCTAAAAAACACACGTCAAGCTTTTATTATAATTTGTTGAAAATGAAATGTTTAATTAAGGAAAAGAATAATATAATTACATGTGACTTACCTCGGCCTTATTACCATTTTTAATAGGACTGATTAGTGATTTGGTAATGAAAGTGAAGCCTACGTGTATACTTTCCTAATAATTCATTTCAACTCACCTCCAAGCTGATGATCTTGAAGGTGGATTGATGAGTCTTCCATGGCCGCTAGATGGCGGTACTAAAACCAAAATAATAAAGAGTGACAACACAAAAAGGAGGAGCTTATTCATGACTGTTTATTCTTTGTAGCAATAACTCTGCAAGACAGAAAAGGAAATTAAGCCGTCATAAATATGGTTATGATAATATGTAGTCTATAACGAATATACAAATATACTTTATAAACATACTCTCAAGTTATGCAAATAGGCACCGAAAATACGTGAATCTCCTCATGATATATGTAAACATGCTTTCACAATTCACGAATATTGTCAATTATGAGACATTTAACAATGTTCTTATATATTAGTTATTTAAATTCCCTTAATTTGAAATCAAAGCACAAAAGTCATACGTCAGAAACTGTTTAATAATAATTTATTAACGCCACAATGATGTGAGAAATTTCATCTGCTTGTATTTATCCTATTAGAAATTGTAAAAATCAAACAATATTCTCTTTTGGTTGTAATTGTAATGGAGAAAAGTATTTCTTATTGAGGCCACATTATCATTCAAAAAGGGTTAAAATTGAGTGTCTTATGTTTTCACTTATTGCCTGATGTTAAATGTTGTTGATTGGCATGAACTAAACCTTTAAATAACTAATTATTTCTGTTAGATAATTAAAATTAGTATAAAATTGGACGTTTGTTTTCCGAACTTCATGCCATATCGCCGACCTTAAGAGGAAATTATATACAAGGAGACCCTAAGTAGCAGTCAGAATGGACATTTCGCCATGGACAACTTATAATTTTTTATTAATCATAATCTTTTTAACAAAATTAAAATTCTTCAAATTACATCAACAGATTTTTTGAGTTGGTTTGATCTGAAGCTTTTTTGTATAAATTACTGTATTGTTGATACCAAGTTTTGATATTAATTTATTATCTAATAATTTATTATTGTTCATATTTATTTATTTCAAATGTTCAGTAAAATATTTCAAATGTGGATTAATTTTTTTCAAAATAATGGAAGATTACAAATTCATGAGAAAAATATTTTGTATTGTAGATACCAACTTTTGTACGTATTGCATCATTTATTATTTGGAAGAAATGGGAAAAAGGGGATTTTCTATGACAATTGAATATATTAAATTAATTATTAATTTGAAGTATGATGAACTGGAAAAGGCGGCGATGAAATTATTGTGTGCGACCAATTTTCCACGACGAATTGTCCACGAATTGTCAGCGCGACGAATTGTCCTAGCACCACTACTTCTGAATGAATAAAAACATGTTATCATAGACGAAAAATATATTTCGTCTACATAAGTACAGGCGCTCTTTTGTTTTCATTTACTTTGCAATTCTTGCTCTGCTATTATTAAAATATACAATATTGTCATGTTATTTTTCTTCAATTCCTGACTTGATGTCATTTTTGCGTTGTTCATAACGAAGAGCGCAAATTTCGAAACAACGAACAATGCTCAAAAAGTTCACAACCAGCTTCTAGGCTAATGCGAAAAAATCATCCAATGTGAAGGATATAAACTTATTATCAATATAGTTAATAAACTATCAGCGTTGGAAGTTTTTAAAAATTGAGCTTTCAAATAGAAAGATGATTGATTATTCAAAATCTGAACTAAACAAGAAAATTATATTCACATATCGTTCGTTGGATACCTACTTTTTATATGAGCTGTCTATCTTTATAATTCATCTATTAATTTATCTCCTAATAATCTATAATATAATGCCACGCTTTAACATTTGATGTACATTATTAATTTCAAAACCAAAATAGTCGTTCGAATAACAGAAATTGGAATAACAAAAAAACTAAGGGTATCAAAAATCCGGAATACAAAATATCAGGATAACAAAATATCCAAGATACGAAAAAAAATCGAAAGATTCAACAAAATCTGGTATTCCAAAAAAAAAAAGAGATTAAAAAATCCGGGAATGAAACACTAAGAAATTACTGGAATCAAAAATTCCAAAAAATCTTTGATTACAAAAACAATAATTCACAGATAAAAGATTCGGAAAATTTTGTTTCAAAATTCAAAATAATTTGTTTCAGAAATTCTGAAAAAAATGATTTTTAACGTGTAATACTGTTATAGAGAAATTTTTATAACCAAAAAACAACCAATCTGGATATACATATGTAAAAAATAGAACATTTAGGAAAATCTGAATAGTAAATTTATTCGAATATTAAAAAAAAATTGGGTAATTTTAAAAGTAACTAAAATTTTATAGTTTATCTTAATATATCATCATCATCACACTCGTAATGAATTTCAGATTATAAATTTTAAAATTTTATTCCTTTACGTAATAAACAGAATATCAATGAGCAATATAAAAGATACACTAAAAACAAGAGTTCTTATATGAATGTTCCCTTTTGTATGCCAAAAAATCTTCACTTACCCAAGTCACTGAACTTAGAAGAGTGAATTAATCAACTTTGGTCCCTCGTATTTATTGTAGTTGCTACAGAATCAATAGGTAGTTATAATAATTAAGCTAAACTGTTCGTTAAACTTCCATCACTACTACGTCTGAATTTACTGTGCGTTCTAATACAGAATTAAATCTCACAGTCAAATGCTAATCAAATATCAACTTTTTACTCTATGATCACGTTTATTGAGAATAAAACTTAACCAATTATTTATATTTTTAAGAAACAACGTAATTTGGAAAAAGATATATTGACATAAGCTATCTAGTGTGAATTTTCTCATATACAACGCGTTAGTTATCTTGCGTCTGATTGCAAAATTTGTCGATTTGTCAAGAGAAACTTATGTGTACATTGTCTAAAATATTTATCAACAATACATTAATTTTTGATTATTACTAGATGCTCTCAATAATGTAAATGTAGATTCCTACATGTTGCACCATCTGACCTAATTCAATGAGTAAGAAATACGAGGAATTGTACTAAACTTCCATGATATCATTTGGACAATCACAACTTACAGTACGTATGTCGTATGTGTTGATGATAGAAAATTCCTAAAGCGTGAATTGTATTATGTAATATCTTTAAAACATTAAAAAATTTTGAGCCATGATTAAATTATTTTTAGAGTTTTGGATTTTTACTAATATTGGAATTTTAGAGAATCAGTAAGCACCGGGCTCATAGTTCCGGTTTGAACAATGATGAAATTGAACCATGGTGAAATTGATGACTGGTCTTTTCACCGAAAACATTTTGCCTCACGACACTTTCGCCGAAATTGAAAAGAACAAACAGATACGTTATAAATATAATGAGTGATAAGGAGAGGTTAGTGGAGGCCCTCCAAGCCAGGTTTGACTTTAGACCTATGAAGTTGTAGAAAAAATTGTCTTTAGGTAGTGGGCACTTTCCTTCCCCTCACACAAAAGAGATGAAGGTGACAAAATCATGATTTTTTCACGCAGGTTGAAATAGAATATAAATTTATATCATAAGTAGATGATAGAACAACAAAAACAACTCTATTCCATCTCAATCCATAGTGATGAAATTGACATTTCAGCTAAATATTTTACGTTTCTTGACTCTAGCTTGAGTAAAATTTGAATATTAAACCTAAAAATATGAAATGAATAGGATTCAATTAGTATTCACTCTATTAGAAAAATAAAAATAGCTTTGAAATCCTCGGAGGATTTGCAACGAAGCGATAGAGAGATAATTTCAATTTTCACAATATTTTTTCCTATCGCAGTTCAAAAACTAAAATTAAGAGTTTCTTTGAAAATTTCAGTTAGTCATCAAGAATTATTGCTTATAAAACGAAAACGGGAGAGAAAATGGAAAATAAGTTTCTACTGCTTAGTTAGAAATGTGACAAGGATCTTAAACTATCTTTCTTCGTCTTCTAATATATGTTTAATTCGTCATGGAATTCTATTCTTCCGAAATTTACGATTTTTTTTAAATGAAATTTTTATTTTCTCAAAAACTAAAGCGTGAATCGAAAAAAATTATGTGAACTAGATGTGTTTCTTTTTTAAAGTTACGTGAACATTGCAAATTGCAGACCAATGTGATTACAAATAAATGAAATCTTAAAAATGAGAGTCGATTCATATTTATGAGTCGATGACATTCGAGCAATTAATGCATGGAATATGGAATTGACAGGTGTAAATATGAAAAGTACGCTTTATGTCATTAGTAGAAGGCAGAACAATAAAAACACCATTCAAACTTTACCCATCGTGATAAATTGACATTCCACCTGAACACTTTATTTTTTATTTTTTTTTTTGACTCAAGCTAGTGTTAAATTTGAGTTACAACCTGAAAATGAATAGAAGTCAATGAGTTTTGATTCTACAACAAAAATAAAAACAGTTTTAGAATCCTCGAAGGATTTCCAATGAAGTGATAGAGAGATATTTTCAATTTTCACAATAATTTTTTTCATCATAGCTCAAATTAGAATTTTTTTTAATTGTCATTAGTCAATAAGAATTGATCATCCAAGGAAATCGAACTAACGAACTTTTTTTCTAGCATATATACTCATTATAGACTTCTATTCATTTGAAATTTGCGGGAAAAAATGAATCTTCATTATTTCAAAAACTAAGCCCTAAATCGGAAAAAAATATAGGAACAATATATGTTTGTTTTCAAAAGTTACATTAATTTGCATTGCAAATTTGATAATAATTTATCTTCAAATAAACAAAATCTGAAATGAAAGTATATTAATTTTTGTGAAACGATGACATTTGTGAAATTTATGCATGTGATATGGAATTCACCGTGCACGGACATTTCGTCCACGGAAAATTCATCCACGGACAATTCGTCGACGGACATCTCATCCACGGACATTTCATCCAACGGACATTTCGTCCACAGACATTTCCTCCACGGACAATTCGTCCACGGACAATTCGTCAACGAAATGTTCCATTTTGTATTATAATTATAATGTGTAGTGTACCTATTGTTTATTATTTATTATTTATAATATTCTGCAATGTAAAAGTAGAAAACACCCTTTTTGATGGTCTTTGCCTTAATTCTTATCACAATCTTCTTCTCCTGCTCCTACTGGCCGGCAACAGGAAAATAATTTTGTAATAATAGCAAGCATGTCTCGTGGATATTATGGTACATAAAGATAGAAAACGGAAACTTTTATTTCTATATTTACAATAACTACAATTATTTGCGGTGTATTTTCAAAATAACTACTATAAACATCAATATTATGTAGTACTCAGATTAGCTTTTTAGCTTATTGGAAGCATTATTGGTTCAGAAATTAGTTTTCTGAACTAATTTTTTTTCTAATTAGTCATAATAAAAACATACAAAATAATTAGAATTTACCTCTATTGTAATTATTTTATTCTCATTCTTACGTTTCCACTTTTAGTCTTGTTAGTATACTGTTATTTCAGTTCCATATTTTGGATACTCATAACTCATTAATTAATGCAAAATATTACAGGATGTAAATAATTGAATGATACAGTCAACCCGTTTACCATATCTATATTTATAACTGTAATCGACAGAGAAACATTTTTGTGTTCATATGATATGGTTCGGTATAAAACACTATAATAATATTATATATCTATACCTGGTAATTTAAAATGAAATATATACCATATGCACTTTAAAATACAAAATAAAGCAATTCGTGGACGAATTGTCCGTTGGACGAAATGTCCGTTGACGAGATGTCCGTGGAAGAAATGTCCTAGACCCGGAATTCTTAGTTAAAAATTTGAAAAATACGCATTATATAATTAGTATATGACAGAAAAACAAAAAACACCATTCTATCTTTATCCATAGTGACAAAATTGACATTTCACCTAAATATCTCACCTTTTGGCTCATCTGTAAATATTGAATTTTCAACCTAAAGTAAATAGAAGTCAAAAGAGTTTTCCCGCTACAACGAAAACAAAAACAGTTTTAGAATCCTCGAAAGATTTCTAACAAAGTAATAGAGAGATATTTTCTTTTTTTACGACAATTTTTTTATCACAGTTCAAGCCCGAAACTCATGGGTTGCTTTTAACATTTTAGTTAGTTATCAAGAATAGCTTATCAAAAGAAAACGGGAAAGAAAATGGGAAATCGACTTTAATTACTTTATTAGAAATATTACAAGGATTTTAAATCTGACTTTCATTACTTCTAGCATAGATCCTCATAGACTTTCTACTCTTCTGAAATTTTCGATTTTTTTTTATAAAATCTTCATTTCCTCAAAAACTAATACCTTAATCGAAAAAAAATTATGCGAACGAATGTGTTTCTTTTAAAAAGTTACATATAAACTGGACCAATTTCAGAACAATTTGAACACAAAATAAAATGTTTTTCAAAAAGTGAGACGACCTGATAAATTAAGCTATCATGGAGGAAGACCACACCCTCATTCCTCCAGAAATTGGGAGTGGAACTTTCCATGCAACGTTGGAGTCTTCCAGGTGGAACTTTCAGTGCTAGAATTTTACACGTGAGAATTTACATAGAACCGATTGGTCGGTTTTCCAATACACCCTGAATAAAAAAAAACATCGTCGTAAGGGTGCGATATAGGTTGATCAATAACAAGAATTTTAATAGAAAATAGATGTATAATATTTGCTCTTGTTGGTTGATTTTTAGAGAAGTCAAAAGTTAACAAATTCATCTCAGTCTCTTTGAGCATACAAGTTTAAAAATTGAAGCTATAGCTTGATGGTAGCTTGAAAAGTTATATTTTCAAAGGTAGATGAATCTTTTGATATTTATAGGACCCTGCTATTTTCAGTCAATAGAGGGTACTTAAAGGGATAGTAAAGTCATAACCAAACAATCGCAAAATTGGTTTTAAATCGATTCAGAATATTTAATTATGTAATATTTGAATGCTCGTTTATTTTTAAAATGTTCATATAAAAAGTATATAATAAAATTAGCGACAGCTAGCGGAAGCATTTTCACTCATTAGTATGTACGTGAGTATGTTTGTTGTTTTCATATTAATATATTTATGCAGTAATCAACCTTTGTTTGCGTCAAAATGATAAAAAGATTATGTGAATTGGTAGATAAGAAGGCATAGTTTTAAAAATAAAACCATCTCTTCACTTGATCTAGAATCTAGGTAGAAACTTATCTCAAATGATTTTTTTACAAGATCACTGATTGTAGCGCCATCTACCGTTAGCATTTACTAAGAAATTTATTATATATAAAATGATATATTTCCATTGTTAGATTTTATTGAACATTGCAATTTCACACGAAATACTTTATTCCTACTAAACAATCGTTTGACATAAAAATTGTTAAAACAAAAAATGACTGTACTGCCCCTTTAATAGAAGCTCTGTTCTTCTCAACTTTCATAACTTCATTTTTAGGCAGTATTCTGGATTTCATATCATCTGAAAATAAAATCGATACACATACATACATGGTACGTTTTAATCCTTCTATCAAAGGGATTTATCTAAGTGTTTAGATATTCTTTAAGCATCGGGTGCTGCTCAGCTGTAATCCTTAATAAGATCGGCCTGAACTTGAGGACTCAACTTAGTTTTGAGATAATTTTCCTACATCTCTGACCCTTTTATAATATCACATCTAGAGAACAGAGCGTCTCATGTGATGAAGATACAAGATCAAGAAACTGTTAGTCTAAAGTGTAAACTATATTTAGATCTAGTTATATTAGCTTTATGTTTAACTTACTCGGTTTACACTATCAAGATTATTGTTACATTTGCTGTTTGGTCATTTCATTTTAAGACCTATCATAGTTTTTCTCACCTTGTGTTGTAAATGTTTTCTTACGGCGCTCTTTTTCTGGAGCAATATGTGTTTTATATTTTTTTTTTCGATTTCGAAATGATGTTAAAAACAAAATTCAAAATCAAAATAGTTTATTCGTAAAATATATATCGTAAAAATCGTTTCGTACAAATTTCCATATTAAATAATCGTTTTCGTTAATGACCCATAAAATAGGTTTAGTTTCTGTACTGCCCGGAAGGAACTTGACGGGTAAAGAACTGAGAGAAGAAAAGTCCAAAAGGTGTCAGTTGTTGTGGAGGTTGGGGGAAATCTCCGCCTTCATGGTTGTACCTCTTGAGGGCTTCTGTGTAAGCTTCAACTGCAGGAAGAGTGGCATAAGTCATTTGTTCCAGAAGAGGGACAGAGGCACCTGTAATGTCGGTGAGTTGAGCTATAGAGCTCCTGGTGGCTTTGTCCAAGACGGGAATAGTTTCTTCGTTCACATTACCGATTATGTTTCTGAGGTTAGCTATGTTGTTTTCATTGGCAAGAAGCTGAGTCAATTGTAGTAGTTGACCAAGGCTGCCGAAAGCGGATTGTGGATGGTCCTGATGGAGAACTCCTGAGTAGTGTGGTCTTTCAAAAGCGGGATGTGGTGCTTTCTGAGGAAGAGCTGCTGCGTATTGTGGTCTCTCATCGGCAGCCACACAGGCGACTATAGCGAAGATAAGGGCGAGTACATTCTGTAAAAGGTAAAATAAATAGATGGAACAGGGAGCTATAACAAAATAAATTTAATAGTGCAATAAACTTATTCTTAAATTATTTCACTTTATTGAATATAGTTTAGATTCACCAGAGAGTCGATTCTTCAAGAGGCTACTACAATATGGAAATGACTAGAAATGAAAACTTTGGGAAATAATAACATCATGAGAATTTGGTTAAAAATGTTAAATTCTATTATAGTTTATAGATAATAAAAACAGGCTCGATGATATAATTACTTCTGTATATTCCACCTCTTTTATATTATGACAATAATCAAATGAACAGTTAGGTAGCCTATGGGTCGGACAGGGTATCACTGCGCACAATCCTGCAAACTCTGTATTTACTCAAAAACAAAGTGTACAAGAAAAACTCTTTTTCTCGTGATGAAATTGTCATGATTGAGGATGTTTCCCAACCAGTTTCTAAATAATACCTAAATAAATGAATTACTTATTGACAATTTTTCGTGCGCAACTTTTAGTGAGTGTATAGGGGTATTACTGCGCATTGAATAAATATAGCATTTATCTGCCCCACCTAAATCCCTCCTCTCCCAATTTAAATACCTCTCCTCCCTCTTATCTGAACCTCCGTATTTACCATCTGTATATCCCTTTCCTCCCATCTAAATCCCCCTCTCTTCTCATCTAAATCGACTTCGCCTCCCATCTAAATTGCCCTTTCCTCTCATCAAAATCTCCCTCTCTTCCCATCTAAATTCCCCTCTTCCCCATCTAAATTTTCTCTCTTACCCATCTATCCTCTATCCTCCCTTCCCCCATCTAAATGTGTGCGTTTCCCTCTCTAAATGTCCTCTCCCAATCTAATTGTCCCTTACCTTTTAAACACATATTTAATGAATCTACAACAGTGATACCCCTCTACCTCTAAATTATCTGGGATATCACTGCGCACGGTTGTGGCAGGTAAATTGTTAAAACTATGAAGTTGAAAATTTGACATAATGTAGCTGTTAGTGTTTGTGTTGACATGTTAAAACAATATGGATATCTATATCTCGGTTCTAGAGTTATTGTTCTAGAAATATTCACAGGATAATGGTGCGACACAATGTTTATGGGAAGAAAGAGAATGCTTGAAATGATGGTTCAATCAGATTTAGGCTGAAACAAGTGGTTTTAAAACTATAAGAGGTGCGGAGTGATACCCCATAAAAATGGTATGCGTAGTGATACCCCGTCCGACCCTAATGGTAATTTAACTGATTTAACCAGTGCACTTATATCAAGTTATATTATATAATATTGAACAATGAATCTAATTTTGGAAACTATATTTAAAAAAAATTTCACTGCACATAATTAAAACCAAACAATAGCAGTACAAACACATTCCAAGACAACTCACCATGGTGTGTTATTTCAGTTGGTTCCCGTACTAAAGTATGATGGTTTAACTCTCTTCACCTGCCTTTATATAAGCTAATTTGACCCAACCTTGCCAGCTGAATTGGTGTTACCATTAACATTATGATTTATTCATATATTTATTATGTAACTCCTTTAAAGTGGAAACTTTCAGTGATTTAACCTCATTAAGTGGTAAGTTAAATGTTTTATGGAATGAAAAAGTTACTTTCATTTACATGTAGTTTTTAAATCAGTTATAAGTAGGATTTTCTTAGATGCATGATATATATTTCGATTTCGATTTCGATATGAAGCTTGAAGTCGACGCTAATAACCCAAATATAAAAGCACTACAGTGAGTTGTTATCAAAAATGATATACAATACTGCATTCATTTTATATTTTTACCTTCGCAAATTTATGGAAGGTTATGTTATGATCAGAAAAATTTATTTAAATATTTATTCTTGTTATATAATTTTATTTTGTGCATAATTCAATAATTATTCAACCAGATTGACTGAAATTTTGTTTGACGATTGGTCATTACAGGAATCATTTGATTAGATTTTAGGAGCGAAATGCATTCTAATCAAATGGTACCTGGATATGACCAATCGTCCCAACAAATTTAGGGAATTTGGTTGAATAATTTTGAGTTATAAATTATCTTGACTTTTCACCCGATTGCTTCCAAAATCTAATCAAATGATTCCTGGATAATAATTAATTGTCTCACCAAATTTCTGGCAATTTGGTTGAATACTTTTTCAGTTAAACGAATAACAATATTACAAATAAATAAATATTGCCGATCAATTCGTAACTTTCCGCAATTTTGCGAAGGTAAAGAATCATTAAAATGAATTATTCACGTGAATATATATACATATCTCTTTCTCTCATTCTCTTCTCAAATCCATGCAGAATTGGAAAATCTATTTTATTGGTCTGTGCTAATCTAATTAGCGTTATGCCTAACATGAAAATCTATATTATACATAATGGGAAGCTAAACTTTTGGCATAAAATTTTACTGCGTTTTTAAAAATCAGATACTGGACATCAGGCATAAAATTCATACTCAGCTCTTTAAATGCTACGTCTGAATATGCAATAAGCATATGTGTTACGTATGTTCGATAAGATTGAACGAGTTTTCATTCCGCAACCATGCCCGTCAGAAAGAGGTCTGATAAATAGTTAGTACATTTTTACTGAATTAATGTTCTTGGATTATACGAAATAATTAATGTTTCCTTGTTTTTTAAAGATATTTGTTTTTTACAGATATTTGAAAAAATGGTTATAAAAGCAGAACTATTGAATTGCCAAGCATTTGAAATTGCTGGTGTTCACATAGCAGGCGCTAGTCACGCTATTGTAAAAAAAACTGCTCGAGTGCTGGAGTTTCGAGAGGTAGCTATTGTCTCAAAAGTAATGAATTCATTGGAAAGAGAAGGAAAAACGTCCAAAGCAAAGCGTAAGTCAGACCGGAAGTCGAAGTTGTCTGATAAAGACCGTTGGTCTCTAAATCGAATTTCTAGAGCAAATCGTAAGATCACTGCTACTAAAATTCCATAGAAAGCTCAATGAGCACATACAGAACCTAAGTTTCCACAAAAAAATTAATCGGGAACAGCAAAATTATGATTTCACGGAAAGACTACAATGTGCTTCCATTTTCTTCCATCCCATGTACCTACATCCCGTACATATTTTGTCAAATTATAACATACATATTTAGAAGACAATTTTATTTCTAATGAAATTCAGTCTGGTTGCGGTTGATCATTAGCGATATTTTTATTTTAAAAAAGAGTAACGCACGATGCACGAAATATATCATAATAAATAAATGAGCAGCGATTTGAGATCAGGTTTTATTGACGTTGTTTGAGATTCAAAAAATCTTTATTAAATTAGTTACCTGTAACAATAGGTACAAACAAAAGGATATATTAATTAAACACAACTGATTTTTACTAAAGTCATGATATAAAATAACATCTATATAAAATAACACACACACACTTTATAAAGAAAACATCACCATATAGTAAAGGTCAGTCGCAGTCAGACACTGAAATAATATTTAATGTTACTTTTGCTATCATTTTCTACGTGATATAGTGCATTATAGCACAGATTGGTAAATAACAAAGATTTAATTGTAATCGCTACAAAAAAATACATTACTAATATAATGAATATAATATAAATCAAAGGATTACAACTTCATTTATAATTTAATAATTAGGTTATCTCAAAAATATAAAATGGTTATCTCAAAAACTTTAAAAGAACAGCTTTTAGGTCAAATAAGATATCATGTATCTCCTAATTAATACAATGATTTTCGGGAACTCAACCCCTCACTCGTAGTTTTAAAGGAATTTTATCTTCTGTAAAGATTTTAGATATTCTTCTTGTTTTAAATGGTAAAATATCGTCCTAAAACAAATACTTGGAATCTATACTTTATGGCAATACGATGAGATTTAACATCCTTCGATCCTATTTATTATGATGATGATTTTATTTTTCTATTTATATGAAGTTCTTACCATTTACCTGTTATTCTATAGAATATACATGTAAACACTCTAACACATATTGTTCTACCTAATAGATTTTTTAGGAAAAGGCACACTTAAACTTGTAATTAAATTTATATTAATCATTATTTATACGAAGTACACCAAAAACCTTCAATACATTGAATCAGTGAAAAAATTAATTGAACCATAAAAGAAAATATCAGTACAATATATGATCATAGACTTATGTATTAGCTTATATTATATATAAATATTTAAGCTTATTACAAAATAAAAGAGTTCAAGCCCATATGTAAGTAATAAGTATGTAATACTTTTCGGGCAATTAAGATCTAGTTATTCATGTCACTGTCATATGAAAATGGTTATAGACAATTACAAAAAATCCACAACAGCTAATATTTAATTTATCATATAAAAATTTAGGTTACATAATCATAATCAATACCAAAACTATCAATCAAGAAATATTTAAATTTTACCTTGCAGATTCTTAAGCTAGAACAAGACTTTATGTGATCTGGGTTGACATTGGGTTATGCGATTAAAAGAGTAAAGTGCATTTTAACAATTTCTTGTACCATAGGACTGATTAAATTGTAGTCTATAGAAAAAACAATTTATTAATAAATATTCTTAACCTTTAGTATTACAGTGCGATAAAGCAGAACGGTTGTATGAGCAAGATAATTCTGAGAAGTTATTAATTTAATTATGCGTTTCTTGTTGTTTTTGAGCACATAATTTTTTCCACCTAATATTTCCTTTATGATAATGGTACATTTAATCATTCTAATATAATAAATTTCCACTTAACCAATATTAATGAATTATACTTAATCCTTCTAACATTTATAAGTTCAACAATAAAAGATAACAGAATAGGTAAATGAGCATTTCTATATGCAATACACTTCCAATTAATCACTTTTTGGTACAGTTTCATAAACACTCGTAAAGCCTATAAGGCCACACCGCCAGAACTTTGTTTGAGCGTTCCTTTAACGGAGGGAGAATGAACCGAATTTCGACAACGCTCGTTACCAACACAAAAGGGAAAACAAATCGTGGTAACGCAAGCGTCTACACGTAAGGGTGTTGGTTCGGCGGGGGTTATAAGTTGGCATAGCGGTATACTGCTTTTCACTACGGAGCTGAGCGAAGGAAATCTATCAGAAATTGTGATAGATTTTTGATAGAAATCTATTGTTGAAGTTCATTATTTGAAGGCCCGGTCACACCGGAGGAACTTTGTTAGACCGTTCCTGAAGTGAGGACAAAAAATCTTCACCGCTTGTTACCGTTCACCAGAAGTTGGCCCCCGTTCATGTTCACTCCTACCACTCCGAAAGTTTTGAAGTGCACAAAATATTACGAGCAGGGAGGAGCGATAGTTTCCGCACCGCAGTCACAGTTCACCACCGCCTAACAACGCCCAGTTAAAGTTTGGCACTATTAGAATCGAGTTTGTGGACGTTTAGGTCTTGCACTAACGCAGAAATTTTAAACACATGCTAGCCAGCATTGTCCGGGCAGTGATTAAACGTTGCACACACTTTGATGGGGCGATTGAAAGCGTTACACTCGCGGACACGAGTTTGCTGAAACGATCTCAGGCGTTGAAGTAGTGATTCATTACGGTGATGAACTTTGGTTTGACGTTCGTATGGAGTTCGCAGAGCTCCGTACCGCCAGACCATTGAGCCAACTCTATAGCAGCGCTGGCTTCATTGATGTACCGCTATGTCACCGTACGTATTTTCGATTTTTCTCCATTTTGTATCAAGCACACAAACTCGTAAAAAATGGTCAACGCACTACCAAAGCTTGAAAAACGTTTATTCACCACCCGGCCAAAGCTGATGAAGCACTGTTCAGGATTTCAGCATTGGCCTAGAGGAATGAAGCGTCAACGAACATGCTTCTACAGGTGTCGAACGTTGACTGGGTGTTGTTGGGGTGGTGTCGAACTTTGCAGAGAAGAAAATTACGGCTCCTCAACGCTTGCAATATTTTGTTCAGCTCAAAACCTTCAGAGCGGTGAGGGAACAGCGGTGGCTGAGCGTATACGGTGTTGATTTAAAAGGGAACAATTTTCTGTGAACGGTAACGAGTAGTATTGAACTTTTTTAACCACTCAAGGAACCCCTAAACATAGTTTGGGCTGTGTAACCTACGCTTAAATTAAGAAAATGGATTTCGCAGAGCCACAAAGCATTTTGATAGACCATTAATCAGTTGGGATGAACCTAATCGGAGTGGAGGGTACCGATATGGTCCGGATAGGCGATGAGCCATTTCCTTGTATTGGTGACGCTAATTCTGGGTCAGTCATAAACATGATATCTTCTGAAACCTGGTTCACAGTAGAAACTTGTTTTCCCCCTCTTCATTAATACTTTTTGTATGATGATTAATAGGACTATGATTACGCACACCACTGTCAAAGTAATGTACAGAGCAGTGAAAAAGTCACCGTTGTTATCGCACTCATCAGTTTCAGTACAGTTGTTAGGTTTCTTTGTGGTTGTCTTTATTGTGGTTACGTTGTGGCTCTGTTGTGTGGTTACAATTGTGGCTGTCCTTATTGTAGTTTCGTTGTGGCTCTGTTCTGTGGTTGAATCTTTATCAATTTGAATTATTCTGATATCCGCACACGATCTGAAACGGACGACAAAAATTACTATTTATACTGTACATTTAGAAAAAGTGAAATCTTACAGAGTGTTCATATACCGGAATTCCTCTTGGGGTCCGCAACCCCACTTTTCAGTGCCATTAGCGCACTTGCCCCAGTTGTTAGCGGCGACATAACGCCACCGTAGAACGCAATGCCTACAAGTTACTCCCCATGGTAGGTTATATCGCATGTTGTAAGTGCGGGAGTAGGAATACACCTCGGGGTAGAATCTGATAGTAGATAATTTCTTCATTGATGTATTTTCATAATATATCAAAATTCAATATTAGTATAATCAGATGTATTAAGAATATTATAATATTTTTTGATTTTGTATCCACTAATATATATGAATAATCTATAATAAAGATTGAAATAGAAGATGTTAGTAGTGGTTCACCAGATAGTAGGTGTCAAAATCTCATATTTGTTTGACTCTGTACCTTACCAATTTACTGTAAACACAATCTTCTGTTATACCCATAAAGTTTGCTTTTATCGATATTTCATATGGTACCGACTCCCAGCCGTTACTCTTTTTATTTTTTGGACCAAATTTTTCACAATTTAAAATTTATGGATTGTAGCACATTCTTGAAACCCATGTAATTACCGTTATTGTTGAGTGTATCTGAATGTGAAATAAGTCCAATTATGTAATCATATACAGAACTTACCTAACACCTCTACCGTCCGCTCTTCGCAACAAATACTTGTCAAGACAACTCTCAGTAACGGGTTCTTTGTTTTTGTAAGGACAAATGTTGAACTCAAAGTAGCCTCCGTGACTAGCCAGTTGCACACCAATTTCTATCACTGATGCATGACGATACACAGCTACAATCACACCCAGTCCATACTTCCCACCCAATTCATTTGCTCGAGGCTGGAGAATGATCCAAATTTTTTTATTATGAAAATTACATGAATAACCAATCAAATCTTAAAGTGAAACTCAGAAGTGTTTCAGATCAGACATCACTCACCTGGGGTTCATCCCATGGGTCTCCACACACGCCACACTTCCCCCCATTCCTCTGCCATTGTCTGGAAAAACCTCCACAGTAGGTATCTTGGTCATTGTAGTTGGTGGGAGTGGTGTACTTGTCCCTAAAATTACAATTTGGTTAGCAAATCAGAAGAAAAAATATAGTTTTAGTTGAAATCGACCAAGCCAAGGTAGCTCCTGAAGCCTCAAAATAATAATCATAAATGTCGCTCCTGAGAAACTCGAATGCTTCGTATGGTACTGGTACTATGTTTGCTGATTAATATCAAGATCTGAACTTGCCTTACAAAAGAAAGCTGCTACCTGCGAAAACTATAGATATATGACTCGTCAGAGCAATAAATATCATCAGGTATTGATCGTATGATCAGTGAGGAGAAAAAGCTGTACCTGCAGCAGCACTTGAACAAATTATAATTCATTTTAACCCTTTATCTTTCTAGTGATCATGGATAAAATTTAGACAGACTTTGAATGGCTGTTTTGAAGAACGATAAAAGTAAATAATAATTAATTAATTATAATTGATCATAATTTTGTCAGAAAACTAAATCTCCTCATATAAATACACTTATTAACCGCATTCAATAACACAAATACTCGCCTCCAAGCTGATGATCTTGACGGTGGGTTGATGAGACTTGCATGGCCGCTAGATGGCGGCACAGACACCAAAATGACGGAGAGTGTGGTCACGAAGAAGAGAATCTTACGCATGACTTCTTATTCTTTGTAACAATAATACTGTACAGTTATACAAATATCTTCATGAAATATATAAATAAGTTTTACAATTCACGAATAATGCCAAATATATATTATTTAACAATATACTTACTAGTTATTCAAATCCTCTTATTTTGAAACCAAACCATAAAAGTCCAGCAATTGTTAACCAATCAGAATGTTTAATGAAGCCAGACCAGCGATCTTATTAAAAATGGTAAAAATAGTACGATGTTAATTCTTTGACTGTTATTTTAATGAAGAAAAGTATTTCTTATAGGGCGAAATGATCATCAAAAAAGGTTAACTGTCCGCAATAATCAGCGTGGAGCGCAGCGGCGTCACTCCAGTATATTAACCTGTTCAGTTTACTTATTCTCATACACATTCTGTTCATTGTTCAATCCGCAGGTCTATGAATAGAAGTACAAATTTATTACTTCAAAAGTTTCAAAATCTAAGCGTGGACAGCTAGAGACATGTACGTGTTTTTTTTGCATAAGTTACATTTGTAAAATCCCCTCTGTCTGTTCTGGAACCACCACTTGTTTGAAAAGACGACATGTAGGTGAAATAGATGAAGTAAGATGACTAGAGAGATGAGGTTTGTTTCATTGTGTTCGTCGTTCAAAAGACTCGTTTTTGGAAGGAAACAAAAAAAATTTAAAAATTTAAAAATGATAATTAAATCTCCATTTTCTCTAAAACTAAGGACAAAATTGATAAAGTTACATAAATCAAAATGAGTTTTTATTGCAAAGAAACAAATACCTAGCAAATTTCAGAATAATCGGTTTTCAAATGAAAAAGTTTTCTGTAAACGGGGTTAAGAGTAAAGTTTCATGATCACCTTTCTGTTGATTATTCTTTGTAAAATCTCTCTATTTCTGTGCTGTCTATAAAATTAACACAATATTAAGTTAAAGGGGCAGTTAACCTTAGGCCAAACATCTTTTCTCTCCCTCTCTCTCACCCCCCCCCCCCCCCCCTCCTTCCATTCTCACCCTTTCTCTCTTCTATATGTTGATAAATCAATTGAGGCCTATTAATTAATTCTCAACTGCAGCGCTACCAACTGAGGAACATCTTAGTTACCACACACGATAGAGCGCATGCTTACGATATCGTATCACCATGTTAAATTATTGCACCATGATAAAGTATTGTGATGATGTACTATCAGAGAAAAGAGTCACTGTGATGATGTACTATCAAAGAAAAGAGTCACTGTGATGATGTACTATCAGAGAAAAGAGTCACTGTGATGATGTACTATCAGAGAAAAGAGTCACTGTGATGATGTACTATCAGAGAAAAGTCACTGTGATGATGTACTATCAGAGAAAAGAGTCACTGTGATGATGTACTATCAAAGAAAAGAGTCACTGTGATGATGTACTATCAGAGAAAAGAGTCACTGTAATGATGTACTATCAGAGAAAAGAGTCACTGTGATGATGTACTATCAGAGAAAAGAGTCACTGTGATGATGTACTATTAGAGAAAAGAGTCACTGTGATTATTTACTATCAGAGAAAAGAGTCACTGTGATGATGTACTATCAGAGAAAAGAGTCACTGTGATGATGTACTATCAGAGAAAAGAGTCACTGTGATGATGTACTATTAGAGAAAAGAGTAACTGTGATGATTTACTATCAGAGAAAAGAGTCACTGTGATGATGTACTATCAGAGAAAAGAGTCACTGTGATGATGTACTATCAGAGAAAAGAGTCACTGTGATGATGTACTACAATAAAAAGAGTCACTGTGATGATGTACTATCAGAGAAAAGAGTCACTGTGATGATGTAATATCAGAGAAAAGAGTCACTGTGATGAATTACTATCAGAGAAAAGAGTCACTGTGATGATTTACTATCAGAGAAAAGAGTCACTGTGATGATGTACTATCAGAGAAAAGAGTCACTGTGATGATTAACTATCAGAGAAAAGAGTAACTGTGATGATGTACTATCAGAGAAAAGAGTCACTGTGATGATGTACTATCAGAAAAAAGAGTCACTGTGATGATGTACTATCAGAGAAAAGAGTCACTGTGATGATGTACTATCAGAGAAAAGAGTCACTGTGATGATGTACTATCAGAGAAAAGAGTCACTGTGATGATGTACTATCAGAGGAAAGAGTCACTGTGATGATGTACTATCAGAGAAAAGAGTCACTGTGATGATGTACTATCAGAAAAAAGAGTCACTGTGATGATATATTCTTTAAATGTTGCTACTAATTTGCAACATGCTGTTAAATGAAACACATTAGGGTAGAGCAAGATG
Source organism: Caprella mutica (assembly GCA_947561585.1). NCBI lineage: Eukaryota > Metazoa > Arthropoda > Malacostraca > Amphipoda > Caprellidae > Caprella > Caprella mutica. Next base: position 164,277 of record CANNZV010000811.1, on the reverse strand, counting down.
AAATGTCACAAAGCACTATCTTTACTATAAACCATATCTAATTATATATACCTGGTATACATTGAATGTATACTTGTATTTAAAACTGATTAACGGAAAGATTTCACCTTATAATTTCAATTATCTTTGTGGTATATCTTCCATTATATTAAACTCTTTCAAATATTTATTTGTTAAGAGAATTATATTTCTTAAAATAAATGTATTTTAAATACTTTTCCTTCTTATAGTTATTTGCGTGTCTGTCACATGGTACAAGTTGTGATTAATTGCCTACATTCTTCAGACTGTCAGGTAATGTGACCAACTCCTACCACTTCTTGAAATGCGTGCAGAAAGCAATAATTTTTAGGGTCGATTTGTACGACCTCGTAATTGGTTATTTTGCCCGGATATGATGATGGAATATTGAATTTTAGTGATAGTAGCGGCCTATAAGTTCTTTGCACAGAGAATAATAAGGGACTATAAAAGCAAAGTTAGCTTCAATTACCCGTAATTACGTAAGGTGCATGTTTGCACACTATGGGCACTACATATTAATATGTGTGTTTATGAAGCTATAACACACCACCCGATTATTAGCGTGTGTTGTTTATTCCTGTGAGGGAAGGTCGTGTGTAAGGTGCACATTAGAAACTATGAGAAACTTGGCAAAAACTTATTCAACTTAATTTGTTGTATTAATAATATGACATAATTAAATATATCAAATTATATATCATAAAAAGTTAAGCTTACTTACTTTACTTATTTTTCAACGATAGACACATACAAATATTCAACTTTGATTTTTTCCGTTAAAAAAGCGACACTGACAAAATGCACGAATATACTGGACATTTATAACATTCGTCCAGATAATCTACAGGAACAGAATAACAATAAAAATGGAAATTACAGGGAAATCCAAAAAACTGAAAATCCGGAAAATAAAATCGAAAGTACAGAAACAGAAAAAATGAAAGAAAATGCAGATAACCGAGAATAAAATATAATCCGTCCATAATTTTTTGACGGGTTATATACATTAGTTAATAATAATGTATTTTAAAGTCAATCGTATCTATAATTCAATTTCATTCAAATTACATTGATTACTAATTAAATAACATAGAAAATATTAAATTTAAATATCCATGTCACGTATCAAATCAATACATAAATACACATCTTGCCAATTTTCTTACCGATTGTACCAAAGCAATCATAATAATGTGAATTGCATTAAGCTGTGGAAGTATAATTAATGTATTATTGATCCAATAGTGATTACTAAATAGAGTGGTGGACATAGCAATTTTTAAATTAGTTCTCTAATTATGACACGATATTGAACATTATTTCTGTGGTGAAAAAATAGAATAAAAGAATAATTTATGATAGAAATGAGGGGAACTGTTTTATTTTGCAGCTTATTCTAATTTGCTATCATAGATAAGAGTCATTGAGGTGTTATCATCACACACGGAAATGAAGGATTTATTTGAAATTTGAAAATTTGATATCAGTTTAATAGAATATCAAACTGAGATACGATCATAAGTTATTCTCTCTGTCAGGCATTCAGTGAACAAATCTACCATTTACTTGTAACTCATACACCAACTAAATTAGATGAATCTAACAAATCTAAGTTGATATGTTCGTCATCCATAATTACAGGTGAGAACAGGTTGAAATTATTTTACATGCACTGCTGAGAAATTAGAGCGCTTTATATGTGTTTGGGAGTAATAAAGATGGCCTAATAAACTGTACAAATAGAGTTAATGGTCTAAATTACACATTGCCTGCACGTTACAGGCCAATAGAGTGACATGCATCATGCCAAGGCTTTACTTAGCGTGAGCTACAACTGAGTGATTGGACCACTCAAAACTTTACCCTCTAACGAATAATTCATTTATTAATCCTCTAACTTTGTATCGAAATTACATATGAAAGGTGACAGGCGATTGGTAATAAATTGCAACAAGTTCAGCGTTCATTTGGTACATTGAATATACTACTTTCAGAACGATCATGCATGAGCTTTGATGTTATGGAAACAGGTATACCGTGTTGTGAAGCTTGAAAAACTATTGACAATCCGGTGAAAGTTTTAATTCGTACTGGTAAATATACTGTGTAGACTTTAGAGTCAGACATCAAGAGCTCTGATGCTCGTATTCTCCACCATCAAAGATTCATATACTCCGTGCACCCCAGAACAAATAGTAAATAACCGACTAAATGAGTGTTTTTTAGCCATTCTTAACCAAGGAAGGGATATATTGAATGGGCCTTAAGGGAGTCATCCATTTTAGGGGAAAGACAGACCGCTGTACGTGTGTGCGAGTGTCAGTGAAGCTAAAAATAATAACCAGTAGCATGTTTACTTTGGAGGGTGTGTTAATTATTTACATCAGTGTTCTTTCTACGCTCTTCGGCACAACATCTAATAATGCGTCAGCCCCTCCTAGCTAATTAGATACAGCCAATTAGGCAACTGGAGAGTATTTACCTGTGGGCCTTAGAAGTATGTAATTGCAACAGGCATGTTGTTGTTCGTTAACCTAAATTCACTCTAATATTTTCCCTTTGCAAATGACCACATAATTAAAATTCAGCAGATGATATTTACTTATAAAAAACAGTTTTTGATTCGTCTACAATTGGAGTAATTGAAAGAGAGAAAAAGTTGAGCATTTTTCCTCTCGTCCCAAGTCACCCAAACCTTTTTTTTTTGCAGAGGTCGAAGCGAACCATTTAGCTTCGAATGAGGGAAGAAAGAGTCTTGGTAGTGTCGTCTAGGGATCACCTACTAAGGAAGCACTTTATTTCTTAACTTTACTTAAGATCTGGTCAGAAAAAAATAATTGCTCAGTTTCATAACTTGTTTAAATTCATTAAAATGTTTCACGTGTCGACTTTCTTAACTTCAAGCAGCATTCGAATGTGTTATAATGATATTCTTTATCTCAAATTTCCTCTTTCTTTTAATTTACTTCATTTTGAAAAAGAAATAGAGTGGGACCGAGTCTGCCAGTGAATGATCAGACTAAGTCTTTTGGCGGCATTGCTCAGGTAGAAGAGTAAGTGTATTCAGTCGAAAACAAGAGGAGAGAGGCTATAAAAGAGTGGGAATCTCTTGCTTTGGGTCACTTTATAGCACCATATTTGTGTCCTGGTCATGCCCATATTTTATGCAAAACAACCAGTGGGAATGTGCATGCAACATTCCGAGATCGGGAATAAAATGGTTCGGAATTCGTTTGTGGTGCATCAGGACAGATATAAATGTTTGACTCTGTCTGATGTATGCTGCCCTCGAGTAGAAACTCTGTGACCATTTCTGGCCAGAGAAAAAGGATTCTTCACTTTTCTCCAGTAAACCATTCTACTGATAGAATTCGGGAGATTGTTTAATGCAGTGGATCGTAGTGCGGTGTACGAGTGTTCCTGTTCCAACTATGCAAAGAATATCACCTCCAGACATGAAATTGGTTATGTGTGTACTAATATGTTCGTGTATTTTGCTGTGAGTGAGTAGTTATTATATATGAGGTGAATGATTATCAAAGTATTTACCTCTGTAAATATCAATACAACAATTATTATATTTCATATCAATTTTAATTTCAGTTTTCTTTTTATTCTTAGTTAGTCCAGTCTGAACAACATGGTCGATAATTTAAAGAAAAAGTGTGTGGGTCATAGAAGATTAGGATGTAAATCAACTTATCACAGTTGAGTTTGAACTGTTTGTAACACATGATATCAATATACTTCTACCAAATATAATATTTCAATAACCAATATGAGAGATATTTTTGCAATTAATTACTTTTTTATATATTTGAACAACGTAAGTCTAATGAATCAACATAATATTTATATTGGTTAATAACAAATTATATGAATATCGGTTAATGACCTATATAATGAATATAAAGATGCCACTCTCCATGGCACTAAATATAGAAACTCTATCGGCATCTTCCAGACTCTGAGAAATAATTTACACCAACAACTTCCACAATAAATTTGCTTCTCTGCATCAAGTTTCAATAAAACTAACGTACAAACTTCCCTACATGAAGATGTATCAATTGGAATCCATTTCTTGAGAACTATGGGCATATCGAGTTCTAAGAGTAATATGCAAATTTGAATAGGTATACAAATAATAAATAGGAATAAAAATATAATCAAAATAATGATTATCAGAAAAAAAATGATTGATATATCTATATGATATATAATTTTCATCTGACTGAAGAATTATATAAATTAAAAAAAAATCTTAAATACACAACATTTAATATAAGAAAACACACATTTTAACTAACTATTTCTTTTCATTTTCATAAATAACGCAATTATACTTAAATTAAAAAAAAATCAATTGACTGAAATTACTTCCAAGTCTGGCAATATTTTGCCCTTACCAAAAAATGTCTCCCTGACGATTGAAATCAATGGCAATCTGTTCTATAAATTCTTATGACAATAACAATCTATTTCAATACCTTCCCTGGCAGTAAATAGGTTGCCATTTTGCAAGACACACAGAGCTGAGGATGCAAGCGGAGGGATGTAGCGATTGTTTCCAGTAACAGTCCTTCACAGGATATACCTGTATTTATTCAGTGTAGGAGCTTCAAAGGATCTCAAGGAGCGATATAATATTGGAAGGCAGCAAGAGAAAATGATGTCTCGAGTCAACAAGCACCAACTTTGGGATTAGTTATCCTGACGGGGATATTAAACTGTTGTTGACTCTACTCCAATATTATCGGAATATTCATACTATGGAACATAACTTGGGATTAAGAAGACTTTCTAACACGAAGGCTGCTCGAATGTTTAGATTTGCTATTGACTTCAGGAATAACATTCTAAAGTTGAGAGTGAGATATTCTGAAATGATTGCAACTTTTATTGGTATAAAAAACTACCGACACTTTATTGAAGAGTTTTGTGTAAAAATAATTCACTGGTCTAGATTTACAATATTTATTCATATTACATATATTTTATTCATATCATAAAATGTAGTTTTATATTAAACCATAAATAAGTATTTACATAGAATGTATGCTACATAACAATCAGTAATACATTTATGTTTGTTTCACTTAAACTACATCATTGCAAAATCTCATGTATTTCGGTGTAGTCTAAATTGCCATCAGTGGTTTTTGCTTACATAAGCATTTTTTGCATAGCTATGACACGTAATATCAGTGCGAATCAATAGCCTGATGGAGTATAAAGATCACACCACCTTCCAAACACATTTGTGACCCTTTTTACGAAGTCCTTTGAGGCGACTGAATGGGTTCTGTGGACACGCTTTAACGCGACCCAGCCCCGGTGTATTGTGATCCCCTACAGCCTTTGTGAACCACTAGTGTTCACGGTGTTGTAGCCTATGTACATCTAGATTGATATATTGAGCATCATGAGCTATCTGATCATGCAAACAACTAACGGTCAGACAAAAGGAAGGGGGGGGACGCTGATACTCGCCAGATAAGACTGAAATATTTTAACACAGCCATGGTTGTCTTGGTAACCAACAGAAAAAACAGAGATGTGCCATTATTAAAATGATTATATAATTAAGGTATCCTTTTGCATCATCATAAAGGTAGCGATACGTACTATTATTATATTATGTTCATGTCAATAAATAAAACACATTTTGTGAAGGAATAATTTATTTTAAACAGTAATACTAATTTATTAATATCAGAGTTCTATCAATTTTTTTGAATAATATTAACATATATTTTATAGTCACAATCAACTGAATTGTAAATTGTGAAATATTTCAGAATATTTATTTTTGTAAAATTAAAAACAAATTTGTGTGATTTTATATATACGCTAGAATAGAAAATATAAAGAATCAATATTTTCGAAATTGATTATGGTATTGTATATTATGAAATAAATCTTCCAATCATATTTACTTAAATTTCAGTTCTGTTTTCTATATTACCCATGTTAATATTTTTTAACCCCTATAATTCTTAATCTTTTTCTAATTTCAGTGACGTAGCATCCAGTGAAGGGCAGACATAATTTGCTGTCACACAGTGAGCCGTTTGTTAAATTTATTACAACAGTTCTTAATAGAGTTCTCAGAGAATATTTATCAATAAGTTTAATGGAAATCACACCTGGAAACTGGAACCGTTAGCAGATCCATTCAGGACCCGTTACAAAAAATCACTCGAATCAATTTGAGGCAAAAATGTACGGCAAGACAGTTACTTCAATTAGCCCCAGAGAAAGAGAACGCTATAGGAATAAATTGATGTTACCAATCTAAACCATTGTACTGTCCTATTGTTAAGTACATGCTTAACACATTGTTAAACATATATTTAATAGATTAATGTAAAATACATATTTAACACATTGTAAAATAGAGTATATAATAAGTTAATGTAATATACAATACATATTTAATATGTTTAATTACAAATTTTGCACACTCTAACATGTTGTCCTGAATTATACAATTTTGTAATTACTGAAGAGCTGTTTTTGCCAATCTCCAGTTCCTAGAAATGAATGTTAATTTTAACATTATCTACTTAGTTACTTTTGTACTTTGCTACTTTTAGATTAAGAAATAGCCATTTTCTACTATGATTTAGAGTAGCATTGACTGCGCCATCACTTCATTGCCGATAGATCATTACAAGGTAATTTAACCGCAACGATAGGCATAGAAATGAGATTCTGAACCTATCTCGTAATGAGTTTTTCATTCCATTTGATGCGCCGTTTCAGTGAGTAACTTTTGGGCAGGGAGGAAACTGTCATCTTTGAAACAACGAAGAAAAAACTACCGATACCGGCAGTGAATATCAATCGGTTGTTAATAGAAATTACTTTAAATATGTAAATGTGCATATTAATGTTAATAATATTCTTCTTTAACAGTAAAAGACATAATTAAAATGAACACGAACAACATGAAGATACTTAAGGGATATCCATACATCTTTCTATGATAATATATCTTATTTCATTCTTAGATATTTATGAATTATTTAATCTATCAGCCGTTATTAAAACGATACCTACATATTTTGTACTGTAACTTTTAGCCTTTAATATGAGAGAGTTTGCAATTCACTCTCCCAGGGACTATAGTAAGTTGAAAGTAATTCTCCTGTAGGTCTATGAGATGGTAATTCACATTGAGAACTTTTGATGCCTGACTAATTGACTAGAAATGAAAAGATGGCAGAACTTATAGAAGTTCTTTGAGGTGACCTGGTCATAGAGATAGCAAAGGTAGGGGTGGAATATTAAAGATTAACAATTTAAAATATTCTTTCACAATTAAAGTTATCTGTGCAATAATGTTTTCAAACTCTTACTATAAATTAAGTATTAAAAGAGTTTTAAAGAAATGTAACTATAATCATAGAATGTACAGTTATTTGGTCTTGTGAATAGGAGGAGTTGTCTTTGTGAGATAAAACATAACTTTCCAAAGACTATCCAGTGTCGGAATAATGTAAATGCTAATGCTACATCTAACCACGGACAGATGTACCATATTCCGCTCCAACACTTTCGCTTGGAATTCTACCGTGACGAATTAATTGAGAATCGATACGATTTAAAAAGTGTCACCTTCATATGTGTATAACGGTTGTGAACTCTTTGAAATGACTGTACGTATTGTAAATCATATAATGGAAATTAGATTACAAACTGTACATGCAGGGGTGAGGTGTACCTATGTGCTGTCCACTCCTTCAATGGAAAATGAAATCTATAGAACATATATATAGCTTTATTTTTGAACGGTATTTAGACGAGATATTGATTTGTAAAAATCGTTTTTTAATCTTCACTAGTGGTGTACTATCAGAGAAAAGAGTCACTGTTATGATGTACTATCAGAGAAAAGAGTCACTGTTATGATGTACTATCAGAGAAAAGAGTCACTGCGATGATGTACTATCAGAGAAAAGAGTTACTGTGATGATGTACTATCAGAGAAAAGAGTCACTGTGATGATGTACTATCAGAGAAAAGAGTCACTGTGATGATGTACTATCAGAGGAAAGAGTCACTGTGATGATGTACTATCAGAGAAAAGAGTCACTGTGATGATGTACTATCAGAGAAAAGAGTCACTGTGATGATATACTATCAGAGAAAAGAGTCACTGTGATGATGTACTATCAGAGAAAAGAGTCACTGTGATGATGTACTATAAAAAAAGGCACGTTTCATGCTAATTTAAGAAATCCAAGTTGTCTAATATATATTATTTACAAATTTCTTGTCGAGTACCCATATCAATTTCAAAATACTTACAAGCATTACAATTAGTGAAGATTATTTTTCGAGATGTGAATGGTAATCAGTTACCATTTTCTTTACCGATCATTGTGATAATATTCGAAGAATGCAGAAATCGAAACAGAAAAAGTAATTAATTTCACACTACATCTCAATAGTGTGTATATTATAGAGAGAAAGGACTTTCCAGCAAAATAATTTATTTTAAGTGAAATTGAAATGTCAAAATGACGATTTTGTGTTTAATTGTTATTCGTCATGTTAAGGAAGAACTTTTTACGAAATCATCATTTTTTAATAATTTACGAAGTGAAGGGATAAAAGTACCAATTAATTCATTTCAAATAAATTGGAAGATTGAAATCGAAGAATAAATCATTTTCACCTGAAATAAAGCACCATCTGTAATAATTGAGCCTAATAAAACAATTAATTTAAGTCAATAATTAAGTTTTTTTATAAATTAATTATCAATTCTTCTTTTTGTTATTAATGCAAAAATATCCTAATTTTTAAATAATAGAATAGTTAGTAAATAGTTACAACATCAAATATGATTTTCAATGATTAATTGATGTGATAAATTTGAGATGAATTAACTACGTTATAATGTATAAATAAATATATAAAATTAACTACAAATTTATATATTATTAAATAGCATAACTTATAAATAATTAATTAAAAGATAATTTTGAGCATATTTTCTTGACAATGAAGAAAGAATATTGTCCCTGAATAAATCAGCATATAAACATAAATCAGAAAGCTTAACATGCAACTTAAACACATTTTATCTTTTATGAATAATTAATGGATATAGAAAACCAAGCAATTCTATACAAATATATTTAATTAATTAATAGGTACATTTCAATAAATAACGGAAGTTATCGTAATAAATAATTAACGCATCCATATTGTCTCCTCGTGCTTTAAATTTGGTGAGTTTAGCCATCATTTCACGCATGGCTTGCTGCGTGGGGCATGCAATAAATAATTCAGGACAGTTTTCATCGCAGTTGTCTGTATTACGAATATATACAATACATATATGTAATGAGACTCAATCGATGAGGTGGTTTAATTTAGCAATTTGCATACGAGATGAGCTTGCTAGAAGAGTCTCCCAAGTTTTCTTTTGTGGCTGTCACAAAGTTTTGGGATGTGATAAGTATACTCCTCATTTCGATGGTCTTAGTTTGATTAGTTTGCGATTAGTTGAAAAGGAAGAATGTGAGCTCTATCTATTATCTAGTAAAGACTTCCACTGGAGATATGGGCGAGTGCAACATCTAGGGGGGTGCAGTACAATCACCGGGCAGATAAATAACGCCAGTTATTGACCAGGAAATGAGCTTTAGATGTTATTGGTATAATGATGAGATAAGAAACACTATTTAGATTAACTAATTGAAGGCAATTAAAATATACTAACAATTCTATATGAAAAGGATATTAGAATATACACACAATACTATGCAATAATTTTATATAACATCAACTATAATCTAATTAATCTGTTTAATCATTTTATATTTTCAGGTGTGAATGCGTGTCCCACAGAAGTGTTACTATCGGTTTATGCTGATCATCAAAGCAAACAGTCTGTATATCATACATAGGAAGCTGGGGTAAACGATTCGAATTCATTGGAATTGTAAATACCTTCATATTACGCCTTGGAGTGAATATTCAGAGGTACAACTGATGCAAGAGGCAGATGGTGATACATACCATTGCATGGGTACATGATGCAAGAGGCAGATGGTGATACATACCATTGCATGGGTACATGATGCATGAGGCAGATGGTGATACAAACCATTGCATGGGTACATGATGCATGAGGCAGATGGTGATACATACCATTGCATGGATACACGATGCATCCATAGGTACATGGTGCGCATCCCTAGACACAGGATGTGTATCCCTGCTAATTACTCATATCAATAATTATCGATATAAGTATGAGATAACTATTTATAGTCAGAATATTATAATCATCAATTGAATTAATTAATGTTATTCGAGCTCTAGGAAAGATTTGCTCCACAATAAAGCATATTTAATTATTGTTTTAATTGTGAAATAACTAGAAATGATCAAAGATTGTTAAGAATTCAAAAATTGAATTTATTTTATTATAATTTATTCATAAGGTGGAATATGTAGTTTGATTTTCCTATTCGTTACGATATCATTGCTATGAGTGTCTGATAAATATTTAATGGGAGAGAAGGAGAGTTATCTAAAATAGTTACGGATTTTATAAAGGAAGCCTCTTTCAGTAAAAAAACACCGCGAAATAATGGATAAAATTGAAGTTTGTAACGTGTACACTGTACACTGTACATATTGTAAGACATTTCAGAAAAAAAAAACTAGATTATGTGCACTCGGTAGAGCGCATACCTTCGCCTCCGATTTGACCCGTTCTCTCCCAAAATTTAAGAAACTGCTAACTGGATAATAACCAATCGTCCCACCAAGTTTCATGCAATATGGTACAATACTTTTTGAGTTATCGAGTTATAAATGACCTTGACCATAACCTTTGACCTGATCACTTTCAAAATTGTACCAGTTCGTTCCTGGATATTCACCAATCGTCCCATCAAATTTCAGACAATTTGGTTCAATACTTTTTGAGTTATAAATGACCATGACCTTGTCCTTTGACCGGGTCGCTCTCAAAATTCTAGCAGCAGGTCACTGGACATGGACCAATCGTTTCACCAAATTTCAGGCAATTTGGTTGAACTCTTTTTCAGTTAAGCGAATAACAAGATAATAAATAAATAAACAAATTCCGATGAAAATATGACCTTCCCGCATTCTGCGAAGGTAATAATGATAATCTATAAAATATAATATGCTATATCTGTCTGTCTGTATGTTACTTGCAGTAATACCACTCACAAACGGTTAGACCTAGAGACTTAAAATCTATTACTTTTTAGAAAGTGACGTAACATTTAATGTGTCTAATTTTTTTTATGAATTCAGACTAGTTTTCGAATCATTGACACTTAATTCAATATAATTCAACATACTTTCCAGGATATTTTCAGAGACAATCAAAGAGAGGTATGTAGGTATGGATATAGATAGTTACCTGTAATTATTTATTTTCCTTAAGTGACGTACTATTAAAAATTGGTCATTGACCATATTAAGAATTTTAAAGATTATTCAATAGTTTCATATGAATCATTTAATACTCTTTTTTCAATTATTTTAAAGCTACCTATTTTTCATTAATTGTGTGTCTCAATTGCTTTAAGCATACTTCAAAAAGTGGATTCTTTATAATATGTATATACAATGTATATCGATATATAATTTTGTAACTATCGAACCTAAAAGGGGAGCACACTCAACCCGACCGCTATCCTAACCTAATACTAAACAGTGTATCTATTATTTAGCTGGGGGGAAATTTACCGGGGGAAATTTACCAGGATGGAATATACACTATACAGGTCATAATACCGAAGACACGTTATACAATCATTTTGCTCTATGTGTAATATATTGTACTTTGGAATTTACAATTTATATGCTACATCCACAGTCTCTGTTTATATGCGAATCAAGTCATACATTTTAGATAAACTTATGACTTCGACATGCCTTCACAATCCTAATAATTAATGAAGTTTGATACCCTCTTACTAATTCATCACATCTAACAATAGCAACATTCTCTAGTTCTACTACCCAAATACGAACCAACGAACACCCAGACAATAATAAGACACAGTGTGTTTCTCTATGCGTTATTATAATGCATCACAATGCTCACATCGAACAATATATTGAAATGATGTCAGTCCCCCAAGCTATCTATGATATCTTCAGTTCCCGGGGGAGGGGCTACACATCACCCCATGCTTTATTCAGTGTGTGCCTATAACATTCTGAAGCTACAATATAAACAGAGCTGTGGAGTAGCAACACACGGTACAGATGTTACACTTGTTAGTAGAACTTCTACAGGTGCTCAGTATAATTAGAATGAATTAAAGGAGAATAGAAAAGGAAATAAGGTAAAGGAACTATCTACAATTGTGAGTAAATGTCTATTTGGTTGATAGACCCTTTAACCAATATATCTGGAATGAGGTTAACAGAAATTTCGACAACAGAAAGTTACGTCAACAAAACGTCTCGTCGACGAATTTTCGTAAAGGGGATGAAATATGCAGTGCAACAAAGTAGCGGATACAACAAACTGCATGACTCACATTTAAATGTCTGTCGACGAAACCGCTGCACACAGAAATAACATATAAAAAGTTATCAAATTGTTAGATAGGCTCTTTACCGTATTTCCCTTCGTTTTACAAAAATAATCAAAAAGAGCATTTGAACAATACAATTAAAATTTTATATTTTTAATTATCGTAAGCAATACAGAATGAAATAGAATAATTAGAAACAATAATCAATTTAATTATTTCTAGTCGACTTGATTAAATTCCAATCTATTAAATTTGTACACCTTCAACACAGCATATTTCATAGTTATTAATATAGATAACAGGCATTTGTAAAGAGAAATACGAAGAGTTGCCTAATGTCTATATATATATATTCCAATTATTTTATGATCGAATAATATTTTGACTAAACAGAATTTAATTGGAATAAAAATTAGGGTAAAGATTAAGTAACGTGAATTCTACAAAAATATTTTTTTAAATAATTCGAAGCCAAATTGAATTGTTTCAATATTTTCATATTGGAAGAATTCATGTAAAAAGTTGTGGTTTAGTGCTATTTTTTAAATAACTCTTCACTGCATTTGGCTTCATTATTATTAATCATTTGACATCTCACAACAGTCAATTTAATATAAATACACCTATAGGTTAAGAAATTGATGACTTTTACAATATAACGAGGAAGAATACTTAAGTTAAATACATCATTTTCATTTCGTTAACAATTTAATTCATTCGCTAAAGAAACAACTAAATATAATACAACTAATATGCCTTTTTTCTTTACTTTATTTTTAATTAAGGAAATAAATGTCATTTAATTTAAGAATATAATAATTGTACATATAAAGCAGTGTAAGTAAACCCAGTATAAGTGCGTGTATGTAAACTGCTAAGTGTATACCTATAAGTGCAGGTAAACTGCTAAAGTGTACCTATAAGTGCAGGTACACTGCTAAAGTGTACCTATAAGTGCAGGTAAACTGCTAAGTGTACCTATAAGTGCAGGTAAACTGCAAAAGTGTACCTATAAGTGCAATCGGTAAGTGTTCTTTTCAGTGCAAGATAATAAGTATAATGAGAGTATGGAGGTTTTAGGCAACTGCATATCCCAGCCTCAGTTGATAGATTTAGATAACTGTGTGTAAGTAAGGAAGATATAATACAGGGTACGCTTTACTGGTTACACTTGGGTGTCAAAGAATTCTTATATTGGAGAAACGTATGATAATCAATCATTTATTAAGAGAGATATGCATATTGAAGTAATATACTGTTACACTTACTAACAATTTCAAGTAATATCTTAAAATTATACTTAACAGTGTTTTCCCTTCAGTATAAAAATGTCCTTTTCTATTAGAAAAATAATATCTTGAAATAAAAAGCTTGAAAATTGTAAAAAAAAAACACAACTTGTACAAATTGAACATCATTGAATAAGAACTATAGTTTTAGAGAAAACAATGAATAGTAGGGAAAAAGTGATCAATTCAGTTATATAGTTTGAACAACACAATCCAACACAAGGTTGTACAACATCACAGTACATCATTTAGTTCATCATCACAGTACATCATTTAGTTTCTCATCACAGTACATCATTTAGTTTATCATCACAGTACATCATTTAGTTTATCATCACAGTACATCATTTAGTTTATCATCACAGTACATCATTTAGTTCATCATCACAGTACATCATTTAGTTTATCATCACAGTACATCATTTAGTTTATCATCACAGTACATCATTTAGTTTATCATCACAGTACATCATTTAGTTTCTCATCACAGTACATCATTTAGTTTCTCATCACAGTACATCATTTAGTTTCTCATCACAGTACATCATTTAGTTTCTCATCACAGTACATCATTTAGTTTCTCATCACAGTACATCATTTAGTTCATCATCACAGTACATCATTTAGTTTCTCATCACAGTACATCATTTAGTTCATCATCACAGTACATCATTTAGTTTATCATCACAGTACATCATTTAGTTCATCATCACAGTACATCATTTAGTTTATCATCACAGTACATCATTTAGTTTATCATCACAGTACATCATTTAGTTCATCATCACAGTACATCATTTAGTTCATCATCACAGTACATCATTTAGTTTCTCATCACAGTACATCATTTAGTTTCTCATCACAGTACATCATTTAGTTTCTCATCACAGTACATCATTTAGTTTATCATCACAGTACATCATTTAGTTTATCATCACAGTACATCATTTAGTTTCTCATCACAGTACATCATTTAGTTTCTCATCACAGTACATCATTTAGTTTCTCATCACAGTACATCATTTAGTTTATCTTCACAGTTCATCATTTAGTTTATCATCACAGTACATCATTTAGTTTATCATCACAGTACATCATTTAGTTTATCATCACAGTACATCATTTAGTTCATCATCACAGTACATCATTTAGTTTATCATCACAGTACATCATTTAGTTTATCATCACAGTACATCATTTAGTTCATCATCACAGTACATCATTTAGTTCATCATCACAGTACATCATTTAGTTTATCATCACAGTACATCATTTAGTTTATCATCACAGTACATCATTTAGTTTATCATCACAGTACATCATTTAGTTTATCATCACAGTACATCATTTAGTTTCTCATCACAGTACATCATTTAGTTTCTCATCACAGTACATCATTTAGTTTCTCATCACAGTACATCATTTAGTTTCTCATCACAGTACATCATTTAGTTTCTCATCACAGTACATCATTTAGTTTCTCATCACAGTACATCATTTAGTTTATCTTCACAGTTCATCATTTAGTTTATCATCACAGTACATCATTTAGTTTATCATCACAGTACATCATTTAGTTCATCATCACAGTACATCATTTAGTTCATCATCACAGTACATCATTTAGTTTATCATCACAGTACATCATTTAGTTTATCATCACAGTACATCATTTAGTTTATCATCACAGTACATCATTTAGTTCATCATCACAGTACATCATTTAGTTCATCATCACAGTACATCATTTAGTTTATCATCACAGTACATCATTTAGTTTATCATCACAGTACATCATTTAGTTTATCATCACAGTACATCATTTAGTTTCTCATCACAGTACATCATTTAGTTTCTCATCACAGTACATCATTTAGTTTCTCATCACAGTACATCATTTAGTTTATCATCACAGTACATCATTTAGTTTATCTTCACAGTTCATCATTTAGTTTCTCATCACAGTACATCATTTAGTTTCTCATCACAGTACATCATTTAGTTTCTCATCACAGTACATCATTTAGTTTATCATCACAGTACATCATTTAGTTTATCTTCACAGTTCATCATTTAGTTTATCATCACAGTACATCATTTAGTTTATCATCACAGTACATCATTTAGTTTATCTTCACAGTACATCATTTAGTTTATCATCACAGTACATCATTTAGTTTATCTTCACAGTACATCATTTAGTTTATCATCACAGTACATCATTTAGTTTATCTTCACAGTTCATCATTTAGTTTATCATCACAGTACATCATTTAGTTTATCATCACAGTACATCATTTAGTTCATCATCACAGTACATCATTTAGTTTATCTTCACAGTACATCATTTAGTTTATCATCACAGTACATCATTTAGTCTCAGAGGTTAATTCCAGCACACGGTACATGAGGACTAAATTAATGATGATTATGATGACTCTATTCAATAAAATAGTGGTGAGTGTTTTCTGCAATCAGAGAGAATGACTTGGACAGATCTGGTAGTTTGTCACTATAGCTATATATAGCACTGAAGGGATATATCACTATATATAGCACTGAAGGGATATATCACTATATATAGCACTGAAGGGATATATCACTATATATAGCACTGAAGGGATATATCACTATATATAGCTCTGAAGGGATATATCACTATATATAGCACTGAAGGGATATATCACTATATATAGCACTGAAGGGATATATCACTATATATAGCACTAAAGGGATATATCACTATATATAGCACTAAAGGGATATATCACTATATATAGCACTAAAGGGATATATCACTATATATAACACTAAAGGGATATATCACTATATATAGCACTAAAGGGATATATCACTATATATAGCAATATAGGAATAAATCACTATACAAAGCACTAAAGGGATATATCACTATATATAGCAATAAAGGGATATATCACTATATATAGCACTAAAGGGATATATCACTATATATAGCAATGTAGGAATAAATCACTATACAAAGCACTAAAGGGATATATCACTATATATAGCAATAAAGGGATATATCACTATATATAGCAACATAAACATTATGGTTCAGTGTCTTTTAATCATATGGTTTTTTCGTACTAGACGTCAATTCGTCTGAATAATTTAAAAAAATATATAAAACTTTAAACAAAAAAAAGTTAACTTCAAAATGCCAAAAATATCGTTAGGTTGAACTAAATTGAATTTATTATAACCTATAATATATAGTATGGCTAAACTGAACTATATTTATCTAACATAACAAAACTTACAAATTAGGAATTATTGAAATTATATATTTTTGAATTGTCAAAGGTTGCTTAAGATTTAATTTTTCAATATTTTTTTATTTATGAAAGATGTAATTATTGGTTTTTCATTTTTGAAAAATTTGAATTTTGAAAAAATATTTTTGAAAAGAATAATTTTTGAAACAATCAATCACAATTGAAAAAAATATATTTGATTTTTTCCTCCTATATTTTTGGATACAAAATAAAGTTCTCTTTGAAAGACGAGAGACTATACTTTTATAGCTGTACAATATAACCTTAAAGTATGATAAAATCCGAAAATTTATTAAATAAATAATATACATAATTGATTGAAATGAAATGGAGCTTTTTATCAATATATTATCTACACACAGTAAGTGTATTGTACATGGAAGACCTCCACAGCACTCGTCTGACATCACAGTCAATAGCGTTCATTAGTTCTTTTGACATCTGTCATGTGCATGTACCTGACACATATGTCATGTACATGTACCTGACACATATGTCATGTACATGTACCTGACACATATGTCATGTACATGTACCTGACACATCTTGTCATGTACATGTACCTGACACATCTTGTCATGTACATGTACCTGACACATCTTGTCATGCACATGTACCTGACACATCTTGTCATGTACATGTACCTGACACATCTTGTCATGCACATGTACCTGACACATCTTGTCATGCATATGTACCTGAGACATCTTGTCATGCATTTGTACCTGACACATCTTGTCATGTACATGTACCTGACACATCTTGTCATGCACATGTACCTGACACATCTTGTCATGCATATGTACCTGACACATCTTGTCATGCATTTGTACCTGACACATCTGTCATACACATGTACCTGACACATCTGTAATGTACATGTACCTGACATATCTTGTCATACACATGTACCTGACACATCTTGTCATGTACATGTACCTGACACATCTGTCATACACATGCACCTGACACATCTGTAATGTACATGTACCTGACATATCTTGTCATACACATGTACCTGACACATCTTGTCATGCACATGTACCTGACACATCTTACCACTTATTAGTCTCGGTTTCAATGGTCCCCTCGCAAACACTTTATTTTGCACCCCAGTATGCTAATGTGTCTCTTCTGTAGGAGACCACAAAGTCATTGTTATGAAGGTAATTTAGGAATCTCTTCAAATTTCCAATATGTTTTTCTTTGCAATCTTGAATATAGGAAATTGATGGGTAATGTATTGTTGCTTAGGAAAGTATTTTTTCAATCGTTTATAAAAGAAGATACATACGTTAAAGCCTTAAATCACTAATGATTCTAATCATGCGAAATATATTGAATTTATTTGTTAGTACTCTTCAATTCAGTTATATGGTTATCGATGTGAAATTCATTAGATTATACACAGCTACAATATCTGCACATTCTAATCAACAGAAATTATCAATATTATTTTTACAGTATTAATAAAATAAATTCAATGTTGTGATTATCGAATAATAATTCAATATTGATATCGATATCACAACCAAATATCCCTTACTTATCAAGATATGGGAATGATTTTATGAAAGTAATTTAGAACTAGTCAACTACAACTCCAGCTCATTAGGTTAATTAGACACTATTTAGCCAATCGTTCTTAGCTCATTTGGCCCCAGTTTGAGAAGTGTGTTCCGTGAGGTAACCTTAGGTGTGTATTGTTTGCTCTATTTTCTAATTAGTACCAATTAAAGTGAGTGAGTGGATGTTACCAATGAGTGCCACTGACAGCTACTCCAAAGTGCTAATTTCATTGTCTCCTATTGTACAAGTGAGAGGCTAAAGCTAAAGCAAAGGGAAACACAATTATTTGCATCAGTTTATACAGATATAAGGGAATAACTTGAAAGTGAACTGTTAGTTATCAAGATATAGTTGTACAAACAAATAAAAATTTTTAACTAACAATGAATCAAAAATAACTGAAAATAATAATAAATTTTGTAGCTGTCATCTTATGGACACACAAAAAAAAATTAATGCAGGTCATTATGTATTGGACAGAGTTTTTCTTTCTCTCTTTTTATCTATCCATTAAATTACATATAGCCAATAGTCATGCAATAATATTTATTCTGAAATTGTTAGAGGAAAGTGGAAACGTATTGAATGCTGTAAATTTATTTGAACACTTCCTTATAGTTGCATAAATATAACAAACAAACAAATATTCACAAGATGTTGTCAGACATAAAATTAATCACTGATGAATAGTTAAAAATTTCGTTAATTACAAAATTTAAACAAGTTGTTGTTAATCATTAACAATGATCATCGAACATGAAAGTTCATATCAATAGTACCTAATTAATAGGTACAGGTGAGGCTGCAATTTCTAAGATGATTAATTCCTAATATATTTTATATTACGCCAGTTTTGCCGCATCTCACAGGTACATCGCTATACGCTAGTGCAGGTAACCACCTCCCTTTCACACGACAGTGCCATAGTGCATGCCTTCTCATCACTTATCTCTATTCAATTAAAGCTTGTAGCGAAACAACGATGTAAATGAAGCTCTCCGATAGCCATTCATCAATTTGGTGGAAGTGATCGGACATGGAGGGTTATTATTGCTCAAACTTTTAGTTATGATGGAATGGAGCGCTCCAGCAGATAATTTTCACCGATATATCTCCTTTAAATCTGATAAAGTACAAAGCACAGCTCTTAAAATAGGCATCGATTGTTGTTATTGATCTGACCGTTTAATAATTGGTGTTATACCTTGAAAAATATCCCTCCATGAACTGTAATTTATATTACGACTAAGTGCCATATTGACGATGTGAAGAAATATCAGTGTATGTACCAGCTAAAATATATTTTAAAAATTAACAAATTAGTGGGGGCTTAACGTCTGCTTTGGAACCAAGGGACATATCGCTGACGTCAACAGAAATTTAAGTACAAAGTACTCTAAGTTGCAGTCAAAAAGAAAAGTGGCTCCATGAACAAAGTCACTTTGATATGACCAGTCGGTAATAAAGATCATTGATGCAGAAAAGCTACTCCGCGAATGCAGTCACTTACCAAGGAATGTGACGAAAAATGACACAGGGCACAGGGGGTGCACTCATTGGTGGAAGAGGAAAATGAAGAGGTGATAATAATTAAAACCTACTCCAAACAACCATAATAATCAATGGTTGACAAATCGTATTGATACTGTGTTTTTTTTTGTGCAAAATGGGCCAACATGGTGACTGAAACCATCATGGCCCAATATTTGGCCGATATGTTAATCAAGTTTCAGCCATATAATGTTGATACGCTACATATTAATAAGGTTGAGCCAATATGACAATTCAATGGGATGGATTCGCCACATTGAACCAACCCTCTCCCAAGGTAACATTCCATGAGAATGGAAAACCACAGCAACCCCATGTAATTTCTAGACCTTTCAGTCTACCATCTCTTGTTCATCTAACCATCTAGTGCCCAAGTTGGCACAATGTGTCATGGTTCTAAGACCTCGTAGTTGAAGAGGATAACCTTAGCGCTATCCTCTGAAACTGCAAGTAGCGTTTAAAAAATGATAAACAAGGTCAAATGAAAAAAGTTCTATACAAAATCAAAATTACAACAGTTCAGGGTCCAAGGGACGTCACTCTCTTCTCTTCCATTCACCACAGACATTAAAAAACAAATAAACAATATGAGGTTTTTTTATCAGTTTTCTAGTCATTACATTGTAGAAGACATTTCAATATCAGGATAGCTAAAATAACAAATAAAATAAAGGTAGACTACAACATACAATAAAAAATATCACATGGAGTCATTGTCAAAATGTATGCCACTAAAAATGACCATTTCAACTGAAATTAGAGTACCTCATTAAAAGCTTGTATTGCCTTAGATTGTATCTCTTTAAAAAGAAGTAGATATAACTACAATATAAGAATGTGAAACAACTAATGTATATTACATTATATTCTATAAATAAGGACTTATGAACGTTTTTCCTGCATAAATACTTTTATATACTATATACAAAATATATCCAATTAAACAGTATGGGTTACAGGTGATATAGTTTACAGTACGGTATTTAACTATTAATAGGTTAAATTGACTAATAATGATAGATTTTCGGTATAATTAATAATTTTAGCTGTAAGTACTCCCTCATACTTTTCAGCTACGTATATGAATATTTAACTGATTAAAAGTATATTGATTATTAGCTTCTATATTTAAAGGTAACAGAAATATCATCACCAATAGATTTAAATAGAAAACCTGAAAATTTATAAAAGTAGTCACGATTTTTAACTGACGATTAGATATATGAAGACAATATACAATGTATATGATAGTCAATCTAGAGCTATTCACTTGCACTTCCCAAAACAGAACTAAAATTTAAATTAGTATATTTCAACAACAATTGAAGGTATATGTTTCTTTTTAGCATCATTTTTTGTTGAACCTTTTACCATAAATTTTCTTAAAATTTTATTCATTTTATGGATGTTATAACAATGTGGTGGTGAAAAAACTCTCTGCAAATGGTAAAAAAACGAACCAAGAAGTACAATTCAGACCTTACTATCTATAGTCACTGCACACATTAACTAATTGGCACTGCTAGTGACGATAAGTAACGTTTGAATAATTATTTTACTTCATTTTCCGTTTATTCCCAATACGCAAAGCTATATTTCACCCCATCAATAAAATCATCATAACACCAACGAAAATGAAAAAAACTTTAAGAAATGGAGAAGGGATCAATAATCAAAATGATGCTGAAATGAAACATGAACCTTCAATTTTTGTTGAGATATGATAATTAAAATTTGGATTCCGATTTTTTTGATACACCCTGTATATTAGAGTTTAATTATCCCAAATCAATGAATCACTTGTGCTGTGAAATGTGACTGGTGAGCAAGTACAGACATGGACTTCATAAGCTCATCTCTTTGTCTCTCCTTCTTTCAATTAATTACACGTTTATTCAAGTGTAAAAGTGATCTTAATGCCAGGCTTCACAAAGACTGGATAGGAGCCACTGGTGATTTAGGGGCACCACAACCTGCTGAATCATCTCATTGATCAGACTATCTGTGCTTTTTTACAGATCTGATGGGATATATGATACCAAGCCGGCAGTAGTTAGAACACTTTGCAGTCAACCGCAACAATACAATTCTAATTTATTGGACGTGTAATGAATAGTTAAAGGAGCGAATTAACCCCGCACGATAGAGCATTAGGAACAGTCACTGAAATTCTAGAGATGAGTTACAGGCCTTTTCAAGTCGAATTCCACTATGTAGATTAGTCACACGGTATCAATGAACATCTGACCTGACATAAATCATTCAAGAGATAATTTGGAGAGTTGTAGTATCTTGCTTTGAAAAAAGTGAAAATTGATATATTGTATCAATGTTCATAATGTAGTAATGTAATCTGGTATTCATAAAAAGTAATATATGTCTATCCGAGAAAAGAGTCTATGCATGATTCTAATTCCTCAAATCACAGTTTTCTAATTCTCTATTATTTTCAAATTTTATAAATTTGTAATAGTGTACCAGACCATATATAAAATATCTACAAACATTATAATTAGCAAAGTATATTCTTGGAAATGTGAAAATAGTAAACTGTCAAAAAAAATATGAAGACTCTTTTCACTGACTGTAGACACTGACAAACATTAGTAACAAAATATCTAAACTTCTCTTCATTCTGATCGAGTTAACAATAGTCAATATGAATAGAAGTAATCTACAAACATTATGAGCACCAACATCCTAAACAAATATAACATAGTGTTTATTTCGGGCATTGGAATCGTTTTCAATTGATGATTGCAGTCCCCACCTAAATTCACATGGGGTTTGAATTCATGATAAATTGATTACTTTTAGACTATTGGCAATAATTTATATTATGAAATAGCAAAAATGATAAGGAATGCAATTTGGAACAAGAATAGCACATTTCAGATTATTTTTAATAGACTAATAAATAAATTACCTGGTGTTTATATGCTTTAAGCATGACCAAATGGGAAATGAAACTATGTATACTTTAATTGTGAAAAAGAAATTGGTATCTATTCACTAAATGTATTTGGTATAATAAATAAACAATCAAAGCAAATACCAATCCTCATTGAAAAAATTTCGATTCGGTAACATGCAAAGAAAAATAAGTATCTGGTAATTGATCCATTGCCATATGCGATTTATTTAAATAATTTATATAGTTTAACTTGCTTCTTTATTTGTTAGTTATAGTTTAAGTTGTGGTGATTCGTATAGGATTTGAGAGAATATTACAGATTATTTTAAATCATATTACATCACAAGGATAAACGGTCAGATATTTATAATTCTACATCTACATTACTTAGGTAGCATAAAAATATTAGATCTTAGTTCAATTGATTGACATCTGTGAACAAAATATTCAATATTGATTTTCTTTCAAGTGTTTCATTTTATTTATGAATAATTATATTCGTTAAATCGTGTAACAAATTAAATAGTTCATTGTCAATATTGATAGAAGGAATTAAAGAATTTAAATGATTAACTTCTACACTAGGTTAATAGATAGACTAAGCATCAGTTAAACCGCCGAATACACCTAGCTTGAGAGGTATAACCATGCAGTTGAAGTTTAGTACCTTTAGTGCATAGACCTTTACTGCATAGGCTAGTTAGTTTACTACCTTTACTGCACAGGCTAGTTAGTTTACTACCTTTAGTGCACAGGCTAGTTAGTTTACTACCTTTAGTGCATAGGCTAGTTAGTTTACTACCTTTACTGCACAGGCTAGTTAGTTTACTACCTTTACTGCACAGGCTAGTTAGTTTACTACCTTTAGTGCACAGGCTAGTTAGTTTACTACCTTTACTGCATAGGCTAGTTAGTTTACTACCTTTACTGCACAGGCTAGTTAGTTTACTACCTTTAGTGCACAGGCTAGTTAGTTTACTACCTTTAGTGCATAGGCTAGTTAGTTTACTACCTTTACTGCACAGGCTAGTTAGTTTACTACCTTTAGTGCATAGGCTAGTTAGTTTCAGGTTTCTCTCGCGTGCCTCGATATTCTTTCCTGATAGATTGATGGCTGGACTCAGGCTGTTCATCAGAATCAAATTCAATTAATGATGAACAAAGATGATCATTAGGGGAGTCTTGTGATGCATATGCTATTATCAATAAAGATCCTTCCATTAGAAAGTCCAATAGATGACCAGCAGGAATTTGTCAACGAACGTAGGACCAGTAAAGCGATATGCACCACAAAAAAGCTTGCATTCATTTCTAGATGATCTAAATATGATGAAATTATATACTTACCTTATAAACACATTTTATGTTATTGCCTTTTCAATTCTTTCATTTAGAATATTATTATAAGTACTCTGAGCATATGAATCTATATGATCTAAAGCAACTTTGAAGTTGAAAGATATTCCCCTTTCAGTAAGCAAATCTGGAAGTATAAATTTAAGGCCTTCAATTGAAGTATGTCAGTCTTTGACAGCATAATACCAAGCATTAGAGCAGCATTGATTTTCAATAAAATTAGAAATATAATCAGGTTCTAAGAGTAAGAAATCATGCTACTGTTATTGCATGTTGGTATGGGAGATAATAGTTAAAAAATGACTATAGAATCACCACGTAACAGCTATCTGTCAATTCATAGCATATAATAAATACCAAATAACAACTTAAGTATAGATGGCCATTCTAGACTGTCGAATAAAATAATCAAAACAGTCTAACTCATAGGTAACATTTCAATGTATATTCACCTAGATAGAGTCCTTATATTTTAGCTCTCTGGTGCGTACAGAAGATCCCACCATAAGGACAAAGCTAGTACATCACAGGGCATTATATGCAAATCTTGCTTGTCATCTTCGGCTCATTCTGAAAGTTCATCTTAGAGTCTATTCGGCAGCGGCAACTGAACAATAAAACTTGAAGCCAAAGCGACTAATGACTCTACAATGATGTGTTTTCTGAAAGACCTGACGAACAATGCGGTAGCCTCGCTATTGAACACTCCATTGGGATGTGGGTTTAGAGAATTATTAATGGTTACATGTAGATAGGAGTCTCTACTATAGATGGAACTATTCAAAAATAGTTTCGTGAAGCCTACTGCCTGCACACTATCAAAGAAATGACTGAAGAATATCACTCTAATTGAACGCGTACTATAAAAAGAAACGAACTATTGCTTTTGACAATCAAAGAAGCATTTTCGTTAGCTGGAATATCTACCTGAGTTAATTGGTGAGTGTTAACCTTTATTTGGTTTATTTGCACGCGATGCCTATAAATATACCCTCCTGCTTCTCACTCTCATTCTTCTCTTCGTCTCAAAAACAGTTTTAAAAAAAGATTCAAGTAATCATATTCATGCATTTCTTATAAAAACCATATAAAGTATTTTCAAAGCTATTATGATAGTGAGATATAGTCTTCATCTTTTCCCTAATGTAAAATAATTGCATTTTAAATTAGATAAGAACCCTACATAATTGCATGAGAGATATCTCTATAATAAGTTTATTTTATATTATGTCTTCTACAAAAACAGCATAATTAAATAGAACTAGATTCTTTTACGAAGACATTAATGAAGAAGTTCAAGTACAATTATTATTATAAGATAGATCTGATTCTTGGAGAAATGATGCAACAATACTGGGGTAATGTTGCAATAATACTGGGGCAATGTTGAAACAACAGTAGGGCAATGTTGCCCCAAGTAACATTAATTGTTAACTGAGAACTTCATACCCACCTGCTACTTATCATCAAGTCCATATAGAAGAGTAGTTTTATTACTCAGAGATAAAGAGACGTCTGGAAGGAGGAAATAAGAGTAATAAACATAGATACCCTTACCTGATAGGTGATACATCAAATATTTTATTGTTTTGGGACTACAGGGCTTCAAGGAATTAACATACTGCAGTGGTACATAGCCAGGGGCAGTGTGATTTGATTGCACCGCTCAGAGAATTATATACCTTAACTTACTTGCTTCCCTTCAATTAGCTATCTATTACTAACATTGGAGAAGGTAAAGAACACAAGCAAAGGTATGAATATGTAAGATGATATCTCCCATCATTCTTCAAAAGTGTAGAGTTTTGATGAAGAAAAGCGTAAAAGTCATAACTTCATCACAATATAACAACACGCATTATTTCTCTGCTGTGGATTTCTATTCCATTTTATGATTCCATAGGAGGAAGCTCGTAAAATTCGCACTTATTCTGCTTTTAATAGATATTGGATGCAGGGCATTGCCGAGCGAATGATGTGATCAAATATTACCTTATTGGTTATGGGAGAGAATCAAAATGGCTAGTCTTTATCTTTTTCAGCCAGCAGTCCGCTGGAAAAATTACAGGAATATTAGATATATTTAGCAGTTAAATAGCGATTGAAATGGAAAAGGGAAGTCATAAATAGAGTATCCAAACGATCTCAAATACCTCAACCTTAAAATTATTATACGCTTTTATATGCATATAATAAATACGATTATAAATCATATAACTTATGAAGAATTAAAGATAAGTTAAAGAATCATTTTTATAAAGCTTGAAAGCTCTAATATTTTTACTAATATAAACTTATAAACAATTTACGTATATAATTACAACTACTATATGTACTTGCATGTATATTAATTAAAAATCCTTATTCCCATAAAATATTGTAAGACGAAAGATATAAAGCTAGATATGTTTACTTTTTATTCAATATGATAAATAAAAGCAAGTAATTCAAACGCATTATAAATTCGAAATATTTGCGCGATAATAAGAACGATCAATATTGCCATGCATCTCTAAATTAATTAAATATTCATTTAAATGATCCAAATTCAGCTCTTATAATGCTGGAGACTCTTAATTTTATTCATTTTAATGCATCATTTACACGATACTGTCAGGAGGGAGCGTTAACGACTTGTAAAAAAGCACCAATGGAGTTCCAGTATTGTCCCAACACAACCAGTTACCTAGTTATATTTACGAGCTGTGGCACTGTTACTTATGTTAGTGATAAGGCTTATCAGTGCCTTATCATAGCACGTCAGGCCCTTATCGTAAGGGATAGACAGTTACTTTCACTCTAATATGCCACACATTACGAACAGACAAATGTGCTGAGTGAGAGGCTGACCACCCACCTAACAGGTGATGATGTTAAACTAAATAATGAATAAGTTATTAAAGTGAAACACTATGGAATTCACAGCCGAACATGAGAGTAATTTTGAAATTTTATATAAACTGCACTATATATACTCAGAGCTCTGCTGCGGTAGCATTTTTGCTTACCCTTTCATTGGGTGATACATTTTATTTTAACAACTGTAACCGACGTTCTAGCAAAGTATCTTTTTCTATTGTAGGAAAAATAACCTTCCAGAAATAAAAAAACAAATTCTAATTAATGAAGTAATATTATTTGTTTATTGTTTAATATTAGAAAAAAAAAATAAGTTTGTAAAATATCAGCAGGTTTCTTGAAACCGAAAGATTCACTGCAGCGGTGAAAATATTAGGAGAAAAGCAGAGATATTGTGGGGAATAGGACAATTACCAGTGGTGATAGGGTAAAGGGGAAATTACCAGAGGTGATTTAAATACCAGATGAAAATTCCAATAGGATTTAGAAAAAAACGTATCAAAAATATAGAATATATTCTCCACAATGAATATTTTTTTTATTTTTTATTCGCTTTCTCTCTAAATCCTATAGTAATTTTCATCTGGTATTTAATTCGCCTCTGTTAATTGTCCTTTACCCTATCACCACTGGCAGTTGCCCCTTTACCCTATGAGTAGTGGTGATTGCTCCTTTACCCTATGGCCAGAATGTTTTCTAACGCCTACCTCTACAGTTTAATGACTTATAGGAGCATTAAAGCAAGCCTCAGTTAATAAATGGAGGAGATTAGCAGTAGCTGCAACACATCATTAACCGCATTAAGTAATCTTTAATTTGTGTAAAGAGATAGGCAGCTACTTGGGTGAGGTGCTCTTTATGTTAATGAATAGCGTTATATGATGGTTTCATGTTTTACCATTAACCAATGGTATCATGTCAAAGAAGATTAGGGTAATTAAATTAAATCGAGATCATTTTCAATATAAATTAGGTTAATAATATTAGTTTTTATAAAGAATTTAGCCAGTTTACAAATGTCAGACAAAAGAATAGCTATTTAATTATGACCGAAAAAACCGTGTAACGAACCATGGAACCAGCTTCCATAATGGTCTGGGACTCTAGACCGCCCTTTCAAAAATCTGGAGGTACTCCTTCATTTTTGTCGATAAGGTGCCAAAATCAACACCAAATTTTATGATAAAAACAATTTTGAAGCCAAAAACGGAATGAGCTGAGATCACTCCAGCTAGGACACTTTGTGGACATTCCATTTCAAGAGGTACCACGTCACACACAGCGAATGTTACTCAGAAGTGGAGCATATTCCTATGGTTTAGACCAATGAAATGTGGCCTCCGCTCTTTGACTCTGAATTCCAAGGACTGACTCATCTGTAGGTCCATCCTCTTAGCCAAGGCCTGTGGAAAAATTCTTCGCTGTTTGGATAACTTAAAGCGCTCTCAATAGTGAAAGTAGCAAGAAATTTCACAAGAACAGCAGCGTGTCGTAGCAGAAAGTATTCGCAGAAGTGTGACATCTGAATAAAATTATTATTTTTGCTTTGTATTAATGTTTATGTAATAATACATATCTGTAAATTATTATTTTTGTTACAATATAACATCAATATAAATTTTCTTCCATGTTTACATCTCATCCTGTACATTGGGATACATTCCATAATTAATCAAAATATTTCTTCGGGTATATAACTCCACTTGCATAACTTAAATTCCTGCTAAAATATAAAAAGGAACGTTTGCTGTAGATGAAAATTAGATGCATTTACTTGAATGCTAGAAGTAAGTAATTAGATATTTTCTGATATCTTCAACCTTATGATGATTTGTTTTATTGTAACTAATTCTATTGTGCAAAATAGAAAATTTCATGGCATGTGGAAGCTATTATATACATCAATGTTAAGCATTTAATGTCTGTACTAGGAGAGTGTACATCACCTCATCTCTATACTCCAAATATGGTAAAGAAATGCATAGTGCGAAGAAAGGCTGTAGAACTTTGAAGTGATCTCATTTTAGTTTATTTCTATCTTATTATAACATCATTGTGTAAGTAAATCATTTATTTTTTGAAATTACATTTGATAGTGACATTATTCTCATATTTACTATCTTTAATTAACAAACACTCTTTTTCACTTCAAAAAATTCTTACCTTTATTGTTGTGATATTATTGTAACTCCTGTTTTAAACAAAAGTTTATTATTATCACCAATTCTAATTTATTTGATATAAAAGTCAAAATAGTAGAAAAAGTATTTCACTTAAATTACCCCGTTTATCAGAAAATTAGAATAAAGGCGAAGTAAGAGTCTTTATACGATAGGCATAACGGAACTGGTTTCGATTTACGAGCTTAGTATCCCTAAGTACCTACCTTATCCATTGCATGGATAATGTGATCCACCTAACTGCAGTAGGTAGTACCTACCTTATCCATTGCGTGGATAATGTGATCCACCTAACTGCAGGTGACAGTTAGCTGCAGTTATAGCAGCATGGTGGCATGTAACTGGAATATTTGGAGCTGATAAGTAGGAATGTACTAACTGCTCAAGATAAAGGATGTACCAACTGATAGCAGAGTAGTAGATGTCTGATCTTTGCATTCTTCTCATTTTTGCATCAGAGGCATGAATGTCATTGTAGTTTCTAAAGGACAATAGACTCGAAAAATAAAGTGAGTGTAAGAATAATAACATGGATACAATAATTATTTATTCTATATCTATAGGTTGTATAAATATATGCAAATGTAATTATTTATACGAGTTAAATAAATTTAGGGTATGATATTGATATAGACACAGAAAAATTATTATTTCTACTTTTTAGGACCAAATATATGCTCAGTATTTGGAGTTTCAATTGCCCAAATATTAATTATAGTAGAATAGTAAGTGTACAATAATGTTATGATCACTTCTTGGGTTTGAGAATTGACACAAGACCTTCAAATTTTAATGGGAATATATGTGAATTAATCCCTTCAGAACCAATTGTTTATTCTTTATTTCCATAATTCAGTAACTGATCTAATTAATATCTATCAATTACACAGGAAATGAAAGCGGTTAATGACCGGTTCAATTTTATTATAGGCACAAATATAAAAATACACAGTTTGGCAAATATGGACTTATTGCGGATGATCGAAAAGAGGGTAAAATGTAGAGCGTGGTTGTTAACTCCACAAAGTCTAGAGCCAATCTAACAGAGGACCAAACTATACAGGAAAGCATCAGTTCTAGGCTTATTTTCGTATTGGACTACAAACAGCTCATTATATACCTAGGCCTTATATTCAATAATAATCCTACGAATACAATAAGAATGTCTTACGGTGGTATTTTAACGGACTTTTAAGGAAAGGGTTAAAAGAGAGGATGTATGCAATTAACATCATTCGATACTTTTGAGAAAGAAACAATCTTATTTCAAGAGTTATTGAAATATATAGGTATAGCTATTCTTATTGAAATTATAGTTCATAACATAATAATGTTAGATAACAATAAATTTAAGGTTCAAAATTTGGAAATGAAAGATGGAGTGAGATTAGATAGTATTTTTATGAACTCAAATGAAACTCATTGGGATGAATTAAAGTAAATAATTAATAACTATAACACTCTATAATCTTTTGGAAAACGGACAATTTTTACGATAAAATTTTTACACTGATCATAATTATCTCAGAGTGAAAGTTCATGTCCATAATCTTAGTAGAGCAATTCATTTGGAACATTTTTAACCATTTTAAAATAGTGGGCATAGAAGGTTACCAATTAACTTAACATTCTATGGCCCTACCATAACTTTATCTCTGGTATAGTCTCCCAATTACAATCCATTTCAAAAGAAGTTAAAATTGACGTATAATGAAAAATAACCAGCCAATTTATTCAAAAGTAGTGAAAATTACTATCATAATTTTATTGTTATCAAATTAACTGCACTTCTTTACCTCTCAAAAAATAATTTCAAAGAAATAATTCGCTTGGTGAGGAGAGGTAGGTATCTCGATATGTAAATAAAATTAGAATAATGATAGATAAATTTACAGCATTCAATTCAAATATGAACTATCAATAAAGAAGTAATAATATATTAATTAATATATATTAATATATATATATATATATATTAATTAAAAGTATTGGTTTAGCACAAATATATCCTATATTAATTCTGATGCTAAATTCTAATGAATACATACCAGTTATACAGATATAAATAAGTACAAAGCAAGAGATTATTGACTTCAATGAGGAAGCAAACATGCATGAACTATCTTCTAACTATAGACCCTGATGGTAATGGAAGGTAAATGGTAGTGATTGTTCAATAATTACCAAAGAACAGTAGAAGCAACTAACCAAATCGTTTCTGGGTTGCGAGGTCAACAAACTGGTAGAAGTCAAGTGTCATTACCCTTACGAACATCAAATTAAATCTTCAAAAGAACTCAACCATTCAGTTACGTCGCAATTCTAATCTAAAGTATTCCGTAATAGACGTCGTGCGTAATTATCATAGTTGTCACAATTAAGATAATTAAATGGTGGGTATTTTTGGAGAGTCTTATATCATACCATGAGAAATAAACAAAATTATACAGATAGAGTTAAAGTGTATTTGAAAGTTCATGAAAAATGGATATTTAGAATATCTTTATAAATATATTAGGACAATTATCGGCAAAGAATTATTGGTGAAAGCGATACTTGAATCCAAAATTTACTTGAGAGTTTGCTATCTAATGCAGTTACTTAATATGAGTTGCTATCATGTTGGTCATTATCACATACTGTAACTGAATTCAAGTTTCAGCTAATGTATATTTTAGTTGATGAATCCTTTTCCATAGAATTCTGATACATTCGTCAGAAGAGTTCGGTAGTAATTGTATCTCTCGAATCCCTGGAGACTTGTAATCAAATTTGTTTTGATCTTTTAACAGCGTGATGAGATGAACACTATAAACGATTCCATCCATTGAATATTCTTCTGCTTTCTGTTTTTTAGTTTCTTTCTAGAAGAGACGAAGAAGTCCTACCATGGCAGGGGTTCTAAAGCATTTCAATGGGTTGTACCGGCTGGAGGTCTAACGTTAAAGGAATTAACTCTAGCGGTTCAATGAGAACAAATATATGTTGATTTAGAAATAGTCTAATTCTAAACCGTGTAATTCGTTATTTTGAAATATTTCATTCTGAAAATATATGTAAATAAAACATATACTAATGATTAATAATAAGAGATGTATATACCTTGTAATTGGATATTCTTTTATTTTTATGTAATATTATAATATCTAAGAAAATATTTATCGAGTTTATAATTTATCTGACCTGATTACAAAACAAATAATGACAATATAAAACTGATGCCTAGTAACGAACATTTTAAGGATATTTCATTTGAAGCGTTTCACATTTTAAATCTTTTAACTTTTTGTATGCTGATACAATTTATTTACAATTAGAAAACAATGAACACAAAATTAGGAGAGTTATAAGAACGTGGAGAAAGTGCAAAAAGAAATTGTAATACTTCTAATGATGTATAATTGTATTAAGTACTCATGATGTACCTGTATGAGGTACATCATGTTCTCATGATGTACCTGTATGAGGTACATCATGTTCTCATGATGTACCTGTATGAGGTACATCAAGTTCTCATGATGTACCTGTATGAGGTACATCAAGTTCTCATGATGTACCTGTATAAGGTACATCAAGTTCTCATGATGTACCTGTATGAGGTACATCAAGTTCTCATGATGTACCTGAATGAGGAACATCAAGTTCTCATGATGTACCTGTATAAGGTACATCAAGTTCTCATGATGTACCTGAATGAGGTACATCAAGTTCTCATGATGTACCTGTATGAGGTACATCATGTTCTCATGATGTACCTGTATGAGGTACATCAAGTTCTCATGATGTACCTGTATGAGGTACATCAAGTTCTCATGATGTACCTGTATAAGGTACATCAAGTTCTCATGATGTACCTGTATGAGGTACATCAAGTTCTCATGATGTACCTGAATGAGGAACATCAAGTTCTCATGATGTACCTGTATGAGGTACATCAAGTTCTCATGATGTACCTGTATGAGGTACATCAAGTTCTCATGATGTACCTGTATGAGGTACATCATGTTCTCATGATGTACCTGTATGAGGTACATCAAGTTCTCATGATGTACCTGAATGAGGAACATCAAGTTCTCATGATGTACCTGTATGAGGTACATCATGTTCTCATGATGTACCTGTATGAGGTACATCAAGTGCCTATGTATTTGCTGCTCCTCACAACACTTCACCCTATTGAAAAGAGCCTTAAAAAGAGGCATGGCGACATCTAGTGGAGAGGCACTGAAGTGTTTTCAACTTCTCTACCAACTGAAGTCACTTCGCATGTAAAACTCACTATGAGGTCATGTCTTTATGTGTGAGAAGTCATCTTAGTAGAGCAGTTCATTTGGAACATTTTTAACCATTTCAAAATAGTTTTCTATAAGTCCGTATATCCATTTAAAATTTTTTTTCTTAAATATTCATTATTTTTTCATCAAAAACAAGAAGAATTTAAAATAAATTAAATATTTTTTTTCAAATTTCGTTGTACTTTGTTAAATAATATACTTTATAGAATATATAAAATTACTCTAAATATAGTCGACAAGGCTATCACAATCATTTTCTCTTCATCAATGTTATAAAAATGTACGTGATAATATAATTCGTAATCGATCCTAAAAAAGTTTCTCTGAATCCCTTATTTTATTAGTTCAATAAGATATACCTTATTTTCAATCCCTTATTTCCTTGTTTTTTCATTTGCATGATACATAATAGAAAACCATTGGGAGTTAATATAGCATGTAATAAGTTATAGGTATATTTGTATAATCGAACAAAGAAGAATAAACATAGATAAACAATTTCCAATAAATTTCATAAACAACATTTTCTATCCAAAGTACTTCTTCATTTCGTAAAAACTATAATTTAGGAAATTTAAGCGCGATGCATAAGCACGGATGATGGAAGGTCATATAATTCTCCTGCAAAATAGAATATTATCCACTAGAACTTTGACTTTTGGACAGATCGTGATGGTGTACATTTCTCCTTAGCATATTTCAACAGCCAGGCCCCCTTATAGCTCAGACAACTTATTGCCCATGGTTACCCCATCCCCCATACGTAAAGCCATGGATACCCCATCCCCCATAGGTAATGGCCCATCACTTGCACTTGGGCATAAGTAATGGAAATTAATATTAATACCGCACTGTCGTAAAATGGTCCAGCGTGTCTTGGATGATCACGATGCATCGCGGACATCTTTGTGAGGCCCACAGCTACGGCAATCACTTACGATGATGACCCATCATTGGTAGTTATGGCGTAAGTCTCTATGCATCGCTGCGCTTTATATCAAACTTAATAACAACTTTCCAGTCGTTCGTTTGCAGGTAAGTGGAGGTGCAGCTTTGGAATTACCGAGACTTCTCGCCCGGTTGGTGATGGAACGCAGGCGGTAATAGATTGGAACTTGAGGTATTAGTAATACCAATACTTTTGCTTCTTATATCTGCTATAACTGGCAATGAGATATGAATATTATTTTACATGTGAATATTCGTAAATTAATGTCCCTAAAATACTAACTTTGGAATATTGTAATTCTTATTAGAGCAGAAAATTGAACACAAGCTGCTCATAATAAATACAAGAAAATAAGAGTAACCCTGATATTACCGGTTACAGAGGGAGGGGGGGGGGATTTATGACCCTCCCCCAGTACTGATAGAGTAAAGTTATGAAACTTTAGTTGTTCCTAACAGAACATATCAATATTAAATAACATATCTTCCAATCAATTATTCTAAACCTATGTTAAAATTATTCCAACTAATTCAATGAACACAAGACTACATACACTCAGATACATACACTATGTGTGAAACATGTATGGGGGAAAGTAAATATAGTGAGGGTGAGAGTACAGTATAGGGTAAGTGATGAAATAACGGACAGTAGCACATTCGCTATGATATAAGAAAATATATATAATGTGTCATTTTATACCTATTAAAATATGAGTTAAATTGTCATTAAATATTTCTTTCTGAATGATCAAAATGTGGAACAGTCCGATAATTATTAACTTACCTTACTTACTAAATTTTGAATAACCCCCCCCCCCTCCCTCCCTCAGACATGGTCAGTGATGAATGATGATCAATGAGCTGATACAACAACGTCTATATTAGAAATGATGAAATGCTGTAAGTAGCCTAATTGAAAAATAAAATCGTTCTTTTTTTGAACTTCGATGGGAAATTCTTATTGATGCTAAAGATATTATCCAATTGATACGATATATTATTATTTGGCCAATATCTAATCGTAATCTGTTACACATTTATGATATTTGAAGTCTATCGTCTTTCGTCGGACATTCCTGACACTAATTCTCCGGGTTTTTTCTCCAGAATTTTTCCTATAACATCATAAAATTTCACGCATGGATTTAAGATCATTTGGTGTTATATCAGGGATAAGTCCAAATCGAGTGATTTAAAACTTTCAAAAGAATAAGTTTCCGATTGTGTGAGCGATTAGTTCATTCTGTTTTGAGATTAATCCGAATTGCAACTCTACAAAGATTGCCAATAGAAATTCTCAAACCATAACTTGGATATTTCTCTTCTATCACAGTGCAAGGTGTTCTAGTGATCATCGTCCTAATGATAAGAACTAAGTGGAAGTCAATTAAATATTGGTTGAGGGCATCATGTCACACCAAACAGTAGCGCAGAGTTCAAGTAAAGGTTTCTAAATATTTTGATCCTTGAATCTTTGAATTTAAGGAATAACTCACACCACCAGTAAATGTTAGACAAGCAAAGAACATACAACTTCTTCTTTCGCTTGAAATCATGGAGAAAGTGAAATAACAACACTTTGTTTACCAAACTGTGGCTATTATTTAGAAGATATTATTAACGAATAATATATGTGTCAGTTGTTATTGAATCACCCAGTATATAGACAGTATTTATTGATTTCAGATCGAAAAATGGTGTTAATGTTGGTTAGCAATAGAGTAGAAAGAGTCTATCAGCGGATGAAGATGCTCCTAATAAGTTACTATTAGAGAAAATGCTCTCAGAGACTCCAGGTAGCGTAAATTTACGAGCAGAGTATAATTTATGTTGGCAAGTACTGTCAGGGGACATAATAAGATAGAGCTTTGCTCTGAATCCTCTGGTATCAGTTCTCAGGAATAACTTTATCAGCTATTTATACAAATTATCATTTCATTATTCTTTTATATAACAATCCTAGCTATTTTAATTCTTTAGGAATTAAAGGATTGGTGAAAAAATATGTCTGCTTGAAAATTAATAACTGGTTCAATTTAGACTAATTTAATTGAATACATTAATTTATTAATATACAAAGTAATTTTCTCTAATCTAATTCGTTCAAAAGATTTCAAATTACGTGTTATAGTAATACAGTGTACCATTGCAATATTATAAATAATGAAAATTGTCTCAGAATATTTCGCTGTAGTTTAGGAATTTATTATAGGAATATCGGGAAAATTTATTCAGGAATAAAAGTATTTTTCAAAAGCAAAACAGATGAAGAAGAGAAAATCGCAAGTGAAATGGATATAACAGTTATGTTACAATATTGAGAATTATTTATGAATATCATTATTATTGTACATTTTATTCAATTTGTTTTAATGGAAAAACATTGTATTTTTTAATAAGTAAAACTATATTATCTTAATTTTTTGATCAATTTAGACATAATCATATACCATACTAAAACAACTACAAAATAGATAGAAATTTATTAGACACCAGAGATTAGTTTTAATCCGTTATATGAGAAATGAGGAGAAATTAGAAAAATAACTAAAAGTATCAATAAAATGGGATATATTTTTGAAATATATTCTTATGTGTTATCTTTTTCATTACAAAAATTAAAAACACAAAATAAAATAATATATAGAATTGAATAAAACTCATTGGAATTAAATAAATACTTGTGTTGTAGCTAAAAACACATAGCAATCAACATTATTCTACAGAGTTAAACAATAAAATTAATGCAGAAATTAACTATGTATGAAAATATATTGATCTGCATCATATTTAGTCCAACAAATAGGTTTATACTTTATAGCTAGTAACCGAAAAATATGAAATCCTACATATAGGTAGGTATATATATACCTGATCAACATAATAACTGTCACTAATTGACATGATAACTATAACTTGACATGCACTGATAAAAAAAATACTATAGTCAAATTGACTCAGAATTTGAGTTTTCAGTTTGTCTCAAAATCTGCACAAATATTTGAGTCAATTCGACTCATCCTAATATTTTACTTGAAAACAAGAGTCAATTGACTACTAATTCATAGTCAGATGGACTCAGGTAGACTCAATCAAGGAAAAAGACTCAACATTGGAGTTTTGCCTGCCTTGACTCAAGCGATGAGTCAGGATGACTCGCATTTTTTTCTAAGTGTGATAACTATAACTTAACATAATATATATAACTACAACAAGACATTTACATTATAACTAATTTCTGTATCGTAAAACTTTGCAATTTGATAAACATGCATAACATCGAATGAAATATATTTTTTGTTCATGGTAAAAAAATCACATTTTCGTAATAAAAAACAAGATAGGGGAATCATTGGATGCGGTATAATTTGGGAAACAAAAGCCAATTAAGACCATGTTTGAAACAAAATGTGGCAGACTTTTACAATGATAGCCATATCATCACACTACGTCAAACATTGACGGAGTTTTGTTACCCAATTCCTTCCGCATCCAGTAACATCCCTATCATCACTGCAGGTCAAAAATTTAATGAGAAGATGCATTCCACACCCCTAAAAAATCATTCCTTTTTCCATATCTCGGTTTCTATGAAAAAAAAGTGATTTTCATCATGAACAAAAAAATTCTTCAATTTTTTTTATGTATTATTCTTCAAAATTTGGTGACTCAAAAATAATAATTCCAGGCGAACGATCCCCTTTACCTGGTAACTTATACCTTAATTTAACTCAAGAGAACTGTAACGTGTTCCACTGCGTTGTCCCTTCCTATCAGTCGCATGCACAGCGAATGGTAAAGCTAACCTGTACAGTCCCGAGCAGTAGATTCCCGAGCACGAGATGTTCGCAGTTCGTGAGGTTGCACAGATAGAGGTGTGGAAAGTGGTGGATTGATTACAGGGTGAGCAGACAGCGGCAAAATGATGACTCTATCTATTAAATTGATTATCTGACTTTAATAACTTTATCTCGATTATCAAAGCACTTTGTTGAAGCAATCTATAGAAATAAATTGATAATTATTACCTGCGGCTCACTAGATGTTATGTTGTTAACTTTGGTTATTATTCTCCTTAGAAAAAAGTTGCACTTACTAACTGTCCCATGAAAAAAAATTTCTTAGGGCAACATTGCCCAATATTGCGGCAATGTTCCCGAATAATTTTGCTATAACTATAGAATTAAAATTATGACATCCTTTTCAATAGCTAAAAATATTTAAAATATAATTAAGTAAGTTTTAATTATGTGATATATACTTTAATCTATGTATATAAAAGTATAACTCAGTAATAATACATATAAAATCATGAATTTGATCTATTGTTATATTTATAATTATATTTGTCAAAATTTGGATATATTGTACAGGAATATTATATTTATAATTTTTAAAATTTATTTCATCTTCGATGACAAATATTTCACAAAAGGAAAAAATAACATAAATTGAAGACACAAGTAAGAACAAAGATTCAATTAACCATATTGTTAATATGTTTTTCATTGGATAACCATTTTCGATTAAGCTAATTATGAAATTTCTTAATACATATTTACTAATAAGTTATTTCATGATCATTTTAATCTATATGATTTATTACAAATTATTAAAAAAATTGATCGAATCATTATTCAAAACATAAAACATTGATACTCTACTATAATATTTTGTCAAAAACATTGCACGAATTATCGGTACTATAGCTCCTCTTGAACACTATTATTTAAAACTAAACTACGAGCGTGTCTAATAAAGTAAGTATTTAGCATTGAATATGTACATGTATATGTGTTTGTAAGAAACAAAACAAAAAAATAATTATTGAGCGGCAAGTAGAAATGGTCAAAATTCTAAGAAATGCATCGCTGAAACAGTAAATTATCCGTAAATAACTAATGGTACAATATTCTCCCGATACATATGGAAAATAATAAAATGCTATAAATTAGTATACACAACTGATATAGTCATGATATAATAATATATTGAAAATCTAAGAAAGAATTACCAATTATATTCATATTTAAATTACTGATATAGAATATTCCTTTAAAAATAAGTTATATATCATTAAATTTAAACTACACGCAGTGTAAAATTACTTCCAAATATGTACATAAAGTACATTAATATAAAATCGTTTGATCTAAGATAGGCATCAGGAACGATAACAAAATGACAAGGTTCATGGTGAAAAACAGGAATTACGCTTATACCTTTTTTTGCGTGTTGTTCATTTCTAAAGATTACCTTCACTATTTTAATAGGAAATAATAAAGATACAAATTGCACTTTAGCTGCAATGGACAGTTTTCATAACAATGATATTGTTATTCTTATTGTTGTTGATTGTTAACTTTTTCACTGTGTTTTTGCAAATGGCATAGAGAATTATTTTCATTAAGAGATAAAATGATAAATCAATTATAAATACTTAAGTTAGATATTTATTATTATCAAAATTGGTATTTGGTTATTAACTCTTTTTAATGACTTTACCGTAAATAAAACTGTTTGTAGTATTTACTTCTGGTATATACTGACCAGGTGTTACAGTTGTTACAGGTTTTACAGGTGTTACAGGTGACACAGGTGTTACAGGTGTCACAGGTGTTACAGGTGTCACAGGTGTTACAGGTGACACAGGTGTTACAGGTGTCACAGGTGTTACAGGTGTCACAGGTGTTACTGGTGTCACAGGTGTTACAGGTGTCACAGGTGTTACTGGTGTCACAGGTGTTACAGGTGTTACAGGTGAGTTAATCTGAGGCTTCCAAATAATTCCAATCGTCAGAACTCCATTAGAAAAAATTCTAAGAAAAACCTACACTTAGAATAAATTGCAAGTCAACCTGACTCATCACTTGAGTAAAGGCAGCAAATCTCCAATATTGAGTCTTTTTTTCTTGATTGGCTCTTCTTGAGTCAATCTGACTATGAATTAGGAGTCAATTGACTCTTGTTTTTGAGTAGAATCTTAGTATGAGTTTTGGGACAAACTGAAAACTCAAATTTTGAGTCAATTTGACTCGAATTTTTTCCTCAGTGTATAGTTTACATCAAGACACTATACACTATGGCACAGTCATGCTTATCTCGCCGAGAAATAACCCTTTTTGTTGACTCACGGAAACTGACTCACATTTGGTGTACATTATATGTACCATATATCACAATCTATTTATAATATTTAATGGAAAGGTAATCTCTCTACGACCATCTCATTCAACGAAAATCAAATATAAATATATTACGAATTTAAAATAAAACACCCATCGAATTTAAATCTATGAAATTTTAAGACAAATTAAGACTAATGTGTATTGTAATGTGCTATAATAGACTACCTGTCTAATATACTGGTGACTGGGCTTGTGTTTCCAACAGGCAGGGACTGAACTAACGGACATGTTCTCTGTTAGCTCTGTCTGTTTGCCTACAAACTTACACTGTTGGATTAATTAAAGATAACACAGAGGAAGTGGAGAGGTGTGTCTATGGATTAAACCAACTCACTATTTTCCTGTACTTTTAATCCATGACTGCATAGAAAGAAAATCGATTGAGTAAATACAGAAAACAGTGAAATAAATACCATGCAACTATTAGAAATAGCAAAAAATGTACTGAATATCTCAGGCAATAGATATTTCTTGGTATGAGTGAATTTGCAATGAAAATGTACCCGCAAATTTCCCACCAAAAGAAGCCATCAAATTAGGACAATGAATAATTGGAAAAATATATTTTGCCCGAGAAAAAAAACAATTAGATTTTCAATTTAAGGGAGGGTGCGGGTTAAATTAAATATCTGGAAATATGTGTTTTAATGGAACCAGCCTACTTATTTATGTAATGTTTATACTTTGTTCATCTACACAATACTTACTAAAAAAGTTGATTTGAGTTATTTTTAAAGCACCATCTGCTTATGAATAGCTAAAACTATTTGCGAGTCATTACGCCATCTTGTTATATTTCCATAAGCATTGTGCAAAGAACATTTGAATATCGGCATATAATGTCTTGAATTATAACTAAAAATAGTTTATTAGTTAGTAAAGTGTATATTGTTTATCTTGAACTAGATTACCTATTGCTTATTACGAAGGTATTCAGACATTTTGTAAACGTCCATGAAGACTCAAGGTCATATATCTGAAAGTTCAATGAAGATACATCTGGAAATAATGTAACAAACGCCATCTATCGAATGATCGGTCAAACTTATGTTAACTGATAGAAACTCTTCTATTTCAGAAAATACAGTTATTTCAGCTGCAATATTACATAACGTTGAATGGTTAATTTTTAATTGTCATATTATGTTAAAATACCCTAGAAGAAAATATGACCTATACTAATGAATTCGAATTCAATTAATTCTAAATGAACAGCTGAACTAAATTATACATATAAAATACATAAAAAAAATTTGATAATATTGTTCAATAATCAAAATTTATTAATAGTTGATATTAGTGAATAAGGTCCTCCCTATGAAATAAAACACTGACCGCACGCTTTCTTGTGCAAATTACAACAGTTGAGGCAAATAGAGAATAATTATTGTATTTATGATACTGATACGCGATTTACTGAGATAATATCAGTTACTTAAGTAGTTTAGTTGAACGTCTGCTTCGGAACCAAAGGCCACACCTTTGGAGACAGGACAATAACCCCTCGTGCAAAATACCCCCTGAAAAAAAAAACCGTTCAATAAAGCCCCCGGACAAATACCCCTCGGACAAAAAAAACACTAGCAAAAAACCCTCGGTCGATATAAATAGCCTAATTCAGTTTTATTAATTTTCATTGATTTTTTATTATTAAAATTACTATAAGTTATAAATATAAAGAGATATAGTGCACCTAAGACCTAAGGTTTGGTTAGCGGTCCCTCCCCCCCCCCCCCCTGTCCAGGTTTGATAGTGACAAAATGTATATTGTACTTTTTTCACTATAAAATAGGTACGCCTTATTTTGCAAAAAATTTGTCATATTTTCGAAGAAAATATAATAATTATTGGTTCGCATTGAATAATGTTTAATATATTAATAAAAATGCACTGGGGGTATTTTGCTTGGGGGGTATTTGTCCGGGGGATATTTTGCACGTTTTTTTTTTTTGACCGCGGGTTTTTTTTCCCACGGGGGGTTATTGTCCTGACATCAAAAAATACTTAAATACAAGGGACTCTAACAGCAGTCAGAAAGAAAGTGGCTCTGTGATCAGTTATCTGTACCACCAATCAAAACAATTTATTAATTAACAAGAGCACATCGACCTGACACTGAACTTGAGTCTCTTGAAAGCTATCAAACGACAAAGTATTTGGTGATCCATATGGTAAAAATTAAAGAGAAGATAACCCTTAGCTTGTAAAGGACTGAGAGTGATAGAAAACAATGTACATCGTGCATAATATTACCATACGTGACTTACTTAAATGGTAAATATCTCTCCAATAAAACTATAGGCAAACAACAAAATATTAGGGAAGAGACAGAATATTATTAATTAAGGTTCTCTTTTGAAGTAAATAATGAATGGTAAATTATCGTAACATGTGACGAGAGATAAAAAATGTTTTTGTAATGAAATAATTGGGGAAGAAGATGGAAAAAATCATACAGGACCAAAATAATTAAATAATTTGCCTCCAAACCTGACAATTAAATCACTGAAGGTCTAAACACATTACAAGTTTAGAGTCACAGTAAAGACATGCTGTCTGTGTTACTATTTCTTTGTTAGTTTCAAAGTAAAAAGAAACTACTTCTAGGACAGAAATAACGGTAACATGTGGGAATTATTTTACACCACAAAGAATCAGCAGCCTCCCTCCCCCCCCCCTCC
The DNA here is from genome assembly GCA_947561585.1 of Caprella mutica. Taxonomy (NCBI): domain Eukaryota; kingdom Metazoa; phylum Arthropoda; class Malacostraca; order Amphipoda; family Caprellidae; genus Caprella; species Caprella mutica. The sequence goes on along the minus strand of CANNZV010000811.1, from coordinate 120,570 downwards.
CCTTATAATTACCCTTTCCCTCCCCCACCCCCAAATTTGCGCGGCCTTGGTTTCCAGACTAGTAACATAACGGAGTACAACTAAATCTGCAGATTGTCTAAATTTGTTCTCTGGGCAAAGGTATAAATATTACGTAAAGCTATAAAATTAAAAAAGGCTCAAATACATACGAGGATAGAGGCAATGTTAGGGACTCATAATTGGATATTATTAAGATATAAATTCACTAATAATTGACAGCAAATAGTTTTGAGAGAGCTGCGGTATGCAAAGTATCTAGATACGATCTGTAACTGGATTAGAACTGTAAGATCATTCTTTAGGATCTTTGGTGTGGAGACTGTAGATGCACTCACTAACTGTCCGTGTGATCAATAAAGCCTTATTCTTATGCATGGCAATACCTACGTACCTGTACAAAGGTGCGCCCAATACTAATTACCATGATCAAAGCCATAGCAAAGATTTACATATGTATACACGACATCTTAATGCCATATTGACGATATAAATCATCGGCGCAAACTTAAACTCTGATTCAACAAAATAAAAAAAAACACTAGATATTCAACTAGACTAAGCACTAAGCAATAGCGCTTACCATATCAGTCAGTCCTAGCAATATCTTTTAAATGGTTAGGTTGAGTTTTCTAGGTGGCATGGTAGACTGGGCGTTCCTATTCAAAAGTTAGTCCTAATAATTAGTTTAAACGAAGCACCCACCAACGACGCTATCCTTAACTACATGCAAAACAAGCGACACCTTTGCTGTCGTTAGGGTAACAACACTTTGGCTTGCAGTGTTTTTAGAGAGAGTAACTAGAGTCTCAATGCTCTCTACATGGAATGATAGAGTAAACATAATGCTAACCTATCATCTAATTTAAATAAATACTGCATCAATCAGAATAATTCTTATTATGCATCATAATATCATAATTCTTATTATGATAGTGAAATATAGAACCTTAATAAGCTCAATTTAATTTTTCACAAATGTGATAATTGCAGAAAATATTCGAAATTGCCCTTTTTTAAATTCTCAAAATAAACACAAATTATTCCATCAAATATTCATACTTTGTACCGTATACACTAAATTGATGAGATATTCTATTATCACTAGAACTTTCTTCCAATTCCCTACAGGTACCGATACTTCTTTCTAAGACACACACACACACACACTCTAGCTGTCTCACCTCAATAATAATTTACCGAGTCATCATAGTGATAAGATTTTAATGATCTAACATAAAACAATTAGCCATAAATATTGTGGCGAGGTGGAAAATCTCTTAATTGAAAATTACACCAGGTGATGTTTCCTGATTATGGGGGGAGGGGGAATATAACGGGGGGAGAGGGAGGGGTTATTTAAGGGGGGGGGTATTAAAAAGGAGGGGATTTATTCTCTGATGGGGGAGGGGGGGGGGTAATACCAATCACATCAAGTCTGGAAAATTCTTTCAATTACATCCTACGAGGAAATAGATGAAAAAATGAAACTTTGTTGTGTGGGGAAATGCACCGTGAAAATTAAAATTAAATTAATTATCAACAGTGATGTAATTCTGCAACTACATTCAAAATATAATGTTTGAGATTTGAGATGACTCGCAGGGAAAAAAGGTCAAATTAAGATAATGACTAGTTATAATGAAGAAATGATTAGGAATTTTATGGTATAACAATATAAAACAAAATTATTTAAATAAAGCATCATCACGACAAAGTAAAATAGATAAATCACATTCAAAAGCAATATTATAATTATCAACATGAATCAGCTAAGTGAATTGATTAGCATTTGCACTGTGTTTCATTGAGCCGACACTGCTGTTCATTGAGTCAGAGGATATCGGAGTCTATTTACCTTAGTACTTAGCTACAACATGCTAATAGGCAGAATAAATATTAACTCTAACTCTATGGCTCAGGCAGTACCACGCAGATTTGGTGAGAGAAATCTACTTCCATGGCAGCAGTACATTCTCCACTGACATCATCATCTGAAAGAAAGAATAATGCGATTGCTTTTCATATTCTTCTATATCAATTAGGGTGGAGTAAAAACTATACCAGTTTTATTATCTTCTTCTATGAATATAATTCTATATTAAAATATATAGTTAGATTGTGAATAATGTTTTATAAAGAGGTATAATATATTTGAAATAGTTCACCAATTGATGGTGTCAAACCGCTCTACTTTACGTCAAACCATCATATAATATTAGAGGTAATTACGGCGTCTACAAGTGAAGTAAATAGAGCTGTTAATTTGCGTAATTGAACATGACACAGGGCAGGAAAAGTAGCGTCACAGGTTGTACATTGAGATGTTCTCTGCAGTTCTCCTTCACATCAAACATACAAAACACGGTCACTTTACGGGCAAATTAGGACTCACACTGCCAATGTACTAATCTCACACTCTAGATCGTGCCCTAACGTCTCAATCTGCGTGAATTAATATGCCATTAGATGGTATCTAGGGGCTGCGAGGGGCTAACATTGGCACTAGGTGGTGCCCCTAGGCCTAGAGCAAGGCGTAATTATCCGGAGAATATTGTAGATTAGAGGCCGCCTCTCCTAGATAGTCGCAAAGAGCCTCGCCTTGTGCGGTCCACTCTTGCAACTTATAAGCTTATGTAAATTGTTTCTCAGGTTTGTAGCAGTGTTGAACCCAGGGCATTGGAGGGACCACTGGACCACCTTAGCGTCAGGACTTTGCTTCAAACAATACAAGTCAATTTAAGACGAGTAGCTACCTAGAGGGCAGGCTACTGCTTGTTACACGGATAGGAGAGGGATAAACTCTATCTATTCAGAGCAAATAAACAAGCTAAACAATAACTTGTTATTAATTGAATGCTTTATTTTCTGATTTAGAGGCACTAAGCGTGTAATTATCTAACAAGAAGAAAGGAGTAAAAAGGTACACGAGTTCTTTGATTTTTCTGCAGAATATTAAGTGGAATATCGCATGGTAATTTTGTGTGATGGTAGTGCATATAACGTACTATAATATCGCTATAGAAGAACTATAACATATTATTGTAGTCGTATTACAGTTTTGGCAGATTAGTTCTTCGTAAAAGTGAATATAGGATATGTACCTAGGAAGCATTGAAGTCACATCTAATATTGCAGCGAAAGTCAACCATAAACAATTGGTGGTGAATTGACTGCATGTTCAATTAAATATACTAACCAATATCTCTATTCAAACAAGTAAAACTTGATTGTACATTAGGAAATATCTTATCACAACAATTAATTCTAGCCAATGTAACGTAATCTGCAAAATAAAGAAGAGACGGAAAGTTTCCATTTTCTTCCTCCTTTCTTGCAATTGTGGGACTTAATCACTGCGACATTCTCTCTATTTTCTCCTCATTAAATCAATTAAAGTATTTTTAGGTTCCACGATGAACATGAATCTCTTTTTTTGTGTGACTCCGAGTGACATTTTGAGTCTCCGTAACTGTCATTCTGACTTCATTACGCACCATGACAAGGTAAAAAGAATGATGATAAGTACTGATGATGAGCCTCGCCATTCCAACTGAAGGGCCACAAGCCAAAGTCTCTTAACCGCAAAAATCGGGTTGCTCAAGGTAAAGTCTCTTAAGCGCTTAGCACCCGTGAAAACAGTTACAATCTTGATGTGCTAAGCGCTTAACACTCACGTAAAACGGTTGGAGTTGGCGGCAAACAAGAGTCTCTTAACCGCATCTCATTGCATAGAAAACGGAGCGAGGGTAGACTCAAGTATTAACCTTGTTCTTATTATGTTCATTATTAGACTCTTCTATTTTTATGGAATTCAATATGTTTCCAATTTTTATAATATAATAGCGGTAGATATATATATTGCCTGCAATAATTACTTCAAATCACTTAGGTGATGAAGAATAATATAAATCACGTAATTTAAGTTGACATGATGTAGTAAATTATAGCAGATCATTTTAATTTCGATTTCACGAAAGCTGTATCTTTAAGCTGCTAATTAATTTGTATGCACTTCTTAACACCTTTATTTGACTAAACTTTAAATTACATTTTCATTCTCTGTTGCTCAATATGCAAGTCTTTAATTATCTTGTTTTTAATAAAGTAATATATTTAAATAATTGTTAACATTGCATTATACTTTTAATCACACAATATCAGGAGAGGTTAGTTGAATTAAATGTTTAGTAGAATGATGGTATTGAACATAAATAGATTTTTTAATCTATTCCGTTCCAATCTAGTCATTTGCTTTAGTAATTGCAAATATCTTCAAAACAATAACACTCACAAATTATCTGTACTGTACAGAAAAATAACTATTTGTATTGATTATTTAACAGTGGACAAATTTCACATTTCCAAAAATAAACTTTATTAATTGTAATGTATATATTTTAGGATTGGTGTGGGTAAACTACAGATTGGTAAATAACAAAGAACAGTGATTTGGGAATTTTACATCCTGCGGACACTTTCACTCCAAGCTAATCTTTTTATTGCTTTAATCAATGAAGCTGATGCTTCTCATCATCTTACTGCAAACCGCATGGAATTTGATAGCATATTTTTGTTATTTTTATAATAAAAACTCTACAATACCTATTTTACTTCAGACTTACTAATTTTAGGTCTGAAAAAAAAAATGAACACCATTTGTTTTGATTGTCAACTAGGTATACCATAACCATTTATTATTCGTGTAAAGGTATGCAATTGGATGAACTTATTATAGGAACGTTTATTTACTTTAGGAAACAAGTTATATCTTAATTAAACAAAAGCCGAAAACTTATTTTGTTCATAAATTTAAAATCAAAACAAAGAGTGTACAATCTTTTTTCTAAACGTCAGGTTAGTGATTCGCTCAATTGTTGCTCACAGAGTATCAAAAACATTAAAACCAAATAATATAACTATACTGAGTCTAATTGCATGCGGTTTGCAGAATAATGATCATAGACCTTAGTTCTATGATATTATGAATTAATAGAAGAAATAAATCTGGCGGTATTCATACAGATATTACTTTTATTAGTATCGACAATACAGATGAAGATTTCACAACTATAATTAATATATTTTAAATTTCATGAAGGAAAATAATACAAATAATGAAGGAGTTTTGCATGAGAACATTCCAAATGGAAAAAAAAGTAAAAAATAAATAAATAGAATATATACTTACAATTACAACCAAATACACGAAGGTAAGAGGATCTAAATAATTAATGCTGTACTTCTAGTTATCAATACCGTATGTAGCTGCTCTAAATAATAAAAAATGTAAATTAAGAGTAATACCATAAGTTAACTGTTAATTAGCAACTACACTAGTATAGTGCTGAAGAGACACCAATCAATGTAATAAATTTATATTAGTAGGGGATTTAACGTCTGTTTCGGAACAAAATGCCATATCACTAAAGTCAAAAGAAAATTAAATACAAAGGACTGGAAACATAAGTGAAGAAGGAAAGAGGTTCCATGAGCAGTGATACAAACAACTGTTATTACAAAGCTTATGGATGCAGAAAAGCTCCTCCGTCACTTACAAAGGAATGTGATGAAAGACACAAGCACCGGCAACTGCACTTACGGATGGAAGAGGTGATAGTAAATGAAGCCTACGAGCCTACCTAACACAAAATCTAAGAGGAAAATGAAGAGGTGATAGTAAATGAAGCCTACGAGTCTACCTAATACAAAATCTAAGACCTCGTAGTTGAAGAGCATAACCCTAGCGCTATCCTCTAAAACTGCAAGTAGCGGTAAAATATGAAAAAACAATCTATAAACCACATTACAACAGTTTGGGTCCAAATGGAAGGCACCCCTCTTCTCTTCCATTCACCACAGACAGTTTCAGAATAGAACCTCTGGCATCTCAATATAATCAAATGATCATAGTTAATTTTTAAAGAGAAAAAGACAGATTGACAGAGCTAGAAATTTATCATATAATGATCAGCTTTATTATTTTTAAAAGGAGGATTTAACGTCTGCTTCGACTCTGAGAAACATTCAGAAAATAAAGTGGCTCCATTAACAATGTTACCTATCACCAGTCTAGTGACAATGCACTTGGATGCAGAAAAGCTTGTTTCATAGAAGTATTAAAGTTTCACACCAAGAAATGTGACTAAAAGGGACACAAGCACCGTTGGCTGTACATATGGATGGAAAAGGAAACCAAAATGTGATACTAAACGAAGTCTACCTAAAAAATTTAACATCGTAGTTGAAGATCATAACTTTAGCGCTATTCTCTAAAACTGAAAGTAGCGTTAAAAAATGATAAACATAGAAATCCAAAACATTTTGGAACCCAAGCGAGGCATCTCCCTTTTTCTTCCATTAACCATCGACAGCTTCAGGACGGAGCTCCTGAGGTCAATTGAAGAGGTACCTAAAAATGAGTATGGATGCAATATTAATAATTTAATAATGATATAAAAAAATAAAAAACATGCTATTAAGATTCTATATTTGTTGTAAATTTCCGAAAGCTAGTTATAAATAGCAGCTAGTTACATTTTTTGGATCAATTATATAGCTATTTTGAATGCAATAAATTAGATAGATATTGATTGTATTTTTGATATAGCTAATGCATATAGCATATTTATTTAAATTTGTGAACTAACTTTAAAATTTTAAATACTTCTAATTTTACATTCAATATTAGAGAATACAGCTAATTTTATTTATTAAGTTCATTTGTTCGCTTTAGAATTAGTTAATCATATATATAACTCATTAAACAATTAACTTTAAATTACATCTACAAGAGATCAACATGATGATGACTTACAATTAGGAGCATCTACTCAAACTACACATGTATGTATGCAGTGGCAGTACTGATGTTTGAAGACATAGCAGAGCAATCCTGGGACAGTTGCACACCTGTAAAATAAAATACATTCATTAAAAGGTCATAAAATTAAAAAGTTAGATGCATTAGAAAGTAGCAAATTCAGTTCGGAAAAATTTATTCGGATAACAGTTACCTAACTGTGGTGATCTTACATAATTTTTATCGTTTGAAAAATTTGCCAGGGAGCTCTGTGATTAAGTTTGTGATATAATTCTAATACAGTCTTTAAAATAGATTTGTTCTGCTCTGTTATATAAAAATATAATAAATCATTTTAAGATAGATAGGGTAAAAAGCTACAAAAAAAAGCTCTTGGTTTTGTAGTCACCTTCCTGAGCTTAAATGTAAATATTTTTCTATTTACAGTAAATGCAAATACATTTTTAACTAGCTATATTCAACTAAGTATATTGTGATAAGCATAAGCTAAATGCTTGAGTTCATAATAGCCTACTTCTATATTTATTAATTCTTTCCCATCACTAAACTGTTTACTTTAGAACAGCAAGCTGTTGTGCATAATAAAAATTAAAAAAAAACAGATCAGTTGTTCAAATGAAAATATTATATTTTTAAGATTATTTGGATGAAAAGAGGATGGTACTTTATATTGAATATTAATTTTCGCATCAAGTTAGCTACCGATTTTAAACACACTGCACATTTCCAAGTAGCTAGATATTGTTTTCCATCTTAACTTTTATCAAGATAATTAAGAACTTTCTTTGCTATATTTAGATTAATTGTAGTGACAAAATAGAACTACTTTGGCAATAGAATAACATTTTATGACATTGATTAGATAATTAGATTTGACTCAATTTACAAAAAAATGTTCATAATTTATTTGATCATTTGATAAATATTAAACACAAAATTCTCATTCAAAGAGAATAAAAAAAATATGATTCAAAATATTCAATTTTTGAACATTTTTAGGAGAAAAATCATTGTTAATATCAATTAGCCAACTTCAGACACATTGTTATGTAGTTATGATACTTTAATTAGATATAGCTACTTTCAACATATAAATACAGTGAAAAGTCTACTCACATAGCAAATCAAGATGACACTACAAGTTATCCAAGGGTGAAGTATCAGGAGATGTTCTTTCCCAAGTCTTGATAGATTTATCTGAAAGGAATAATTGTTTAGAAATTTTTGTTAATCATATTACTGATAAGAAAATTTAACTGTTCATGGCACACAACACACAGCATATTGATAAATTATAGCTACTGTATTTAATTATCAATACATAAAATTTAAAATATTTTCAACAGGTTGCATAAATCATAAGATTCCTTCTTTAAATGGTTTCAAAGTTTTTGTTCTCTAAGTTGACCTTTATTATCAACTGTCCTATTCTTAAGCCGAAAATGAAAGCTTTTCAGAATATTTTTATACCAATAACTTTACTACCAGTAAGTAGCTTCACTAAAAATTGTATCATTATGGCCCATTGCCACCATAACCAAAAAACAAAAAAGGAGTTTCAAGTTTATGAATATAAGCTAAATAATTGTTTAGTAGTCACATTTTCTATTTCATTTTCCAAATATTTTAATTCATAGTTGAAATTTAAAAACAACTTTTTTGATAACTGTAGCCAATGCAAAATATTTGCAGGTTTGAATGAAATCATTATATCTTTAGACAGATAAACCAATCACACATTTAAAGACAATAACTTATTAAATTTAGGTCGGAATAATCTCACTGCGATTATTTACCCCACAAGTGCGATGCAATTACGCTAATTCTTATGAAAGGTATGTTAATAAATGATTAACTATAAGAGATACAAGATTGAAAATAGGTACACATCATTATCGAAATGATATCTTAGGATGGTGTAAGTATGGAGCTTCTACCTGAATTGGTTCTTATGTTAGATCAAAGTTTGCAGGAAAGTGAGATGGAATAGTAGAATACCCTAGACGATGCTAGGGTTTTAGTGAAAAAATGACATGAATCTACAAAATACATGAATCTACAAATTAACTCTTTAGCTGAAGATTTTCAAATTCATTTCAATGTTAGAATGGAGAGAAATTCATAGCAATTTCAAATATATATATTTTTGAAAATGAAAATACTGGACTTATTAAGCATTTTGCTCATAATTATACTTCAATTAGTAATACGGATCGAAGTTTGGTACTCCAGTTCTATCCAAATTGAATTGGCTATTTAACTAACAATATAGGTTTTACTGAAAGCATGTTAAGATACCTAAGCTCTTCATTCTTATCTCACCCAAACTTATAAAGTATGCTATGTAATATCTCATCAATATTTGATTCACCAAAATAAAAAATATTTAAAAAAATCTGCAATATACTGGGTGGCACGAAAGAAATGAAACCCATTTTCAAATTTTACTCATTCTCATCAAGATTTTGGCTACAAGTTACAAGCCATGACCCACTTTGAAAAATTCTGCTGGCCAACAAATGAATTTTGGAGGATAAATACTTCGTTTTATAAAATTTGCATCAATTCAATCTTAATATTTTGAAATTAGCAAAACTTCGGTGTTAGGTAATCAATTCATCAGTAAAGTCCTAATTTTCAAAAGTGGGCCAAATACTGTGGAGCAAATACTGCCTATTTGCCTAAGTAACCTATTATGCAGTGGTGTGAGCAATGTTAGGCTGGTAGCTATTACCAGCCATATTTTATTGTATTTTGAACTTTTTGCAAGACACTGACAAACAGCACCATAGATTATTTTCTAGTAGCCAATACTTCAACAACATACTACTTAGGTATATATGTTCTACTTAACAAAATATATCTTTAATTAAACTAATCACTGTAATCTAGATTTTACAATAAAAATAATAATTTACCTAATGGATACAAATAACAGATTCAAACATACTTCAAAAAGTCAATAATCAATAGTTTGGAAGGTTAATTCTCCCAATTAGGTTGGTTTTATTTTTTGTACTTAAGTATTTTTATTTTAAGGTGTAGCTACTATAAGCTTAATATTTTAATAAAATAAAATTAATGGAAACTTCATAATAGAGAGTATATATTTAGTCTGTAAAATTAACTTGTTGGACTAAATAATTTTTGATAGTGGTTTTCAGACTATTATTTATAGCAATATTTGCTTATAAGAATAATTAGTTCAAATTTTAGCACAAATGAATATTTGAAATTAAATGTTGAATTATCAATATAACAACAAACTTTTGGTCATAACCCAGTATGTAATTGGTGTACAAGAACCCACTTGCATTTTCAAAAAGCTGAAAAAAATTCAATAGCTTATTTCCAATTTAATTAATAGTAAACAATAATTAATGACAAACATAAGCATTAATAGTAAGCATAAGAATTAATAGCTAGAAATCCACCGACGTTGCTGGAATATTATTTTCAAAGGGGAAAAACTATATTTAACTGTGAAAGAAACAAAAAAGTGTCTAGGTAAGTAGCTAGGTTAAAACTTAAAGTAAATAATAACTAATATCCTAAGTCTACACTGCAAGAGCTGGTAAAGTGTTCAAGAAATCCTCTATTTTGCTTTCTGTTCTCAGTAAATTGTAAAATCCATGTATATATAAGAAAATTAAACATTGTAAGTACAGAAAATGTTGAAAAATTCCCATACTATCATACTCTTGGTCTATGTAGTTGGTAATCAATTTTAGCTAATGCCCATCAGTCTTAACTATTCTTCAAAGGCTGGAGAAAAGACCAAGATATTATGGTAACAAGTTGATAGAATCTGCCCGCATCTCAGTCTGCAAAATATAGGACATTCTCAACATTTCCTATGACAACAATCCTTAATATGAATTAATAATCGTATCCCCCTATACTAATTATATTTAGCTACATGTATTTTTACTATTTTACATTATTAAGCCGAGAACAAGTAGCAAAATAAGAGGTAAAGATTTCTTGGAGAACAGTATCAGTTCGTACAGTCTGGGAATCTGCCAAGACAGGCCATTACAAAACTATAAAGTGTTCAAAAATAAATCCTCCATTTAGGCTTCTGTTCTCAGTATAACTGTAAATATAGGAGAAAATTAGAGATTGTTCACACAGAATTTCAGAAAATCTTAAAAATGTCCCATTTTCTGCTAGCTGACTGGGAATCTGCTGATAAGCTGAGCTTAATAGCATGAGCTCAACTTCACATCAAATTAGAATATCTGAAAGTCAGGAGACACTAAAGTCACTGAAAGAAGCTACATTATGCAGAATGGGCTAGGATATCTGAAATTTTTGAGTTATAAATATCAGCCTCAACTCTGCTTAGATATTGATATTAACCGTATTAGGTACATAAATTTATAATACCAAGTTGTTCTTACAAAATTACAGATAGTGCCTAGAAACCTACCTATATAATTTAGCTACACAATGGATATTTAATAATGAAACAAGAAACAGATAATCGAATACTACTCATCCTGAGTCATCCAGTCTGCAAAGCGCATTCATATCGCCGAAGACCTTTGAAGACAAATTTTGAGGGAAAATAATTAATTTTCCTAATTAATTCCAATGTTTACATGTATTTATGTTTTTATTGGAGACATTTTGCAGACGTCTGGTCATTTTGGAGACAGATTTGAAAATTTTTGAGACAGATTTACCACACTTTACAGACTGGTTACTCATACACTCATACTAGGTCCTACCTACTCCACTAACTCCAGCTCCAGGTAAAATAGTAATGTTCATAAACTCTCTAGCTACTTGTCCCTTCAAGATTTAAGCTCCAGCCTCCAGGTAATAAAGCATGTCCAAACTGAGGCGAACTCGCCATTTTAATGGCGAGTTTGTGCCAGACTTATAGTTATTTTGAGCCCTTCAATTGCAAATGAAGAGAAATATCTAATTTTCTCTTATGTTACACTACATTTAAAATGTTATTTTGGGGAGTTTTTATGATAATTTGGTCATTTTGGAGAGAAATTTGGTAATTTTTGAAGAGAAATGCAGAGACAAATGGAGAGTTTATGGAACAAAGAGATATACTATTTTACTTTGGTCTTAAGCTAACCTGAGCTAGGCTCAATTGTCATAAATTCTATCCTAAAAAACATTGTATGATTGTACTAATTGTAGGACTACCTAGAGGCAAGAATAACTAGTAGAATTGTCTCTACTGTCTGAACCAGACTGTATTTTATGGAAAATTCCACCAACATTTAGGTGGAATTTTGCTCTTTTGAAAATAAAATTCTAGCTAAGTCAGTGGATTTCTAGCTCTTGCTGCTCTTTCTTCCTACCTATGTAACCATTAATTTTCACTTTTTAGTGGAAAATCAGCCAAATTTTTGGAAATTGTTGATGTATTTTTTAACTTTCAGAAAAAGTCAGTGGAATTTTGTGCACCAAATACAGACTGATCTCTACATTTGCAGTGAAGGCCCGAAGTTCTTAATTTGCTCAAAATAATTGTCATTAACTCACAAATAAAATAGCATGAATGGACATACAAGTCATCCATATTTCAGAGGCTGGTAAATTGTAAGCCAATTTGGCTCATTTTTCTTTTTTGAAGATTTCAAGCCAAAATGAACATTGGAAGTTGGAACATAGGAATTAATTTATAATTTTAAGCCAATTAGGAATAGGTATCTGATTTTTACCTTCTGAAATATAAGCCAATTAATCGGCTTTAACTGACATAGCTACTCTGTGACATGGATGGACATAAGTTTTAATAGGTACTAGCCAGTGAGCCACTAGGTAGTTAGTACCTACCTGGGGGCTGGGCTGGAGTTTATATAAAAGTTTTTTAACTAGCCGGGTCCCGAGCTTGGGCCGGCATTCTGTATTTGGTGCACAAAATTCCACTAACTTTTTGAAAAGCTGAAAAAATCCACCATAAATTTCCAGTAATTTGGCTGATCCACCAACATTTTAGTGATTTTACCCATTTTTCCACCGAAAATTAATGATAATATAGGAATAAATAGCTAAAAATCCACCGACTTTGCTGGAATATTATTTTTAAAAGGAAAGACCATGAAATACAGACCAGACTCGTAACTGGGTCCTACTCCTACTGAACTAGTATCTCTCGATTTAACTACATAGAGTCTAGAGAGCTCAGAGAGGCAGGTAACCTACATAGTACATACTAGCCATGTTTTAGAGTAGGTTAAAGAGTTAAAGCCAATTAATTGTCTTAGATTTCAAAAGGTCATTACTCTGATAAGTAGGTAAGTAGGTATACCTACCTAATTGGCATACAATTTTGAATTATTTCTTATGTTCCTATGTTAATTTTGGCTTGAAATCTACAAAATGAGCCAAATTGGCTTAGCTCAGAATTTTTGTGAAATTTATTGGCTCAAAAATTGACTTAGGTACCTACAATTTTCCAGCCTCTGAAACATGACATAATAGCTACGGTGCTACCTATATACCTACCTAATATTTTGTAATTTTAGGTTATAAGCCATACCTAAGTAGTACTTCAGGATATAAAACAAATTAAACTACCAATCTTGCTACCTAATTAGGTAGATTGGCTTACTCCAGGTACATTTTCAAACTCAAAATATCAAGAGACGAGTGACGACTTACCTGATGAAGAGGTAAACATATTTTGAGCGGATTCTCAATGTTAATAATAAGTTTTTGGACCTAGATTTACAATTTAAACTAGGTATAGGTATTTCTAATTTCAAATCTCTACAGTGTTACAGATCTAAAGCACAATAGAATGGTCTTGAAATTCGTGCCGAATTAGGCGGTAACAAAAGGGTTGACAAACAAAAGCTAAGCGTAATGATTGGTATACAGTTTCGAACCCTTTATAAAAACTTTTTGTAGATTCCAGTATCTTCAAACAGATTTAATTGTTTGAGAAATAGTTCGGCTAAGTGTTTTATACTATATATAGATTCACAGCATAAGCTGTATCTACTCCAAATATATTTCAAGGAACTGAATTAATTAATAAATACATAGGTAATTAATACATAGGTTAATATAAATACATAGGTTAATACATAGGTTAATTAATAAATTAATAAATAGGAGTACCTAAATACATAGGTTAATTAATAAATATATAGGTAGTTTTAAAATTAATAAAAATATTATTTTTTATACCTACCTAATTGTTTTTTGATATTCCTGATTCAATTTACGTACTTTTCATCGAATGAATCATTCTTTCCGGACAAAACCTATACTTTATTATTACGTGAAAAGTTATTACGATTCATTATCCATAAATATTGTATATATACACTCCCATAAATAACATTGCAAAAATTAGCTATATATATACTTCGTTTTCTATGCCTGCGCTTCGTTTTCTATGCAATGAGATGCGGTTAAGAGACTCTTGTTTGCCGCTAACTACAACCGTTTTACGTGAGTGTTAAGCGCTTAGCACATCAAAATTGTACCGTTTTCACTGGTGCTAAGCGCTTAAGAGACTTTACCTTGAGCAACCCGATTTTTGCGGTTAAGAGACTTTGGCTTGTGGCCCTTCAACTCATTGCCAACTTTACAGCAGTAAAACACCTCAAACACCTAAAAACAAAATAACAAAACAAAACAGAATTTCAACTATAATTTAAGAGATGACAAAATTGTTTTTAAAAATTTAATCATACATTATTTCATTAGATATTTCTTTATAATTCCTTTTTAGTGATTAGTTATCGCAGAATAAACCAACTTTGATTGTTGGTGTTACGAATATTTCCCCAAATACAGTACTCCATACCAATATCTCCCCAAATACAGTACTTCATACCAATATCTCCCCAAATACAGTACTTCATACCAATATCTCCCCAAATACAGTACTTCATACCAATATCTCCCCAAATACAGTACACCATACCAATATCTCCCCAAATACAGTACTCCATACCAATATCTCCCCAAATACAGTACTCCATACCAATATCTCCCCAAATACAGTACTTCATACCAATATCTCCTCAAATACAGTACTCCATACCAATATCTCCCCAAATACAGTACTCCATACCAATATCTCCTCAAATACAGTACTCCATACCAATATCTCCCCAAATACAGTACTCCATACCAATATCTCCACAAATACAGTACTCCATACCAATATCTCCCCAAATACAGTACTCCATACCAATATCTCCCCAAATACAGTACTTCATACCAATATCTCCTCAAATACAGTACTCCATACCAATATCTCCCCAAATACAGTACTCCATACCAATATCTCCCCAAATACAGTACTCCATACCAATATCTCCCCAAATACAGTACTCCATACCAATATCTCCTCAAATACAGTATTTGAGAAAATACACTTAGAGTGATGTCTGTAATCTAAGAAGCATATATTTTAAATAAAATAATACAAATAATAACATATAAGAGATCACAGAGCAGCATTTTCAAGAAATTGATACTGTTGAATTGAAGAAATTAAATGAATGCAATGAGAACACTGTGACCTTTTCTATAACGGGATAATGAAGTCGTCGGGGTTTCTACTCTCTGAATTCATTAGTCATGTTAAAACTCAATTCAAATTGTTAATGATTACTATATTTAGCACTATTATTTATAGTTGTATTAAGTGAATAGTGACTATAAATAAAATGCAACAATTTACAATGCAATGAATTAAAATATTCTAGGTCACATTTACTATTAATTGAATTCATTATAACCGAAATTATTATAACTATGGTCTGAATTGGTAAAGAACATGAATATACAGGGTGGCGCAAAAAAAAAGGAAACACAGTTTTATTTGTTTACTTTTTGTGCATCTAGCTTGATAATCTGTTAAGAGTTACGACAAAAATTAATCATTCTGCAGCGAATTAAAAAAAGTACATAAAAATGGCTTGCGCAAGAAAGAAATATATGAAAAAAATCATAAGAGGTATAATTCATTTTATATGGATGTAAAAACATTAAATTATACTATTTTTTGTAACAAATAAGAGAAAATAAAACAATTAATTACCATTTGAAAGTTGTTTTTTGAAGGTAAAATTGATATCTTCATAAAATCATCTCGCCATTAATTTTTGTATCCTATTCGATACCCTCAAAATGCAGCTTTCAAAAGAACAAAGAGTTTTTGTTGTGACAATTTTTTTAAACTCTGTAGGTTTTACGCAGATTCAACCTCATTTTGAACATTGCTTCCCGGAAAGATTTCCACAAACTGTAAAACCACATTGACAAATGTTAATAAGTTCAAAACTGAAGAAACCACTTTAAATTTGAACATAAAGTGATCATGTCGCAGGAGAAAAGAATGAACACATGAAAACATTAATCTTTTTCATGAACAGCAAATTGGGAATACAAAAATATTATAAATCAGATAGTAAGAATTAGATATCATTTAAGAGACATTTCACTAAATTGTTAAACACGATTTGAGATATTATCCTTTCAAGATGAATGTAAGGCTCGAACTCTTAGAACTGATTTACCGCACTGTCTAAATTTTGCAAAATGGTTTCTGCAAAGAAATGCACATTTTGTAGAAGATATTGTGATTGGTGATGAAGATGTATTTCTATGGATGAAAGAGACAATAACCAAAACGTGAATTGAATGAAAAATTCTAGGATTAAATTTTTACTACTATCATAATTATGAAAGTAAATTATTCCTATTATGAATTTTTTTTGCGTATTTCGTGCTCGCGCAAGCCATTTTTAGGTACCTTTTCTTAATTCACTGCAGAATGTTCAATTTTTGTCGTAACTCTTAACTGATTATCAAGATAGATGCAGAAAAAGTGAACGAATAAAACTGTGATTTTTAGAAAATTTCTAGCTTTGATAGTTTTTGAAATTAACTAATTTGAATATGGGTTTCCTTTTTTTTGCGCCACCCTGTATAAAACACCAAAATAAATTTAGACACATTCTGCTTCTCTTATATTATTTCAATCTTAAGATTTGCAATTCTTTTACATACACTGAAAAATAAAATGCTGAAACAATATTTAATAGAAAAATAAAGTATGATTAAAAATCTAAAGTAGGTAAAGCATCTATATTTCTGATGTATAATAAACACCATTGTAAAATGATTAAGATAATGAAGAAATGGAGCAATATAATACATTTGAGATGGGTGGAAATTTCTGCCTTGTTTTCATTGATATAAATTTTGTTGGTGATAATTATTGACCAATTTACTCTAATCTGCTTTCAGTACGCTTTATCCATTTAACCAGTTTCAGAATCTTTTCGCTATATGCAAGATGGAGTCTAAATGGTAAAGAGCTGTCAGACAGTGGCTAAATGAATAGTTTCCAAATATTTGGATTTTCAAATATTTGGATTGGAAGATCTTACACTTTATAGCACTTTTTTCTATTTATGTTCATCTAGAGTAATATTTATCAACTGAACTCATGCAGGAATATCATTGAGTTGAAGAACAAATCCGTTACTCCTTTACAGAGTTTATCTTATGCTCCAAACTATATAATATATATGCATGGTTTCATTCCAGACTGTTCTAAATTAAGTGATCAAAAACTATGACCACCAAACTGATATATTATCGCTATATATTAACTAAATTCCTGTATAATAAAGTTTTCATTATGTCAGCTCTCATATTACCGATCAATCCATATTACCGATCAATTCATATTACCGTACAATTTATATTATCATTTTTTTTCTTTACTTTATATTTTTTTTTCCATATTCAATCCTGAAATAACTCAATAATTTAGTAAATTCATTCATTAACTATATATTAAACTCTTCATGTTATTTCAGATAAATGTTTTTAGCCTGATGATGAAAAAAGTATTTTTTCGAATCGTTGCAAAATTTTAACTCTTGTCATTTTTTTTTTTTAATAAAAATCTTTAATGCCCACTCAAAAGTTTTTAACCATCTGGTTGTCGAAAATTATTCTAAAAATATCAACTAATGAAATTAAACACCTATTCAGAAACTTGGAAAAAGCATCCATAAAAGTAGTAACTCTAAAGGCTCATCGACGTTTCAATGAAACTTGCATTAAAATATAAACCTCTATAATAACATTCTAAAGTCTTGTAAGTTTTTCAAAACCAATCGAATTCAAATTAGACCAATATTAAGGAAGTTATTAGGGTTTACAATGTGGAAGATTGCAATCATGCACACTTTACATCATTCTACATATCAATTACATAACTCATTGCAATAAATATAACCAAATGTATTGCTGCTAACTACATTAAAAGAACATTAGGAAATGGCTATTATTACAGAGATAAGAAATAAAGTCCATATGCTGAAAAGTTGCTATATAAAGATGAATAATATTAAAACATCGATAATAAGGTTATATATGTATATACAATATTATACATTATACATTGCAGGAAATATTAATATTATAATTATACATCCTTTATTTTTAGAGCTTTCGAATAATAGAATATTCATTATCAATAACCTAATTAAGACTAATTTTAAAGAAATATATAATTATAATTATGTATTATAATTATGTTCTGCACAAATGAAAAATGTCTTCAAACAAAACCAAAAGGACTTAAATAAACTTTAAGAGCATTATAAAGATCAGAAGATGAATCCACATCATTATATATCTGACAATTCATTTAAAATATAAAACATTTGATCTCACAATAGCAAGCGTGATAAATTCATTTAAATACTCACTATAAGGCAATAGGTTCAAACATTGTCTATCGTATATGGATACCAGTGACGCCTCTTTCTATACAAGTTACTAACTATGGCTTCACTAAATGACATCTTACTTAATATGCCAATGCAACTGGCGACAGGCTCTAGACTGTAGAAAGGCCTCTTTACTCCCATTGTAACTAAAGGTAAGAAAAGAGACAGCGCAATTACTGGAGTAAGGTATGGGTCTAATGTGGCCCATGATACAATGACGTCCCATTGTCCCTTGGTAAAGTCCACAGAAAATTTCACTACGTCCCATTATCCACAACAAGTCCCATCACGTCCCATTGTCCACAACAAGTTCTATCATCCCTCACGTCCCATCTGTCGATGAAAGACAATATTTAGTTATTATAACTTATAAGATTGGTACTGACTAAGAGTGAGATGTACTGACTAAGAGTGTGATGTACTGACTAAGAGTGTGATGTACTGACTAAGAGTGAAATGTACTGACTAAGAGTGAGATGTACTGACTAAGAGTGATATGTACTGACTAAGAGTGAGATGTACTGACTAAGAGTGAGATGTACTGACTATGAGTGTGATGTACTAACTAAGAGTGAAATGTACTGACTAAGAGTGAGATGTACTGACTAAGAGTGTGATGTACTGACTAAGAGTGTGATGTACTGACTAAGAGTGAAATGTACTGACTAAGAGTGAGATGTACTGACTAAGAGTGAGATGTACTGACTAAGAGTGATATGTACTGACTAAGAGTGAGATGTACTGACTAAGAGTGAGATGTACTGACTAAGAGTGAAATGTACTGACAAAGAGTGAGATGTACTGACTAAGAGTGAGATGTACTGACTAAGAGTGAGATGTACTGACTAAGAGTGAAATGTACTGATAAAGAGTGAGATGTACTGACTAAGAGTGATATGTACTGACTAAGAGTGAGATGTACTGACTAAGAGTGAGATGTACTGACTAAGAGTGAGATGTACTGACTAAGAGTGAGATGTACTGACTAAGAGTGAGATGTACTGACTAAGAGTGAGATGTACTGACTAAGAGTGAGATGTACTGACTAAGAGTGAGATGTACTGACTAAGAGTGAGATGTACTGACTAAGAGTGAGATGTACTGACTAAGAGTGAGATGTACTGACTAAGAGTGAGATGTACTGACTAAGAGTGAGATGTACTGACTAAGAGTGAGATGTACTGACTAAGAGTGAGATGTACTGACTAAGAGTGAGATGTACTGACTAAGAGTGAGATGTACTGACTAAGAGTGAGATGTACTGACTAAGAGTGAGATGTACTGACTAAGAGTGAGATGTACTGACTAAGAGTGAGATGTACTGACTAAGAGTGAGATGTACTGACTAAGAGTGAGATGTACTGACTAAGAGTGAGATGTACTGACTAAGAGTGAGATGTACTGACTAAGAGTGAGATGTACTGACTAAGAGTGAGATGTACTGACTAAGAGTGAGATGTACTGACTAAGAGTGAGATGTACTGACTAAGAGTGAAATGTACTGACTAAGAGTGAGATGTACTGACTAAGAGTGAGATGTACTGACTAAGAGTGAGATGTACTGACTAAGAATGAGATGCACTGACTAAGAGTGAGATGTACTGACTAAGAGTGAGATGTACTGACTAAGAGTGAGATGTACTGACTAAGAGTGAGATGTACTGACTAAGAGTGAGATGTACTGACTAAGAGTGAGATGTACTGACTAAGAGTGAGATGTACTGACTAAGAGTGAAATGTACTGACTAAGAGTGAGATGTACTGACTAAGAGTGAGATGTACTGACTAAGAGTGAGATGTACTGACTAAGAATGAGATGCACTGACTAAGAGTGAGATGTACTGACTAAGAGTGAGATGTACTGACTAAGAGTGAGATGTACTGACTAAGAGTGAGATGTACTGACTAAGAGTGAGATGTACTGACTAAGAGTGAGATGTACTGACTAAGAGTGAGATGTACTGACTAAGAGTGAGATGTACTGACTAAGAGTGAGATGTACTGACTAAGAGTGAGATGTACTGACTAAGAGTGAGATGTACTGACTAAGAGTGAGATGTACTGACTAAGAGTGAAATGTACTGACTAAGAGTGAGATGTACTGACTAAGAGTGAGATGTACTGACTAAGAATGAGATGCACTGACTAAGAGTGAGATGTACTGACTAAGAGTGAGATGTACTGACTAAGAGTGAGATGTACTGACTAAGAGTGAGATGTACTGACTAAGAGTGAGATGTACTGACTAAGAGTGAGATGTACTGACTAAGAGTGAGATGTACTGACTAAGAGTGAGATGTACTGACTAAGAGTGAGATGTACTGACTAAGAGTGAAATGTACTGACTAAGAGTGAGATGTACTGACTAAGAGTGAGATGTACTGACTAAGAATGAGATGCACTGACTAAGAGTGAGATGTACTGACTAAGAGTGAGATGTACTGACTAAGAGTGAGATGTACTGACTAAGAGTGAGATGTACTGACTAAGAGTGAGATGTACTGACTAAGAGTGAGATGTACTGACTAAGAGTGAGATGTACTGACTAAGAGTGAGATGTACTGTTAAATACACAAGTAGGTCCTTTTACATGATTTTATAGAACTAAAGTTTGGTATCATTAATCTGAATATTGCATTAAATTCAGTTCACTATTTACTATTCTACATGTTTTTAAAGTTTTTAATACTCTATGTGCAACAATTGAGTAAATCACTAACCTGACGCTGAAGAAAGAGATTGTACACTCTTTGTTTTGATTCACAATTTGAATTTTATAAACAAACAATTAATGATTGGCCTTTGTCTAAGATTTGAATTGTTTCCTGAAGTATAAAAAAGTT
Organism: Caprella mutica; assembly: GCA_947561585.1. NCBI lineage: Eukaryota > Metazoa > Arthropoda > Malacostraca > Amphipoda > Caprellidae > Caprella > Caprella mutica. The sequence continues at coordinate 99,142 of CANNZV010000811.1, read as the reverse complement.
TCTATAATAAGTTTCTCTAATTTTATAGCTTTATTAAAATATTTAATAGTGAATTGATGATACCTACCTATAGTTGACATTCAAAACAAAGGGTGTACATTCTTTTTCTTCAGACTGAAATTTAGTAAATCGGAAGTTAAATAGGTTTTGTAGAGTTCTGATTCTAAAAATTTTTAAAATCACCTAAAATTAAAATAACATTCAACTACCTGTAATATAACTGTCAGAATAAGAATGATCACTCAAAAATGAAGTCTTTAATATAATTGTAGTAAATTCATAAACATTTTCCATTTCAACCATAATTCAAATTGAAGGACAAGTAGGGTAAAGGACCTATCTAATATTTTTGAGATAACGAGTCCACCTGGTTGATAAACTCTACCCAATGTGTTTAATGTGACTGATGAGAATCAGCTTAATAGTAAATGGATCCTTTATTCTATTTCATGGTTGTTGTATAGAGTAGAGTATTACGAAGGATATTTATTATAATGATTAGTAATCATAAAAAAAATTAAATCCAATTTACATGCATTGCTATTGTATGCGTTGTCAAATGTATCATGAATCAAAATACATCATGCAATATATAATCACAACACATGTCAATACCTACTGTAACATATATTTACAACACATGTAAATACCTACAGTAATATATATTTACAACACATGTAAATACCTACTGTAATATATATTTACAACACATGTAAATACCTACTGTAACATATATTTACAACACATGTAAATACCTACTGTAACATATATTTACAACACATGTAAATACCTACTGTAATATATAATCACAACACATGTCAATACCTACTGTAACATATATTTACAACACATGTCAATACCTACTGTAACATATATTTACAACACATGTCAATACCTACTGTAACATATATTTACAACACATGTCAATACCTACTGTAACATATATTTACAACACATGTCAATACCTACTGTAACATATATTTACAACACATGTAAATACCTACTGTAACATATATTTACAACACATGTAAATACCTACTGTAACATATATTTACAACACATGTAAATACCTACTGTAACATATATTTACAACACATGTAAATACCTACTGTAACATATATTTACAACACATTTCAATACCTACTGTAACATATATTCACAACACATGTCAAAGAAAACTCGCAAAGATAAATTACCAATGTACAATCAATATATTTACACTACTTACAGTTATTACTTAGGTAAAAATAGTTAATTGAGGCAATTTTGAGAATAACATCAAAATAATTATTACATGTTCACAGTTTAGGGGTTCGTTTTTGATCAGCAGGTATCACGGATACGAATTGAATTTTGTTCCTAATATGATCGAAAATGTATAAGTTTAATAACTCGTAAGATACCCTACAGCTGAGGGCAAATCAGGCGACATAGCAGCGGTCATATATGGTACCTACGGACTGTGATTGATGACTAACATTAGTCACAAGGCACATTGACTGTCACTATTAGTCAGTGAAATGACTTAACAGTCTTTGCGATATGGTGGGGAGGGGGTGTGACATCATGAAATGGAGGCAATTGATTGGAGGAGAGCTGTGACGTCATGAAGTGAACTAATGAAACTATATTAAAGGCAAGACAACTATAATAGGTATTGATATAATTATAATAATTGATTATTAGTTGAATATTTATATAATAACAAATAACTTGAGTTCATTTGTATTCAGTATGGTGAATTAAGTTAAGTGAAGTAAAACTTTTAATCCAAGATTAAATACATGATGTAAAATTATCTGAAATTTTTTTAAAAGTTTGAATAATGAAATAGCCTTGGATTTATCTAATGTCGAAAAGATTAACTTCACTACAATATGCGATTTATTAGTTCGATTTATATTCTTCCATATACGTTTTACCTTATTAAGTTAAAGTCACGAGAATCAAGAATTGATAGGCATTTTAAACTTTACTGTGGTTCTAGAAAATTTCACCATTCATTAATTATTTTACTCCAATTTGAAATATTATGAAGTTTTAGCTTTACTTCGTCAAATTATTATTTGAGAGTGAAAATACAGTGATAAAAATAGGTTGATAACTTATAAGATTGCAAAGAAAGTTAATAGTATCTTCTACACTAGCGCTTGATTGAGTAAAGTAACTTATCATTTACATCACATTAAGCATTACTGGTCTCTAAGCCAATTCGAGACCGAATAACAAATTTGACGAACAGCTAAATAATTTTTCGATATAATTTTCTGTCATAACTCAATATGTAATGAAGTCATTATTCATTTAATATGCGTCATTATTCATTGAAATAAGTCGTATTTCATTCAATATGCGTCATTATATCGGCAGAACATGGAGACAAATTACCCCGCGTGGCAAAGTACAAGCCACAGTAGCAATGTAAAAATGGTGTCTCCGATGTACATTTATGGCTGGTTTTATGGAAGAGGATGTGATAATTAGTGATTAGGAATATCATTATCACAGGGTTTAGTGTGTGAGGTGATAGAGCAGGAAATATTAGCAAAATATGATGACTTGCTGTTCTAGCAGAGGTAGAACTGAGCCCAAGGAGTCAGAGGATGTTATTGGAACTGGCGAAGAGATGTCACTCATCTGTACCATCTCCTAAAAACAATAATTTCATGGGATATTATATAACAGAAGGGGTAAAATGAGATTTAACGAAGCACTTGCAGTAAATAATTACTAACTAAAGGCATTCCGTATGAAAAGCTTGATCACAAATTATTAAATGCAATGTTATTCACACTATTTATCTATTTACAATACCGACGGTTTCTACTTGGTGAAATAATATTGTAATTAAAATGCTGTGTGCACGAAGAGATGAAACATGCCATGAAGATCTGGGGAAACTTCACAGTGACCGTTAAAATTGGTCAAGATTTCAGATTGAGTTATCGAGACCCACTTTTCGAATACTGTGTGTGTGTTCCAAAATGTTTTCCTGTAGGCTAATTTTTAATAAATGGATAATCGCTACATTTTGGTTTCACAAAATAAATTTTACATGAAATAAAAACTAACTAATACCAAGACAGATAAAGCATCATAAGAGGAAGTTATTTCTGTTCCTATTTTCAATGTTTATCATTTGCATGCATGTTTATGAAGGGGTGTGAGTACAGCTAGGGAAATAACTCATGTGAATAAAGAAAAGAATTTAGTGGATTTGACTGCAGTCACGAAAACTCTTCAAAAATTATGAAATATGACATATTGATAAATAATATAATACTTTGTTTAATATTAAGCAAAGTGAAGAGTAATGGTGTTTTTATAAATACTGAAAATGTGTATATTAGATATCTAATTAATATATTTTATAACGTTCAAGGAAAATAGGCAAATACGAGATAAGTTATTGGTCATCTATGATCATTAATTGAAACTTAAAGAAGTTGTAGCAATATATAAACGATAATTTTAATGTATATTTCTGCTGTATTCATGAGGTATTATAATTAAAACGACTAAAAGCCTAATAAAAGATTATCGTTAAATGTTTAGAGAATTCAATTCATCTTAATTATCTAATTTATCTATTTTTGAAATCTCAATAGAAAAAATTACAGTGGAAAATCTTATCTTTCTTGAATACGCATTTAAAAAATCTAATGAAACATTTTCCCGTTAATTTATACTCCTATAAATTACATCAATTTTGAGTGTATCATAATTTAATACAATTTGAAAAATATTTATTCCAAGAGTTATATTAAAAATTCACATTGATTTTCATTCTATTATTTTAGAGGTAAAGGCATGAATATCCACATAATATTTGAAAGATATCACCAAAGATATCACCAAAGATATCACCAAAGATATCACCAAAGATATCACCAAAGATATCACCAAAGATATCACCAAAGATATCACCAAAGATATCACCAAAGATATCACCAAAGATATCACCAAAGATATCACCAAAGATATCACCAAAGATATCACCAAAGATATCACCAAAGATATCACCAAAGATATCACCAAAGATATCACCAAAGATATCACCAAAGATATCACCAAAGATATCACCAAAGATATCACCAAAGATATCACCAAAGATATCACCAAAGGTATCACCAAAGATATCACCAAAGATATCACCAAAGATATCACCAAAGGTATCACCAAAGATATCACCAAAGATATCACCAAAGGTATCACCACAGGTATCACCAAAGATATCACCAAAGATATCACCAAAGGTATCACCAAAGATATCACCAAAGATATCACCAAAGATATCACCAAAGATATCACCAAAGATATCACCAAAGATATCACCAAAGATATCACCAAAGATATCACCAAAGGTATCACCAAAGGTATCACCAAAGATATCACCAAAGATATCACCAAAGGTATCACCAAAGATATCACCAAAGATATCACCAAAGGTATCACCAAAGATATCACCAAAGATATCACCAATGGTATCACCAAAGATATCACCAAAGGTATCACCAAAGATATCACCAAAGATATCACCAATGCTATCACCAAAGATATCACCAAAGATATCACCAAAGATATCACCAATGGTATCACCAAAGATATCACCATAGATATCACCACAGGTATCACCAAAGATATCACCAAAGATATCACCAAAGATATCACCAATGGTATCACCAAAGGTATCACCATAGATATCACCAAAGATATCACCAAAGATATCACCAAAGGTATCACCAAAGATATCACCAATGGTATCACCAAAGATATCACCAATGGTATCACCAAAGATTTCACCAATGGTATCACCAAAGATATCTTGCAAGTGTTTACCTATATTTGTTCGATTGAAAAAAGGTAAATATCGCACCTGAAGTTGATAGAAAGAAAGTATGAAATGTTTAATCCACGCACTCACAGTTGGAAGAAATCATTCGGTGTTTTTGAAGTTGTAGCCAAATATTTCGACCCTTTGTGAGATTCAGGTAAAATAAACAATTAGCGAGCTTCCCGACTGAAGGTAAACAGTAATTCGCACTTTGTCTGTGAAAATGTAACAGCAGATTATTCAATGTTTTGCATTAAAACTCAAACTGATAAGCAGTAAGAGATGCTGATATCAAAGGTATCATGGAACCAATTCTAATTTTTATGAGTTAACAGGATCATAAAAGATGAAATTACAAGAGAACCAATAAAACACTATTTTCAATGTACTGCTTGTAGTACTTTATATTTCAATGAGTATAATTTGTAATAACATGCATCAGTTTACATTGATAGCTGCATATTAATTTGCTGCAGAGACTACATGGCTAATTATTCAGTAGTTTCTCTCATTGCTGCCTAATAGTTTGTTAATGAGGAGGAAGATGTCCTAATGAAGATTGAAAGCTCTCTGATTGCTTGTCTGATAGTACTCTAATCACCGCTCAAAAAACACCACAATGTCCATCCAACTCATCTATTTGTTTTCACACCAACACAGAGCCGATATGAGACAGCAGTGCTCTATGCCATGTCTCAGTGGCTCCAAAGACACCAACTCTCAGTGGATATGAGACATCAGTGCACCATGCCGTGTCTCAGTGGCTCCAAAGACACCAACTCTCAGTGGGTATGAGACAGCAGTGCTCTATGCCATGTCTCAGTGGCTCCAAAGAAACCAACTCTCAGTGGATATGAGACAGCAGTGCTCTATGCCGTGTCTCAGTGGCTCCAAAGACACCAACACTCGATTTCACAAACCAGTGGAGGCAGTTTTAAGATTATTAAATCAATTGGAAGAAATTAACCATGAACTTGACGTAAATCCCCCCCCCCCCTATTTCGGGGGTAAATAAACCCCCCTAGCACCCCTTTACCGTTACACTCCCAATAAGTTATTCCAACCCTAATGCTCAACACTTTTTAGCTTGTCCCTCATTATAGTGTGTCCCATTGTCCGGTAACATCTTAACTGCTCACATCGGACATAAACATTCTGAAAGGCTCGTAAAGATGTTCTGATTGACATCTAATGAAGCAATATTGATTAGCAGAGATGATTTGGGGGGCTGTGTTGGCTTAGTGGAAACAGTTATGCTGACCCGGTGTATGGAGAGAATTTACTTACAAATTAACCTCACAGATAGAATATAGTGTATTCTATTGAAAACTAATATAATAGGATATCGATTTGATAACTATATTCTTATCAATGGTTTCATTCTCTTGTTTTAACCAATGATTTTATAAATATATCATTAGCTATAAACGTTATCAAATTTAGACTACAAATAAACAATAATTCAATTAAATATTAAACTTCTCAATTATTTCATCAATAACATTTTCAGAATAGTTACATGAACTTTCACAGTTTGCAGAATGTATTTGGGTTTAGTGTGTAGCTAGGTACAACATTGCCCCAACATTCACAATAACATAACTAAAGAGTACATACCGTTAAGACGGAAAGTTACGTCTGGAAGGATAAAGTCATAGCTATAGAACGTAGGGACATTTAATATGCTGATATTACTTATCTAATGGCTAATGTTTACTTACTTTTATAGGCATGAATGTATTTGGATGTATATTGTGTAAAGTGGGTGTAAGTCCTATTGGATATCAGTAATTATTAGATAAAGTTTTAAAAACAAAAGAATACTTCAAAAACGTATTAAACTTATTTTCTATATCTTCTTTAGATAAAAAGAAATCTTCAATAAATAGCTCATTAAAAGCTTCATCTTCCCATGATGTTACGAATAGAGGCAACTCTTCCCATAATTCTGTATAACATTCTGCAGCAGAGAGTGAGCAGATGACACGTTTCCCATATTCGTATTCTACGACAGCATGTCTCTACGATAAAAGCGTACCTACCGATTTTACGACACCGCTAAATGATGCCGTAAAGAGAACCGTAACGGACTTTATTTGTCATAAGTTTGGATTTCATTGAAGGAGAGACGAGAGTAGTGAAGGAGTTAGCCCTTCACAGTGACACCTTACCCTTCACAGTGACACCTTACCCTTCACAGTGACACCTTACCCTTCACAGTGACACCTTGCCCTTCACAGTGACACCTTACCCTTCACAGTGACACCTTACCCTTCACAGTGACACCTTACCCTTCACAGTGACACCTTACCCTTCACAGTGACACATTACCCTTCACAGTGACACCTTACCCTTCACAGTGACACCTTGCCCTTCACAGTGACACCTTACCCTTCACAGTGACACATTACCCTTCACAGTGACACCTTACCCTTCACAGTGACACCTTACCCTTCTCAGTGACACATTACCCTTCACAGTGACACATTACCCTTCACAGTGCGATTTTTCATGTTGTTGTTATATATTTTAATTCCTACTGTAAGCAGTTTGTCTTACACTCTACATCTTGTTAATTATTATTGAAAAATTAAATTAATTTATAATATTGTTTATGTGGACAAATTACTGAAGTGTTTTCCCATTGTTCTTCATATGAAAAGTTGCAAAATATTACATAAGTTTGTTACAATTTCCTCAGCATCTGTAACTACAAAGTGCAGGCCTCACTTCGAGTGAGTGTAGTTAGTCCAGTGGAGAGATGGCACTAGAGTTTGTGCGACTGCTTCTCAAGCACTTCATCTAATTTAAAACACTTGAGACGCCAGAGCACGTACACATCATTTTTTACGGACCACAACCGGGGCTTTTACGCGCGCGTATGAATCCTTCCGCTGCACCACGGATACGCTTTAGGAAAAGCAAATTATGATTAACTGTCACGAGGTGGGGCTAAGTGACGTCTAAAAAGAAGGGGGGACTGTGACAGAAAGAACCTGTGTGCAATGAGTCAGTGGGAGAAAGTACTGCAGAGGGAATGGCGGGGAGTAGTCCAAAGTGAATTTAATATAATAAAAACAATTCTCATATAGTTAACAGATAAGAAATTGATCAAATATTCACTTCGTAATTAATCATATAAGAAAATATTAAAACTCAACAGTCACTGTCCAACTTTCTATTAGATTCAATAGAAGAACAAGAACGAAATAAGAGCTTCATCACGTGATATCGTAAATTTAATGGTAATTAGTTATTCAGGCACACTTGAAGTTACCTAAAAATCACATGAATAACTTTATTAGAAATAGTAATAAGAATATAGGACCAAATTTGAAATGGTTTTTAGTTTTATAATCAGTAACCTATAGTTCTAATGAATAGAGAAATAAAAAAAATTAAAGTGGAGGGGACCTTTAAGTTGTCATTTATCAATTTTTATTGTGTAGTACAGTAATTATATAATTTCAAGATCGAAATGAAAAGTTTATAGTCACATTTCATAGATGTTCAATTTTCATTCAGGTTTAATTTAGTTTTCCATTCAAAAGACAATAATACGCATTTTAATTTCAGATTCCATTACAATTAGCCCAAAGATATGAATGAACATTTCCATGAAAAGTGAAATTAATGTATAAGATAAAGATAATTTAGAAACAATATTTAGCGGATTTTAACCTGTAATTTGAAATGGAAATTTAGAAATATTTATACTTTATAATCACAAAAAAATGAATATTTGTAATACTCATATCATTTGAATAAAAAGACTTTATTCTCCTCAAAATCTGATGTTATCTGATTATGTCAATTGAATAAGGTTGAGTATATTAAAAAACATTAAATATAATTGAAAATAATCCATTAATAGGTCTAAAAATGAAATATTTCCTACACTACATAGCATTAGTTAGCACGGAAGTACTAACTTTGTTCCACCTCTACAATTTCAAACAACAAAGTTGAAAGGCTATAATTTAAGGCTGAACTATTCATCATTATGAATATGGTACATCCTTCTTAATTTCAATTACAGTCACATTTTTGCATATCATTAATACTAATATGCCGGGCATAGACGCAACTCCCGCCTATTCACAAAAAACTAATGATAAATGAGATGATAGAAAATATAACTCAATTTTTTGCTTGTTTTAGAGATTCACTTGGATTCTTTGATATCATCTGCAGTTCTACAAAAATCAAATAATTAAATTTAAAATTGTAGAGAAAAAGTGATTGTGGTAGATGTTCTAATTAAGAAATGTTTGATAAATAGTTTTTTAATCAATGCTTTTCATTCAAAGCGATTTCTAAAAGGATAAAATGAATTGCTAAAATAGTGATGAAACTAACGTTAAGTTGCAGTTAACTTCTAGGCAGAGCCACCCACATCCCATCAACCAATGGCCGTCAAGAACACACTCCTCGGCACTGACCAATAGGAGCACTCGGTTCATGCATCGTTGACTCGACTGATTTGCGATCATAATGTATCAATTTTGCGTGAAGTTGCGTGTTGTGTTAAAAACAATTACTTTTGATATTAATTACAATGAAACATCACTATATAATTCCCACACGGTGAAGACAGTTAAGTGGTTCGACAGCCTTTTATTGATATAATAAGATATGAGGGAGGTGAAATTGATGGCGACATGTGCAGAATTAAGTCTTTCAGGAAAAATAAACTCACTGTACAGGAGATTTAAAGGAATGAAATAACTCTACAGGAATGCCTTTACTATAGAGAGAAATGTTTCCTAAATAAGCCTGACAGTGATTTAACAGATTTTTTGATGTATCTCGAGTTCTCGTGTATTGAAAGGTTGCATGTAACTAATTGGGTTTACTGTATAATGTACTATCAGCTGCAAAAAGAACATCTGCTACGACTAGCAACTACAAAACTCGTCAATAATTCGATCAAGAAACTGTGTATTAAATAAAATATCCTAAATTTATTCGGCAGGTACCAAATAGAACAATTCCAGTTTTAGAAATATGTTACAGATTTTGTTTTGGAATAGCAGATGTTTTTTCGAATTAGTGTAAGTTGCCATTTGATTGTTTTCATGGTAAATATTCTGGCACTGTACTAGGAAGTTGATTAAAGTCTATATTATGTATGAGATAAGCTATCATTGAAATGTACATTCTGAATATTGACGGTATGAGGAAATTAGAAACTAAGCCTATCATTATATAGCTGCAGTAAGTACTGGTTTAGTTATTTAATATATTCATTATATCGATAAAAGTTTCGGTAGCTGAATTAAGATATTATATGCAGCAGTCTATACATAATTCACATTATCTTATGCAATCTATATAGAATGTGTATCAAGTAAACCTATCAATCTTAATTATGAATCCATAGATGTTATAATTCCACCGCTATATTAATTCTTCCATTATTTAGATCGCTATTAATTTCGATGCATCGATTTATTGTTAGTAATTCATAGAGTATTGAGAATAACATTTTATTCATAAATATACAGTTTAATAGAGACTGATTAGTGACAATATATGCATAATTTGACATATTCTGGAATCATAAAGTGTCTTATGTCTTGCATCGAATTCATAACTGTTTTGAATGTCTAAAGAGAATCCAATAGTTCATGATATGTTATCCTGTTCAAATTAAGTAAGACCGTGAAACATGTTTACGTATTATTTGTTAGCTATAGTCCTGTACTTAGGACAGTGAAGACAGATGAACAAAATTACTTTGTGAAACTCAACAGTATGCTCAATGAATGGAACATCACCAATACTTTTAAATTTTTCAGTAAGACATCATTTTTAATGAATATCATCAAAATAAGTGAATAGAAAATAAATGAAAAATTAAGAAGTTCAGTGAATTAATTATCCCCTCCAATTATTTTCTTGTCATTTCATCATTCAATCATTTCCCTTTGATCCTTTCAATGAATTCAGATATAGTGAGAGAGATGATAGCAAGTAGAGGTTAATCCTTACTCTCTATCTGATGAATTCAAAGCTATCTCTGAGGCTTTCAGCACTAATAGCATTCTATGTGAAGCGAGATGTTTGACAGTTAAATCTGTTGGAAGGTAATCAGTTATTCTATACCATCTCAAAGCACCATATCATCTACCATGGAAAGAAATGGCATGGGGTGAAACCAAAAGAAAACTTAAATACTAAAATTTTCAAATTACCATTACTCCATTTTAATCAAACGTGTTTTTCTTATCATTCTATTATTAGAGAGTAAATATTTCTGAGATCATTGGACAGGAACCGCTAATACCTTCCGTGATGTGATTTGATTAAAATGTATCTAAAGTGTGAATCTATGTATCGTGTGGCATGACGCACTGCATCGGAAAGCTGTAATTTGGACATTCACGAGAACTTGGAGTGAGACCTAGAATTGAGAGTGAGAAGTAACAGATGGTGTTAAAAGGGAGGAAATTAATAAATGAGTAAATTGTTAAACGATATACGATTTTCTTTTACTCATCAAATTTAATTTCTATACTGAAATATATCAACATAGAACAAGGATACCCTTCTAATAAAATAATAAACTGGTATGCGAAGTGTGATCAGTCATCGTGATTAGTAGCTGAAAGCTTTACGTCTTCGTGAGATATAAAACATTTCTCTCAACAGATTTACACTAAGAAATGGACATTACATAACAACGACTTATCCCCTACTAACTAAACCTAACATTTTCTACAACAAATGTACCCATTTGCAGCTGTATAGAATAAAGAAATAGCATCTGGTGACACCATCAGTTGATATCATTTATTAGTTAGTGGAGAGGAATTGTTAGTAGGTCATTCCTTGGGGCCTTATGTGCCAAATTGACAGCTAACGCCTCCGTCAATTGACAGGTAGAGTTTTTACTCTGCAGCGCATCTTTTTATTACAGAAATACAATTGTAAATTGCTGAATTAGACCTAGCAATGAAATGTATCTGTAGTTTTCCATTACCTTAATTATTACGAGATATTCTAGTTTATCCAAACTATATACCTTTTCTATGTTTAATTTTCAAAAGTAACTATTGTCTATTGTAAACAACCCATCTTCAGATACGAACAGTCCTCTGTAATGAAGTCGTAGAAGAGGAGTCATTACCTTCGCAGATGCGGAAGGTAATGTTCTAGTCAGCATTTATTTATTTATAATTTTGTTATTCGCATAACTCAAAAGGTATTCAAGCAAATTGCATGCAATTTGGTGGGAAGATTTTTCTATGTCCAGGTACCATCTGATAAAGTTTTGGGAGGGATCCGGTTAAAGGTCAAGGTCATTTATAACTCAACAACAATTTTAGAAGAGAACGGGTCTAAAGTTGAGGTCAAGGTCATTTGTAACTCTAGGATTATCAAACTCATTATAAGCGACGGCCAAGGTATACGCTCTACCGAGTGGCCGTTCTAGTTTTGTACATAAGTTTACATTTATGCAGAAAAAGCATAAGAGTTTATCAACATTCCTAAATAATCAGTAACTTATGAGATTGTTATTATTGCTATTCTTTATTATTGTTATTATTATTCTTTATTATTGTTATTCTTTCAATTCCTAGCAGTCAATTGTAGGTAGAAATATGGTGCTCCATATTTGTGGTAGGAGGACCGATCACAGTGTCAGTGTGTGACCGCATGGACAGTGTTTGAAATAGTGACACGGTATCACATTTTCTGTTTGTTCTGTTAACTCTCAAGACTTTGAGTCGTGATGAGGAATACATTAGCCAAACCAAAGAGGATGAGAGAGTCAGGATGAGAGAGTCAGGATGGGAGAGGGAAGATGGGAGAGTGAGCATGAGAGAGTGAGCATGAGAGAGTGAGGATGAGAGAGTGAGCATGAGAGAGTGAGCATGAGAGAGTGAGGAGGAGAGAGGGGGAAGATAGATAGATAGTGAGGATATAAAACAGAGAGTATATGAGAGAGTGAGGATGAGAATGAGATCGTGAGAGAATGAGGATGAGAAAGAAAGGAGGAGAGAGTGACGTAGAGCTGGAGAGAATAAGCAATACATCAGCACTTTAAGGATATGAAGTGGTGAAAAGAGTGAAATGGTTAGTCCCAATTGCCTAATTTTTCTCTCAACCTCTTCTTAATAGCAGTTATTAGTTACCTTAATATCGTGTGAAGGAAATCACAAAATTGCATCTAATATTTAATTGAATGAAGTGACAGAATGAAAAAGAATTTATTACATCATTTTATTTCTTTATCTAATGAACAATGACAATTCAATTGAATTTGAACTCGCATGTCCTTATACTTAATTTTGCAGTTTGATATTATAAGTAAATATCGATATGGAATACAAGTGGTAAATAATGTGTAAACAATTTGTCTTGCATTAGAACAATCATTTTATTGAGACAAATGTATATGGTGATAGATTAAATATCACCAAATAATAATATTCATGATTACAACTAGCACAGTTTATAAACGACACCTCTTTATCACTCTGTTCGTACTATGTAACAACTGCACTTTAGTATGACTGCACAATGAAGCAGAAGATTAAGTAATTAGGAATATCGTTCAGAATCGGTGCTTATTCTATTAGTCGTAGGTCATTTTGAAGCTATACAGTGATATAATTTTCTGATTTCAAGCACCTGAATGTCAAATTCTCACCTTGTGTCATAGCTGTGTACGAAGATATAGTGATCAAAGTGAGACTAATTCATCAATTGCAAGAAAGTTGATAATGAATCGTTCAACTGCTCGAACAATTGTTGAAAAATTCTAGGAGACTGGTTACGACCTCTAGTTTATAAACCATTACGAGGCCGTTAGCGAAGATGCAGCCAAAAAATTAATCGAAGCCCACGTCGATCGCATCGTAAATTGGCAGCTAAAGCCGGTGATAGCAAAACTTCAATGTAAGGAATGATTGAAGAACATTGAGAACAAAATCAGTTGAAAAGCTTTGAGAGAAATATTTGAAATATAATAATTAGCTCACTTACCATCTTGAGAGAATCAGATCTGAAATTTAAAAAAACTGCTGACACGCTATCTAATTTGTTGCTCACGAAAGAAAAGAAATTTGACATTCAGTATAAGATGTGAACCATCAAAATGATCTTGTTAAGAGTTTTCAAGTACAACTGATGGTAAGATTGAGACTAGATGTCTTGGCTGATTTTCCGAAACCAAATTTGACGAAAACTAATTCGCTGAAACGGATTCTCCGAATTCATGTTTGCCGAATACATGTTTGTCAAATCCCATATTTGCCGAAAATGGTTTTTCCGAAATACGGATTTGCCGAAGGACATTTTCCAAATGAGGAATTGTCGAAAATCAAATTTAATGTATTTAAAAAGAACGTTCTGTGGGAGCAGTTTTTACCATTATATCTTATGCATAAAAAAATCGACTCATGCAAGTGACACCATCGTTGAAGACAGAGGTATGTTGAGAAGTTATAAATTTAACTATTAGTTATGTTATTCGTATCTAACAATTATATATTTTAAGCGCAATAAATGGAATAGATATTAATAATGTCAGCCACAACACACCTTCTGTATGAAATACTATGTAAAAACTGAAAAAAATAAGAATCCCGTGCTTGCTTTACATGATGTAATTACACAAACAATTTTAGTTTAGTAATCACATAGAGTTGTTTACATGTAGTTTATTTAACTCGCAGTGTTTGAGTTACTTTAATTTTAGTACAGATTTAACGTCTGCTTCGTCCATATAATTGACTATATCAATGACGTCAAAAAAATTAAATACTAGAACTGTAAGAAGCAGTCAGAAAGGAAAGTGGCTCTATGAAAAAAATCACCTACCACAGTCTGTGACAATGCTTATGGATGCAGAAAAACTGTTCCCTCAATGCAGTCACTTACCAAGGAAATTGATGACTGTACTCAAGGATGGAAGATGAAAATGAAGAGGTGATGATAAAGCTTCATCATCTTTAAAATAATAACAAAGACAAAGAATCATTTAGTGGTACAAAGATTAACAGTTACGATGATTAACGAAGATATAGATTAATTAAAGGATCATTTAGTGTAACTAAGGGTTATGGTTTCGTTTTCTTTCTGTAACTTTTGTGTAATTTTACATTTTGATTTAAATAAGTCTTTCGGTAAATTTGTTTTTCGGCAAATCTTCACTTCGGCGAATCCATTTTCGAATAATTTGGGTTTCCGAAAACTCGTATTCGAAGAATTCGGTTCGGCGAATTAGTTTTCGGCAAATTTGGTTTCGGCCAATCCGTCCGATACCAAAATTCACATTCTGTCACGGTCAGGGCTCCTGTGACGGCCACTAGAAAATCTCTCCTCCCATTTGTACTATGTGGTCCAAATTGAACTCAGAACGGTACGTTTCTCTCTTTCTAAAATAGAAGTTGCTACAATGGGTTGAAGAGCACTTACATGGCTGACCCAAACTCAAACTTGGTTTCAAAAGAACATTCCATCTTTCATGGGCAAAGATGTATGGACTGCAAGTATTCCATACGGACCATACCTTAATCTGTTGTACTCTTCTATCTATAGTCAATTTTAGACAAAATGGTCCCAGATACTCTTCACACTTCTCTCGAGTACCTGAGAGCTAAATTTTAAGTGGATTGGGATGCGATTTCACAAGAAAAGATACTTGTCGCTGGTGATGCATTTGTTTCTAAGCTGAAAGGTGTAGTTCGTGATAAAGGTGGTGTTATAGAATTAATGGGACACTGAATCGTTGCTTACCTTTGAATTGCAATCTTTGAAATGAAGATTAACTTTTTGAAATTATATATATATCAAATGGTTTGGTGTCTAGATTTTGAAACACCCTGAATTATAAATCTATTCTAATCTTACAACCAAATTTTGATATTAAGGGATACATAACGTGTCTTGGATATTAAAACAGTTTTTCCTTATTAAATCAGTTATTTGTGCAAAACCACACTTGGATTTACTTTAATGGCCGAATCTAACAGAGGCTACAATGACAGGGTCTAACAGAGGCTACAAAGACAGGGTCTAACAGAGGCTACAAAAACAGGGTCTAACAGAGGCTACAATGACAGGGTCTAACAGAGGCTACAATGACAGGGTCTAACAGAGGCTACAATGACAGGGTCTAACAGAGGCTACAAAGATAGGGTCTAACAGAGGCTACAATGACAGGGTCTAACAGAGGCTACAAAGACAGGGTCTAACAGAGGTTCCAATGACAGGGTCTAATAGAGGTTCCAATGACAGGGTCTAACAGAGGCTACAAAGACAGGGTCTAACAGAGGTGCCAATGACAGGGTCTAACAGAGGTGCCAATGACAGGGTCTAACAGAGGCTACAATGACAGGGTCTAACAGAGGCTACAATGACAGGGTCTAACAGAGGTTCCAATGACAGGGTCTAACAGAGGTGCCAATGACAGGGTCTAACAGAGGCTACAATGACAGGGTCTAACAGAGGCTACAATGACAGGGTCTAACAGAGGTGCCAATGACAGGGTCTAACAGAGGTGCCAATGACAGGGTCTAACAGAGGCTACAATGACAGGGTCTAACAGAGGCTACAATGACAGGGTCTAACAGAGGCTACAATGACAGGGTCTAACAGAGGTTCCAATGACAGGGTCTAACAGAGGTTCCAATGACAGGGTCTAACAGAGGTTATAATGACAGGGTCTAACAGAGGTTCCAATGACAGGGTCTAACAGAGGTTCCAATGACAGGGTCTAACAGAGGTTCCAATGACAGGGTCTAACAGATGTTCCATTGACAGGGTCTAACAGAGGTTACAATGACAGGGTCTAACAGAGGTTCCAATGACAGGGTCTAACAGAGGTTACAATGACAGGGTCTAACAGAGGTTTCAATCAAGGTTTCCCTAATATGTCACGGTCATTTATTACCTTCATTCTCTTTGGTTGAAATCGTGATACTTCAATGTAAGAGACAGATTGCAAGCCATCATCATTCTTCTTAATCTAGCCAAAATGTCAGCATTTTTCATTCCCCTGCCTCATAACTCCTAGATTTATTCTTTTAAAATGCTATAGATATATTTTATAAACCTTCTCATCTTAATGTAATTTAACAGATGCTGATTCATATTTTGTAAAGTTTGATATTAGAATTTTACCTGTTATCATAATATATTTTTGATTATACATCATTTACAGTCAATCATATAAATATTTGAAATCACAAATGTTCATCTCTATTTCTTGATTAAGTAATTAGGTGCTATTATTATTCAACCTATACAGAATTTATGCAAGATAATTTAAATATATATAAATATATATATTTTCATGTTTAATATATTAGGCTTATTAATGCATTAAAATGCCTAAGCACACGATATTTTCAAACATGGTTCAATTTCAGGTAAATGTGTTCAAGAGAATCTAGCCATAAGAAATAATTGCTGACAAATGGTTTCTTGTGACAAGATGAGAGGGCGCTGCAGTCGAGCTGTACAATAACTATCAATAATGGGCACACCCTGCACTAGAGGATGGGAACTGCCATCAGTCTCACTGCAGGTGAAAAATATGGAAAGTACTGTGACAAATTGGACAGAGCTACCCGAACCCTGTAGAGGAATAGAAAAGTATATCCGTATTTTTTAACAATTTAATAACTTCACATTTCTAACATTTTTATTCGTACGTATTTTGAATTGGTATATGACGACAAATTTGTAAGATTTAAAAATTTACTGAAAACTAGGAATATGTTTTGTGAAATTGGTCTTTTTTCAGTGATTTTTTCCCTGATAGTACACATGATTACATTATTAGGATGTATTCATAACTACCCTCATCTACAGAAATTTTACGGAAATTAAAAAACAGAGTATCCTATTTTTCCTGTATTTTAATGTTTTCTTTCGTACCAGTACAACATAGGAAGAGACATGAACTGAATGAAGACTGTTTAACTTCCTTTATGGGAGATGTATTAGCTGAAAGTAAATGTAGTGTTTAACCAAATATATATCGTCTATATCCATTCATGAAACTAATAGATTTTTACACAATATAGTAACACAATTTGATGCACTAGATATTATCAATCAATGAATTGATATCAATACAATTATTTATTCATACCATACAAAATCAGGAAATGAAATAATTTAGTATTTTATTATCTTCAGTTTAATTAACGATTATTGATTTTGCTATGTATATTAGTTTGCAAGTTTAGGTACGTAGATATCTATGTTTAAGTGAAAATTGTACGAGCCTTACCTGTACTTACAAACTGCCGGTAATTAATGTTTATATGAGAGATATTCAAAAAAATATATATGAATTTTTTTTAATAAAATAGGAAAGAAATGTCCGGCCAATTGAGAAATAAAGATAACTATAATTAGGTTACAAAATATTAAGGATTTAAAAATATTACAATATCAGTTATATAAATGTTTGTTCAGTGTTCGAATAAGAGAATAAGGAGTAGTATGTGAAATGTATTAAATTCGTGGACACATAAAGTCACTCTGCACATATCAAGTCAATCTTCAAACTGCTTCAATAAAATAAAAAGCTTACTTTTGATGGAGAAAATCCTCTAAAATTAAGAAGTTTACCATTTCATTCGTAGCAAATAATAACCGAAGGTGCGACTTCAATTAGTTTAAGTGAAGATGATATAAGGGAGCTTTAGCTGTTGCTAATCTTTTGATAACACGAAGAAACATCACCGCACCTCTGTCATTAGACGCTAAATAATCTCATGATAAATAGGGCATTAGGCAGCGCATTGGGAGGTGTGGCAACTGAGTCGTGACATGTAAACAAACGACTCTAACTTTTGATGTATGGCAAGGAAAGGTGATTCTAACCATAAGGTAATTATAACCATAAAGTGAATCTAACCCTTAAGGTGATTCTAACTCTAAGGTAGAGCATTAGGAAGGTGAGAAGGTGACCTAAGGTGAAGCTATGGACATGCATAAGTAACATTAATATGAAAGATAGAAATTTCCAACTGGTGGTATAGGATTTCACCAGTCAACTGGAGGATAATATTATTAGTTTTGAAGGTTCAGTCCACCCGATTATCATATATAACATTAGTCGACAGTTAAACAGTTTTATCAGTCCATATGAAATAATTAACTAACATAAATCACTATAATAATATTTTTTCACTTTATATATATATATTGGTTTGATCAGGTCAGCTGCAGTCGTCAAGAGTTTGAAAGCTGATAAAACATTTTCTTTAATATTTTTGTACTCATTAATAGATAGATTTGAAGATAGATAGTAATTAGGAGATGACTATTCAAATAAAAGCACACGTTCTTTAACTGGGGGTTGTATGTCTATATATCCTACTTCATTGTTTGTATTCCTGATTTAAATTATTTACATCTTAGCGAAGGTGTGATTTTGTTTGGAGTGAACATTTTACCCTTTCACTGTGACTGGGACAATATTATGTCCCAGTTTTTTGTAGCTTGAAATGAACTAAATTCATCCAATGGCTGTAAAAGTGCTTTTCTACTCTCTATGGAGCACTAATAGAAATATTACTCGGTAAGATGAAAGGAGATGTGGTGAGGTTATCCAAATTGTTTATCTATTTTCAACGTTCTCTGCCATAGAGCCATTCTTCGTACTCATTTTCATGAAGAAACTGATTTAAATACGCATTCTTATATAATAACTCCACTGAGAAGAATTTTATACGATATATATGGACAACATGAATAAATATATAAGATTACTGTGACTTATGTGTGCCACTTACTTTCTATTTCCTTCAATTTACCCCAAACCAAGTAATTGTGACTTGTGAATGGATATTTTAGTTAGCAGGAGTTTGTTTTTAAATATTCGTATATTTAATATTATTTTTAATTGACTAGTGGAGCATATATGTCCCAATAGTCAAGTGCCGTTGGCCACAAGTGGGACACATGTGTCCGAGACCTTAAATAATAAATTGAGAAAAAAATCCTATCGTCATTCCAGAAGCCTCTACTACCGTCCAAAACAGCCAAAAACCACGTCTAAGCAGAAAAAACTCCTCGGTGAAAGAGTTACCACTTGGCTGGTGAGTGAAACAATCCCTTATTGAAGCTAATTTGCATTTAAATTCCAAACAGTGAAGCATAAAAGGTATAAAGAAGTTGGAGTTGGAAGACTAATGCATTGAAAACCCTAAAGGCACATCAATCTACTGCTCGATTATATGGTTTAAGTAAAAAGGCAACTATTAAATATAAATTGAAATACAGTACAAACTTTACCGTGAAAAACATCAAAACACCGATAAGAATAAACGAACACTATATATCCGTCCAAGAGTTTTGATTTTGAAACACAGAAAATACTAGAATTTATCCAGTATATAATAAAAGTTTGGAAGCCGGGAGCTACGGAACAATTTCTCTCAACAAAATAACAGCAAGAGAAGTCAACTCGGACTAAAAACTTTGTATCCTCTGAACAATACTCAAAACTGTCTCACGAAACTAAGGGAACTTTACTGCAGTATCCTATTGTGCAACCTGGATACAAACTTTTATGTGTTTCCAAATCCAGAGTTAGGGAGTTGTTCCAATGCACGCGGGGAGAAGCTCAAACTTTGTCCCGAGAATAATCCATCGCAGGAATGTTAGTTAGATTAACAAACTAAGACATTTAGAGCAGGTATTAGCCTAATATTTATCATACAATACGCATGCCTTTTTCTCTTCACACCTCCTGCTTCATTATTGTATAATACACTTTCAAAAATATACTTCAGAATTGTGAGTGAGAATGGTGATATCGTACCTGTATAGGAAATAACAACAATAACGAGAAGAATATGAAGAAACTTCCTAAAATTGAATGTAATTCCAATGACAAAATAACCTATAATAAATAATAGTCTACTAAACAATTAGCATAAAATCTATTATGAAATTTATCATATATCAATAATACATCTTCAAAGTACATCTTATAGGTAACATGTTTTCATTTATCATCAAAATTCAATTTGCAACCATTACAATATAGATATTTGCATGTACTTCAATAATCACTTTGAAAAGCAGCTTCTACGAATGCAAAGCACAAGTTTCTATTTTTCGATAATAGTGGTAATTCAGAGGCAGATTAGTGACTTCCACTCAACTTTTCTCACCTTCTTATCACATCACTCTAAATCATATCCTGAAAATAAGAAGCAACCCAAGGCTACACTGACTGGTGCCTCGCTATGCGCAGTGTGCCGTAACACAAAATCAGCTGACGGAGGTACGGATTTGAAAAAACGAAAATTGCAAAAAAGAGTGAATGGTACTTGATGATCATCATTAAAGAATAAATCTGTAAGAGAGTTTGATGAAGTATATATTAATGTACTAATCAAATACAAATTTTACTTCATCCCCTATTACCTCACACATAATATTACAGTTCCAGATTTCACATAACAGTATTTTGATAGATTATTCAAGTAAATATATGAATTCAGTGCAGTGTACAATGCCTATCAAATAAGAAGGCCTTAGAACACCAGATTTACAACATAATAATGACAATTGAGATTGAATCGTGTTGTCATTTGTCATTGCTTGACATCTGCAATGATTTGTAATGATAGATTAACGTACAGCAATCCACAGGGTCACATTTGGTACGCTCAAAGGAGGTTAGGAATGATAAAAAGTAACTCGAAGTACCTTGGAAAAAATTGTAAATTCGCTTTTGAGTTACATTGAGTAATTCTATAATCAATGAAATGAAATGGTAATAAATGAATATTATATAAAATAGTAGTGATAGAATGTTTCACATTATTTAGAGAAATAAAAATATAAATCATCTATCATTTAATTTACGAAAGTTTTGTATGTAAAATATCAATAATACTGCGAATTATAATTAATATTCAAGCAACATTTCTTTCAAGCGGGGCAGGTAAATACTAGGAATGCCGTCACACAGAAGTTCCTTCACACTTTGCCGTGATATGAATGAGTAGTTACTATAACTGTGTGCTGAACGTCTTAGACTGCTCTGTAGGTAATGCTTTATTGCTCTGGCGGTGAAAATGAATCATTGAAAAAACTTCATTAGAAGTGTTTGAAGCTCTATCTATGTTAACTGAAAAAAATCTCAGTTATACATCGTTAATTAAAGAAAAAAGTGACTTGTTGAACAAATTCATGTTCAAATAGTAGGTGATAATGCTCATGGATGCATTAAAGCTATACAGAAACTTACTTACCAAGTCACTTACCACTAAAACTGCATTCATGGATGGGAGAGGGAAATGAAGAGGTGATAGATTATACCTAACACAAAATCTAAGACCTCGTAGTTGAAGAGCATAACCCTAGCGCTATCCTCTAAAACTGCAAGTATAGCGGTGAAGAAATAATAAACATGATTATTTTTTTTCTTGTTTTCAAAACAGATCAGACTGAACTGTTCAAATCTATCTGGACTGTTATAGTATTAAAAAATAAAAGAACTTGGTGAAAAAGTGAAACTATTTATACTATTTACATTCTATCAAAAATATAATAATAAATAATTGAGATATAAACCAATTGAACAAGTATAGAAATTGAGTTCAATCAATTACATATGTTGCCATCTATGAAGTCACGCTCACATAAATACCTTCTAATTCTTCCTCCCTACAACTAATTCTCTTTTTCCAAGTGTGAACTTTATCATTTCCACCAGCTTTCATTAGCAGTTGAACAATGAGTATTAAACCATGCAAACACCTTTCAATGCCATATGTTCTCAATAGTTATATAGTAAAATAGTTAGGTCGTAAGAAATTATTGCATCCATGCAATTTAATTTGGGTTCTATTTAATTCGACATGCATTTGATTTTGGATTATCCACGAATAATTAGTTTTTATTAGAAGATCATAACATTTTCTAATTCTAATCAACATATAAAGCCACACTTATTTACTAATTATCATTGAAACCAGTCTAATGTAAATCTGATCAAAATATTCCGAATTAAAATTAAAGATAAAATGAATTGATTTTCATATTCTTCGAAATCAGCGGCAATCCTAAACAGATGCCCCAATTTTTATTCCTTTAGCTTGAATCATGAGGTTTTCCGTCTCAGTGCACTTTATCAGGACTTTCTGGTTTGATTTAGTACAGCAATCAATGGAAATTGAAGCAGAGAGATGCCAATCGAGTTTCTTCCAAATTGGGTGCAATACATACTTGATTCATGACAAGAGCTGGGGGCCAAAACAACCTAATTGTTATGCACAACACTAATTATATCGGCATCTGCACTGCAAAAACACATTAAGGCCCAGCAAATAAAGAAATTATAAAGATATTGAGACCCTGGGAATTTAGTAATTCAAATTAGTTTTCACAATGCAGTCATAGGAACTGTGAATTAATTGACTACTGTGGACTTTATAGCAACTAAATGTCAAAGTTACTGAATTAATAAAGGAAGTAAATGCAAAGGACTTTGTAATGATGGAAATATGGTTTAATAAGTAAAGCCACTTAACTGAAGCTCGTGGATGCATAGAAGCTACTACATACCGACTCTCATTTTACCTGGAACAAAATGAACGAGACACGAACTTACGATTCCTGCACCCACGAAATTAAATAAATAAATGAAACCTATGAACCGGTTTATTTATTATGCACCTTCATATACAATGTACCTTCATATACAATGTACCTTCATATACAATGTACCTTCATATACAATGTACCTTCATATACAATGCACCTTCATATACAATGCACCTTCATATACAATGTACCTTCATATACAATATACCTTCATATACAATGCACCTTCATATACAATGCACCTTCATATACAATGTACCTTCATATACAATGCACCTTCATATACAATGCACCTTCATATACAATATACTTTCATATACAATGCACCTTCATATACAATGCACCTTCATATACAATGCACCTTCATAAACAATATACCTTCATATACAATGTATCTTCATATACAATGCACCTTCATATACAATGTACCTTCATATACAATGCACCTTCATATACAATGTATCTTCATATACAATGTACCTTCATATACAATGTACCTTCATATACAATGTACCTTCATATACAATGTACCTTCATATACAATGTACCTTCATATACCTCAATCATAGTATTTACTGCACTAACATTGTGACGTCACAGTATTAGATAACTTTCGATGACCACAGCATGAAGTCTTGGCTAGCATAAAGGCTTGCCTAGCACCTTCTCATCATTAGTATCAATAGCTTCTATTTTATGGCGTATATTTGAGGTCATTTGTCTTGCTTGCAACCATAGTTCTCTTGCTATGATTCCAGTGTTCAAACGATGTTCAAATGATGAGAAATGAAGTTTGCTAAGGCTTCGTCATGAAGATAGATTATCAAGAGATAAAATTGACAAAATTGAAAGAACGCCATATGAAAATAACAATTCTGATGATGTGTACTAATGAAAAATTTATGAGCCTGATGCTTCATTACTAATTATTATGTAAATTTGAAATAGGTGAAAGAAATATGTTCTAAAAGCATAAGAAACTGATTGGCATCTGACATTATAAAAAAACTTTGCTAGTTCATGGAACACTAATTTCATTAATGACTACTGGCTATATTCTTTATAAGGCTATTGCAAGCGAAATGAATAATCTCGAATATTTCGTCATTAGGTAAAAAAGGAAGAAATTTAATTTCCCTATCACAACAAAAAGTTAGCCACTTTCTTTAGTTTCCTTTCTTACCAATACCAATGAATAATGCATTGAAAAAGTAGGCAGGCAGATGCATAACTCATAGCAAAGCAATCATGCAAAGATGGAAGAGTGGCAGAATCGACAAGCTTCAAATCAGTAATTGTACTTAATGATAAAAAGCATGAATATTAGCCCCACTGCAGAGCTAGATGTAAGCAACACCGACCGTAATGGCTATCAGCCGTGTCCTCCCTTTACCTAAATAGGATGAGACTATTCATATGAAGCCTCAGAGAGTCTAATTAAAGACTTTTATATTACTACACATCATAGTCCATTGACGGTGGACTGACACTCATGAATCTCCCGATGCCATGATTAAAACACTGCGATCAAATTTATGAGGCAGCCATTAGGGTTCACAGTCCTCACTATCTTCTTGCTAGGAAAACCAGCAGACTTCACTGCATGCTAGGCCAATCACACGTCTTAGGGTGAATCAGAAGCAATGTCATTGGTACAAACACGTCACAGTATTTAAAAGCTTCTTTCTCATTGGTCAGAATAGCAGTGGGTTAAATAAAAGATGTTAATTTAGATAAGTACTAAATGATGCAAGGCTTTATTCCGAATTAGAGACCTTTGTGGCATAATTTGTTTGATGCGGTAGAATAAAGTTTATTAATTCATTCTACGTTATATGATTTCTATTGAAATTCATGAATGGCTGTTCAATGTTCATATATTTTAAAAAGAAAATAATTTCAAATGGTGCTTATGCGATAAAGTATAAACTTTAAATTATCCTTCAAATATTAACATTCTTTTCGTATTCATTTGCACATTTTATAGAGGCTATTAGTCTATATTCAGAACTATCTTTTTCAATTATAAGAGACCGCATCGTTCAAAAGGTGTACAATGTTGGCCTAGAATGACTCCTGCCGTCACATTCAATCCTCAGTCCATCAGACTGATGCTATCAAGTAATGCGGTGCACATCATTTCTAAATGCCCCATAAATAAGCTAATGGGGTGCTGGCATTGATATAATTCACAGCAATCATGAATTCAAAGCTGCAGATGCTATAACTCAAATAGAACAGCCACTTTCTAAGCTATGGTTAGTCAGGGCGAAACAATTAGGCAGATTAGAGAATAGAGAAAGTACAGGAGACAGAAAAGAAGCCTCTGCTAAAGTACAGGTGACAGGGAAAATAAGCCTCTGTTAAAGTACAGGAGACAGGTAAAATAAGACTCTGTTAAAGTACAGGAGACAGAAAATAAGACTCTGCTAAAGAACAGGTGACAGGGAAAATAAACCTCTGTTAAAGTACAGGAGACAGGGAAAATAAGCCTCTGTTAAAGTACAGGAGACAGGGAAAATAAGCCTCTGTTAAAGTACAGGAGACAGGGAAAATAAACCTCTGTTAAAGTACAGGAGACAGGGAAAATAAACCTCTGTTAAAGTACAGGAGACAGAAAAGAAGCCTCTGTTAAAGTACAGGAGACAAGGAAAATAAACCTCTGTTAAAGTACAGGAGACAGGGAAAATAAACCTCTGTTAAAGTGCAGGAGACAGAAAAGAAGCCTCTGTTAAAGTACAGGAGACAGGGAAAATAAGCCTCTGTTAAAGTACAGGAGACAGGGAAACGAAACCTCTGTTAAAGTACAGGAGACAGGGAAAAGAAACCTCTGTTAAAGTACAGGAGACAGAAAAGAAGCCTCTGTTAAAGTACAGGAGACAGGGAAAAGAAACCTCTGTTAAAGTACAGGAGACAGGGAAAATAAACCTCTGTTAAAGTACAGGAGACAGAAAAGAAGCCTCTGTTAAAGTACAGGAGACAGGGAAAATAAGCCTCTGTTAAAGTACATGAGACAGGGAAAAGAAACCTCTGTTAAAGTACAGCAGACAGGGAAAAGAAATCTGTGTTAAAGTACAGCAGACAGGGAAAAGACAGGAGACAGGGAAAAGAAGCCTCTGTTAAAGTACAGCAGACAGGGAAAAGAAATCTGTGTTAAAGTACAGCAGACAGGGAAAAGAAGCCTCTGTTAAAGTACAGCAGACAGGGAAAAGAAATCTGTGTTAAAGTACAGCAGACAGGGAATAGAAGCCTCTGTTAAAGTACAGCAGACAGGGAATAGAAGCCTCTGTTAAAGTACAGGAGACAGGAAAAAGAAGCCTATGTTAAAGTACATTTAGTCACTTTAAACAAAGTATGAAACTGGTTTGCTGACAGGTAAGAGTTAAATGAAAACATATTATAAGATGACCGGAAATTTCGTTCTATGTAATTTCGGTCTGGAAAATTCGGTTTCAGAAATTTCGGTCTCGGTATGAATGAAGAAAATATTAAAAATCTCGATATAAATGGCCGTTATGTAGTTTGTTGTATCCAATAGTTTGTTGTAGTGCACACTTAATGAGTGTCTAATAATCTGGCAGGGGGGTCGGGGGGTGGAGCACTCCTCTATACATCAAGCTGATAAGTTTTATTAATACTTCAGATCGAAAGTTCAGAGACAGAATTTTCCACTCAAATCTCATGTTAAATAAGTGTTAAAAAATATCAAAATTACTAATGTTGCGCATCATTTTACAACGGTTAATGATGTTATCAGCTTTTAATGAATAAACTACACATCTTAGTATTCAAAATTTCAATTTTTGTTATTATTGTTTGACTTTTGACCCGATCGCTCCCAATATCTAATCAAATAGTTCTTGGATAATAACCAATCGTCCCACGAAATTTCAGGCAATTTGGGTGAATACTTTTTTGAGTTAATGAGTAATAAATGACCTTGACCTTTGACCGTATCGCTCCCAAAATACAATTGAATGGTTCAAGGATCACCCAATAAGTTTCAAGCAATTTGGTTGAGTATTTTTTTATTTATTCGAATAACGACGTTGCAAATAAATTCGATTAAAACATAACCATCCGCAATTGTGCGAAGGAAATGAATATAATCTTATGCTTAATGCTTAGTAGTGAAGTTTTTTTTTAGAAATCGTATTTTCAATTGCCATTCATACTTATAGTAAATATTTATCAAATTGTTGCTAGCTATTAGTAAAGAAAATAGTAGTTGAAGGGCAGCTGACTTCATGAAATATATTTTATGATTAACTCATAACAATCAACATAAAAAAGATATTTTAATGCAAAAATAATATCCTTTAATCGTTAAAATAGAAATGTATCTCTTTTGATGGAATATAAATAAATTAAGAATTAGTTAAATTATATTAAGATTTAGTTGGTTACTTTGCTTTTTATAAGATTTCAAATTGAAAATATTTTAAATAAAAAAATGAATTTATTATTATAAAACAATCATCAACAATAATACATCTTCAATAAATAAGAAATGAGTGAAAATTCTAGAAATGAGTCATAAATATTCAAGAAATGAATCATAAATATTCAAGAAATGAGTCATAAAAATTCAAGAAATGAATCATATATATTCAAGAAATGAGTCATAAAAATTCAAGAAATGAGTCATAAAAATTCAAGAAATGAATCATATATATTCAAGAAATGAGTCATAAAAATTCAAGAAATGAGTCATAAAAATTCAAGAAATGAGTCATATAAATTCAAGAAATGAGTCATAAAAATTCAAGAAATGAATCATATATATTCAAGAAATGAGTCATAAAAATTCAAGAAATGAGTCATATAAATTCAAGAAATGAGTCATAAAAATGAGTCAAATCCATTCCAAAATGAGATAAAAACTGCTTGAAAATGACTAATATTTATGTTCCAACCAAACACGCAAAAATATATATGGAATGTTCTTAATTTCTGATAAATATCCCAAATAAAAATGATAAACTAAAAGATCTATTATTTACAATTTTTAAGTCATGTTTCTTCATTATAGTCCATTCTGTTTCCTAGTAAAAACAGAGGAAGAAATGTCTCCTATTTTACCGTTATTTACATAACTATTCACAGAGTAATTACGATTTTTTCTCTTGTAGGGCAAGTAATGACAATTTATTTATTTAAAAACTTCCATATTGGTTAATTATCACTACAAAGCAGTCAATTTGACTACATTTCATTTGTCAAAGATTTGTATCTCATATAAAGTATTATTGGTGGATGTTTGAAATTTATTGATTTTTATATAATGAGACACAAAATGTTGGAGTGAAATATCTTCGAAACTGTGTACACAAGTTTTAGAAATATGCTTTTTCTTACAGAATTAACAATTATTCATTTTGACTGGAACTGACCAAATCTAGAAGCAACACATTTTTATATTTTCTCATCCTGTGTCCTAAACAACATAGCATCGGTAACAGTGTTTGTCAGAGCTTGCTTAACATGTGTGAAAACGGTACCTCACTGGTAAAAAATATGAAAAGCAGTCATTTTGACTGGTAGTTTTCCGATGTGTGGCAGAGACGGAGTAATTATTAATAGATAATTAATTTTTAAAATTAGGACTCATAAAACAGATTTAGTTGCCTCTATTCAATAACTAATAATTTATTTACAATAAATGACAGAAATATATAAAAAATATAAACAACAGTAATTTAACTGTTTGCCTGGTTTTTCAAGTAGTTTCACATGTTTGGAAGTTATAATGTTAACTTTTCAAACGTATTATTTTGCATTTACTTTTAATTAAAAACTATAATTTTGTAATTGTTATAAAGTTCCTCTAAATATTCTAAATTTTCCGGAAGATATCTTTCTATTTTTATTATTAACTATAAACATCTTATACGAAAGACTCGCCTTCTCAAAATGCTATTTGCATAAGTGAATTTAGGCGGAAACTCTACCCAGTGACAGAAATAAAACACGAAGAGTATAATGTAACATTCTATAGTCTATTAAATAGATATTAGCCTAAGAGCAGCAAATATTGACAGCTACTCTATAAATAACTCTATTTAATCATCACAAATAAAAGAATTGAAAATGAAATCTGAGTTCGACTAACCATTTTATTTATATGGTGGGGCTTCATTTTCTATGGCCCCACCATAACTTCACTGGTAATATTCGATAATATATAAATAGTATATATACAAAATGAAATATATGCGAAGATGTAAGAAAGTAATCTTTATTTTAATCATATAGTAAAATGTATTACACTTGATTTGTGAAACAAGCGGTAAAATAATGAATTATAATGATCGTAACCATGCTAAAATACAGTAAAATAAGCTAAAATAAGAAAATGTATAAAAAATTCTATTGAATAATTTCAGTTCAAGAATTGCGAGTTTCCACTCAGTATTGGCAATGATATTGTTCATGATTTTAGTTAAGGATTTGCTCCTACTTTTTTCACCATTCTAAGTTTTTTGTATCATTTCAGTGATTGGAGTTATTATTGTTTCATTTCCTCTTCCATTAACACCTTTTCATCTCATTGTTTTGATTGATGGAACAAATCGAATCGAAGGAACGTAAAAAACATCACAATTCTACTTTTTCATGATGAGTTTCACAGCTTTGCTATCAGAGGCATGGCAGTAAAGAGTTATATATAATATAATAATGATATAATGGCGTGAGAAATAAATCAGACACTGAGAAAAAATTGAGAGTCAACCCTTTTCTCCTGATTGACTCTACTTGAGTCAATCTGACTATGAATTAGGAGTCAATATGACTCTTGTTTTTAAATAAAATATTAGGTTGAGTCATATTAACTCACATTTTTAAGCAGGTTTTGGGACAAACTGAAAACTCAAATTTTGAGTCAATTTGACTCGTATTTTTCAGTGTTGTAATGGATACACTATACCATATTTTACTTAACTTATTATCAAGTGGAAAATTAAGAATGGAAATTATTATAAATCATAAGCCATGTGAGCTTATAATTACACTCACTAGGTATTTTCCACCTGGTAATTAGTAAAGAGAAATAATCATCCGGTATTTGGTTCTGAAACCTTTTTCGTGCATTAATTTCAGTAACGGCACATCTCGGAAATTTCAACTATAGATGGGTAATGATTTTTGACATTCATTTGAATTAATAAAAAATGGGGATACATTTTTTAGCAAAATAACGGGTACCTTTGCCGTACCTACATTTTCTT
This sequence comes from Caprella mutica, assembly GCA_947561585.1. Taxonomy (NCBI): domain Eukaryota; kingdom Metazoa; phylum Arthropoda; class Malacostraca; order Amphipoda; family Caprellidae; genus Caprella; species Caprella mutica. The sequence continues at coordinate 68,485 of CANNZV010000811.1, read as the reverse complement.
TCTTGTTGAGTATAGATTTGCTTGACCTTTGAATCGAAATCTCCCGAAATCTCACCAAACGGTTCCTGGATAATGACGAATGATCCCATCAAATCTCATGCAATTTGGTTCAATACTTTCAGAGTTATGCGAATAACAAGATTACAAATAAATAAATGAAATTTGATCAAAGCATAATGGTATATAGATTCTAATGATTATTTCTGGACTAAAATTGACGTTATTGAATTTAATGAATAATATTTAAGCTTTTAATTGCACATTAAATATTAAAGCTAACTATATTTATCTGCACATTTAAAAATCGACAGCAAATCTCACATATTTTATTAAATATTCATTGTTAACTAATACATAATAAAACCTAACATGATTTAGAATGTAAAAAATCATCGAATATGGTATTATCGTTGGACTCATTTCGATGTTAGAATAAAGTGATGTGCTCCTTCTGTTTTGCAATATTTTTCTTATGATAGAAAATTTTTTTTTTTTTTTTTTTTAGACTAAAATAAATTGAAGGCATAACTTTAACTGAATTAGAAGAGCGTACCAAAGAATTAGTTTCCTTTGAGAGTTAATTAGTTTTCTAAGAATAATTTTATAGGGTGGACTACAATATAATATCAAAATAAATCTAGAAAAGAATATAAAATATATAAATATGAACAATAACTTTTTATAGATATTTAATATTAATATAAAGCAATTATTAGGTCACGAATCATAATTATTATTTACTTCATTTTTCTAATACAATATAAAAATGTCTAATGTCTAAATGATAGTTAGATTTAAACCTACCTAATTTACAAATATTAGTTAATTTTATCTATCATTCTTGTTAGATAAAATTTGCCCAGTGACTAATACAAATAGTACTACCAATGACTAATAGAAATAGTACTACCAGTGACTAATAGAAATAGTACTACCAGTGACTAATACAAATAGTACTACCAATGACTAATACAAATAGTACTACCAGTGACTAATAGAAATAGTACTACCAGTGACTAATAGAAATAGTACTACCAGTGACTAATAGAAATAGTACTACCAGTGACTAATGCTAATAGTACTACCAGTGACTAATACTAATAGTACTACCAGTGACTAATGCTAATAGTACTACCAGTGACTAATAGAAATAGTACTACCAGTGACTAATGCTAATAGTACTACCAGTGACTAATAGAAATAGTACTACCAGTGACTAATGCTAATAGTACTACCAGTGACTAATAGAAATAGTACTACCAGTGACTAATAGAAATAGTACTACCAGTGACTAATGCTAATAGTACTACCAGTGACTAATGCTAATAGTACTACCAGTGACTAATGCTAATAGTACTACCAGTGACTAATGCTAATAGTACTACCAGTGACTAATGCTAATAGTACTACCAGTGACTAATGCTAATAGTACTACCAGTGACTAATACTAATAGTACTACCAGTGACTCATACAAATAGTACTACCAGTGACTAATGCTAATAGTACTACTAGTGACTAATACAAATAGTACTACCAGTGACTAATGCTAGTAGTACTACCAGTGACTAATAGAAATAGTACTACCAGTGACTAATGCTAATAGTACTACCAGTGACTAATACAAATAGTACTACCAGTGACTAATGCTAATAGTACTACCAGTGACTAATGCTAATAGTACTACCAGTGACTAATGCTAATAGTACTACCAGTGACTAATGCTAATAGTACTACCAGTGACTAATACTAATAGTACTACCAGTGACTAATACAAATAGTACTACCAGTGACTAATGCTAGTAGTACTACCAGTGACTAATACAAATAGTACTACCAGTGACTAATGCTAATAGTACTAGCAGTGACTAATGCTAATAGTACTACCAGTGACTAATGCTAATAGTACTACCAGTGACTAATGCTAATAGTACTAGCAGTGACTAATGCTAATAGTACTACCAGTGACTAATACTAATAGTACTACCAGTGACTAAGAGTAATAGTACTACCAGTGACTAATGCTAATAGTACTACCAGTGACTAATACAAATAGTACTAGCAGTGACTAATGCTAATAGTACTACCAGTGACTAATACTAAAAGTACTACCAGTGACTAAGACTAATAGTACTACCAGTGACTAATGCTAATAGTACTACCAGTTACTAATGCTAATAGTACTACCAGTGACTAATACAAATAGTACTACCAGTTACTGATACTAATAGTACTACCAGTGACTGATACAAATAGTACTACCAGTGACTGATAAAAATAGTACTACCAGTGACTGATACAAATAGTACTACCAGTGACTGATACAAATAGTACTACCAGTGACTGATACTAATAGTACTACCAGTCACTGATAAAAATAGTACTACCAGTGACTGATACAAATAGTACTACCAGTGACTGATACAAATAGTACTACCAGTGACTGATAAAAATAGTACTACCAGTGACTGATAGTTTATCTGTTTGTATGATAGTACACAGTTCATCAGTAAGTTGACTAGAAAGGACAGAAGGGGCAAGCCAACCCCCTGTACAAAGGACTGACTGATATCCTATGAGTGTATTCATAGCTCAATAAACGCTCTCATTCACACTAAATAGATCCCATACATTCAATATCTTGTAATTAATTCTACAAACGAGAAACTGAAGAGACACAAATTGGAGAGATGGTTTCGAAACATCCCATTTAGGTACTCAAGAGAGTGCTATTGCCATATGTATTAAATAACACAGTTGCTATATTCTTGCACATTGAAATAAAACTAATTTTCTTACAAAAAAAGATAATTGAAAACTTATGGTTAAAAATTTTCACAATTATAATAGGTGTGGTTTGAATTATCACGAAATAATCAAATTCTTATGTTATATATATATTTTTTTTGAAGATCACATGTGATAGTGAATAACTCATATAATAATAGGTAGGGTCGGGAGGGGCGAATCTTGCGCACTAAAAACTTTTGGGTTTTGCAACTTAGTTTTTGCAGATAGACGATTAATATTTGACATGAAGAACCGCAATAAGGCCTTTTATACACCATCCAAAGGACAAAAAATTAGCATTTGTATAATGTGAGTTATTGACGAAAGTAGTGCGCAATTGAAATTGTCCTTGATGGGGCGATTCTTGCGCGCGAGAGGGGCGAATATCTGCGCACCCTTTAATTCCTTTCCATAGTGAAAAATAGAACTATGAGTGTCTAGATACTTACTATACATAATTCCAATGTGTTTAAAAGCATAAACAATCATATGATTCAAATTCAAAACTTGAGACAAACTTTTTTCGACCTGTTTACGTCAAGTTTGTAGAATGTATGTGTGACGTCATGAATGTTGCTTTCTATTCAGGATTAATTTATGGTTGTAATATTAGTTTATCTGAAGTATGCCACTATTATATTTACTTATTATGTAACTATAAATATAATAAATAACTAGATGACGGGCACTCATAGAGCGCATGCTTTTGCCACCGCTTACAAATGACCTTGACCTTTAACCTGTTCACTCCCAAAATATAAACAAATGATTCCTGAATATTGAAGCATCGTCCCGCCCAATTTCAGACAATTTGGTTGAATTCTTTTGTGTTATAAATGACCTTGACCTTTATTTTTACCTGATTGCTCACAATCAGGTTCCTGCATGGATAATTAACAACCGTCGACCAAATTTCAGTTACATTGATTGAATACATTTTGCGTTATAAGTCAACTTGACCTTTAACCTGACCGCTTCCAAAAACTAACCAAACCGTTCCTAGATATTGACCAATCGTTCCATCAAATTTCAGACAAATTGATTGAAAACTTTTTGAATTATTGAGTTATAAATGACCTTGAGCTTTGACCGGATAACTCCCAAAATTTTACCAGATGGTTCCTGGAGATTAGTCAAACGATCGTCTTACCAAATTCAAAGTAATTTGATCGAAGACTTTTTGAGTTATGTGAGCAACAAGATGACAAACAAAAATATGTCGCCCAAAAGATAACCTTACGCAATCTATGAAAGTATAATTCTTTTTAGATGTCAAATATATCATATATAACCAATTTAGCATACATATCTAAAACGTTATTCAAAAGACTGTTACACTTAGATATTTTCACTTTATGTCTCTGAAATTACGATAATAAGAATATAGAAGCAAATGGGTTTTTCGTACATCTATTAGGTTACGTGGAATATTCACTTGCCATTGTAAGGTCGGGGAGATACCCAGGACAAGAGAGGGTCCATATGTACTGAATCCCCTAGACCTAAAGGTTAGTCGTTGAACTCTTCCAGTCTTTCATTTTTTTCAAGAAAGGTAAAAATGTATCAGAATTTGAGAGTATAATGGTACTATGCAGGTAATAAAATTTCACCCAGAGTTGTGTCCATAGTCTTGTATTAGGTAGAACATTCCACAACAATATTATGAGGTCATGTTTCTGGGCGAAGACCAGATCGTCGGAAAGTATTATTGTTTTACTGTTTTAGGACCAACTGTTCCCAGGAGAGAAGAGAAAGTTTCAATCGGGTTATTAACAATAGCTTTTGACATTCTCTTTCAAAGAGGAAGAGTTCTTTGGTCTGTCTACAAGAAGGTAGGTTGACCCACCTAATTCCTTTGGTGTTTTCAAAGACCAACGGTTCAGGTTCTGCGCCAGAAGATCTCTGCTACGTCCTTTTCTATGAAGTCATCAGTTTCGTTGTCAATAGTACCAACGTAGTATGGCGCTGAAGACGCCAAATTTCTTTGCGATAGAATCTTGGCAATTGACGTGATCACCACTCATGTGTCTTGTTTAAGTAGTAAAAAAATTCATCATCTTGTTGGAAGATAAATGATTGATTTTTGAAGTGTTTTTTTTTTCATCAATCCAATAGCTGGAACCACAATACTGTTGAAAGAGGATTGATCTTAGGCCGTTCTCCACGAAAATCAGAGGAAACTCCCAAGTTTTCGAGATAAGGGAAATCTTGGATATCTTCTGATCATGAATATTGAATTAGGTTGGCTTCAATAATGAAAAGTTTCTCGTAAAAAAAATCTATTTCATACCTTGTCGTGTCCGCTTTAAGCTCTCTGAGAAGGACCTTTAATCTCTCAAGTCTCTTTTGCTTTTAAAGAAGTGTGAGGACTTAGTGTTCTCTCATTTTGTATGAAGACAACTGAAGATCCTTCGTGATGATGGTTCTAATTGAAGTCTGGATCACATTCATGTATTTAGCTATATTTTGAATTTTTTCAAGTATTTCTTCGAGTCTTCAACATTGCACAAACCTTCTTAGCCATTTTCTTTATTATAACAAGTACTCCCACTTCTACACTTCTAGGACAATCCTCAGAAGTGACAAGCTCAACGAAGCTACTATTCACAACATGGTGCAATGTCGATTTGCAACTTTTAAAAGCATAATGATATCAGAATTGGGTTTCCCAGTACGATGGTTTAACCCTGTCATTTTAGACCTGATATTTTCGATTTTATTAAAAAGAACCGAATAATAAGATTATATAACTATACTTAATAAAAAAGCAAATGATAAACATGTATAGTGACGTTTGATATGTTTAACTATAAATTTGACAGAAAAGACAATTAATGACTTTAAATTCACCCTGATTTACAATTTCATATTTCGACCTATTATCTGAAATATATGTGGAATGTGTATGTTTTTAGCTGAAAGTGAAGAAATACACATATATATAGAGAGTAATATTAAGCATTAAAAACTGTTTCATGGCCTAAAAATAAATTTCTATAGTGCGCAATATTCGCCCCGCCATGCAAAATATGGTGGGGCGAATAGTTTCGCACGGAAAAACTCCGCTAAATAAAAAAATTAAGAGTCTAGAACCTTGTAATTTTAACTGAGGCAACTAAAGTCAATGATCATCATGCACTAAAAACTTCAGGTCATTATCTGGGATAGAATTTTTTTTATGACAAATTTATTTTTTAGGGTAATTCGGTAAAATGAATTTTCGACTAGGTACTTTTCATATGGTCTTAAATGTGATTTATTTCAACTATGAATAAATGCCTGTAAGCTGTTTTAATTTTATACAGAGTTACTACATATTTGAGCCGATCTAAGACTATTTTTGTTATTGGGCTAGCACATTCATAGCCCTTTAAACATGTGGTGCGCAAGATTCGCCCCATGTGCTGCTGCGCGAGATTCGCCCCTCCCGACCCTACTACCTGGACCCGCGGAAATTCCACGGAATTGGGAAATCTACAAATAAGTTTTGAACTTGATCTATAATCAACAAATATGTCTTAGTCTGTTTAACACTTTGTGTGACGGACTGACCGACTGACATGGCTTCTTTTATCATAGTATATACATTGTCACTTATAAATATCCTATTGGCGACATTACTTTGATTAACACTAACTTTATGAGGTGTTATTGGTAGATCTAATAAATGTATTTTGTGACTGACAGACCGACTAATTTTTAAAGGACATTGTCACCATAGAATGTCTTTCCTCTGAACTTAGTTATATTTTAACTCCACAGTTAACCCCCCCCCCCTCTCCTCCTTCACTTTCCCCACCTTCATTTCCCTCACTACCTTTACTTTCCCCACCTTCTCTTCCCCCTTCACTTCCTCCATCTTCATTTTCCCCACTATCTTTACTTTCCCCACCTTCACTTTCCCCGCCTTTTAATCAGTAATTAGATTTAAGCAAATAATTGAGGAACACAATGAAAAAAAGGGGAACAAAATATAAAAGACAATAATAAGATGTTAAGTTTTTGGTATCATGCATATCGAATTTGTTTATATCTAATTACTGAAAGCGTTTTAACAGACGGACTCACTCACTGGAACAAGCAGAATTATAATATGATGAATATATATAATAATGAATATAAATATTATGAATACAAAAACAATGAATATAAAAATAGGGAATATAAACACAATGAATATAAACACAATGAATAAGTCGTTAAATGAGTAGTTATTATTTCGGCAAATGAAATGGGAAGCAGTTATAGGTTCGGATAATTTATTCATAGAGAGACAGAGTAATTTATGTGAGCGTGTAAATCCAGATAAGCAGCTAAGTGACAGTTTTATGGCCATCTGGATCATCCGGTGAATTTCATGTGACCATTATTCTGTGATCATACGGTACACAGAGATAAGTATCCGGTTAACAGAGATACGGCATACACTTACATATCCCACTGTGAACACATATCTTGATTATCTAACACAGATATACTTTAAACACATATCAGCTTAGATATTTAACGCAGATATAACTGTAAATTTTCAAATACCGTGAGTACATATTCACCCGTGTACTCAGATTCTATTGGGTCTAATCTGTATGTCATAGTGCACTAAAAAAATTCTCTTCATTAATATTCCTCATCAGTTGAATCTAAGCCCAATAAGATTTAGATAAACTATCAAATTATTAAAGATCAATGGAATATAGAGATATTCTTCTGAAATAAATAATTCAAATGTTATCCATTATACAATACAACATCTTACCGAATTCGAACTGAATTGTATGGAAATGTTGTTCAATTCGTAGATCTCTCCGTCCTATTATACTTTATCAAAAAAACCGTTTGGGCCCCATTGAAAATCTGTGTTCGAAATCTTAGATTCTCCCTGGAGCATTCGAAGCTCTTTAGGTAATTGAATTCATCTGCCTATAATTAATCCAGTAGATTAAACCCGGGGAGGTTTCAGTGATGATCAGATGGTGGAACCATTGGGGTGAAGGACGGGGCTAATTGACGAGGTTAATGAGTTGCAATTGGGTGAACTAATCTAGAAACTATGGATTCATTTGAGATATGAACTAATATATCCTCATTATTTTGAGGAAAAGTCATTAGTGTACGAAAAATAACGAATAAAATACTAAAATTAAACTGAAACTGAAGTCACTATAAAAAATAAGTTTTCTAAGTTTTAAGTTACAATTATAATGAACGTCACACATCATTCTATTCTTTACATATCAATGAATGTAGAAAACAATTATTATAAATGCAATTAAATAAACTTTTTAATTTCAATTTCTTTCAGTAGTAACTTTGCATTAAAAAGTTAATTTAGCGGATTCACTAATATAAGTTATTAGCCAGTTAGTTTTATGTAATCTGCATAACAGTTAGTAAAACTGTTAGTAATTTACTAATAATTACTCCAGCAATTGTTATAGCGACTATTAATAATTTTAAATATTATATTTATTTAAAAGCAAGTGGAAACCCAGGGGTATTCAATATTTTCGCAGCCATAATACACATCATTATAATTTTTCGTGTGACGTTAAAGATGGAAAGTAAATGAACAACAGAAGAGCAATAGAAATCAAATATTATAATTAATAGAAATTTACAGAAGAAATAAAGGAAATTATGAAATAAACTATAATAATTCAATGCGAGTTCTATGCACGATTAGTTAATTTAATGCATGTAATATGGATAGTTTAAATTTTCAGTGAAATTCAACTTTTCGCTGACTTAATTCCCAGTGAATTTAGTTCCATAATCGTAATTCAAAGGTAATTTTCCAGTGTAGCTACCCTAATGAATAGGAATCTTAGATCGAGAATGTCCTGGAATGTAGATTCCATCCCTCGGTCTTTTCTTCCTGCAGGAAAATCCTTTAGGATCATCAAATTAGTATATGGAGAGGACATTTCACCCTCTTTGAGCTTTTTCTTGTTCCACAAAAGATCGGGAGAGGGAGAATAGCTTTGGAGGCGAATAGATTTACGGCATAGGGGAAATGTGGCTATGGCATGTAGCGTGATGTGGCTGTGGCATGTAGCGTGGTGTGGCTATGGCATGCAGCGTGATGTGGCTGTGGCATGTAGCATGATGTGACTATGGCATACAGCGTGATGTGGCTATGGCATGCAGCGTGATGTGGCTATAGCATGCAGCGTGATGTGGCTGTGGCATGTAGCGTGATGGGGCTATGGCATGTAGCATGATGTGGCTGTGGCATGTAGTGTGATGGGGCTATGGCATGTAGCGTGATGTGGCTATGGCATGTAGCGTGATGTGGCTATGGCATGTAGCGTGATGTAGCTGTGGCATGTAGCGTGATGTGGCTATGGTATGCTGCGTGATGTGACTGTGGCATGCAGCGTGATGTGGCTATAGCATGCAGCGTGATGTGGCTATGGCATGTAGCATGATGTGGCTATGGCATGCAGCGTGATGTGGCTATGGCATGCAGCGTGATGTGGCTATAGCATGCAGCGTGATGTGGCTGTGGCATGTAGCGTGATGTGGCTGTGGCATGCAGCGTGATGTGGCTGTGGCATGTAGCGCGATGTGGCTATGGCATGTAGCGTGATGTGGCTATATGGCATGTAGCGTTTTGTGGCTATGGCATGTAGCGTGATGTGGCTATGACATGTAGCGTGATGTGGCTATATGGCATGTAGCATGATGTGGCCATGGCATGCAGCGTGATGTGGCTATATGGCATGTAGCTTGATATGCCTATGGCATGTAGCGTGATGTGGCTATGGCATGTAGCGTAATGTGGCTATATGGCATGTAGCGTTTTGTGGCTATGGCATATAGCATGATGTGGCTATGGCATGCTGCGTGATGTGACTGTGGCATGCAGCGTGATGTGGCTATGGCATGCAGCGTGATGTGGCTATAGCATGCAGCGTGATGTGGCTATGGCATGTAGCATGATGTGGCTATGGCATACAGCGTGATGTGGCTATGGCATGCTGCGTGATGTGGCTATAGCATGCAGCGTGATGTGGCTGTGGCATGTAGCGTGATGTGGCTATGGCATGTAGCGTGATGTGGCTATAGCATGCAGCGTGATGTGGCTGTGGCATGTAGCGTGATGTGGCTATGACATGTAGCGTGATGTGATGTGCCTATGGCATGTACCGTGATGTGGCTATATGGTATGTAGCGTGATGTGGCTGTGGCATGTAGCGTGATGTGGCTGTGGCATGCAGCGTGATGTGGCTATGGCATGTAGCGTGATGTGGCTGTGGCATGTAGCGTGATGTGGCTATGGCATGTAGCGTGGTGTGGCTATGGCATGCAGCGTGATGTGGCTATGACATGTAGCGTGATGTGGCTATGGCATGTAGCGTGATGTGGCTATGGCATGCAGCGTGATGTGGCTATAGCATGCAGCGTGATGTGGCTATGGCATGTAGCATGATGTGGCTATGGCATGTAGCGTGATGTGGCAATGGCATGTAGCGTGATGTGGCTATGGCATGTAGCGTGATGTGGCTATGGGATGTAGCGTGATGTGGCTATGACATGTAGCGTGATGTGGCTATGGCATGTAGCGTGATGTGGCTATGGCATGTAGCGTGATGTGGCTATGGCATGTAGCGTGATGTGGCTATATGGCATGTAGCGTGATGTGGCTATGGCATGTAGCTTGATGTGGCTATATGGCATGTAACGTGATGTGGCTATGGCATGTAGCGTGATGTGGCTATGGCATGTAACGTGATGTGGCTATGGCATGTAGCGTGATGTGGCTATGGCATGTAACGTTATGTGGCTATGGCATGTAGCGTTATGTGGCCATGGCATGCAGCGTGATGTGGCTATGGCATGCAGCGTGATGTGGCTATGGCATGTAGCGTTATGTGGCCATGGCATGCATGTTAAGAAGATGTGGATATGTCATAGGTAGCGTGAGGGCAGCAGTGGCGTGTAGTGTGAGTTTCATAGCAACATTCATTTTCTTTTCCCTCTAAATACTGAATCCATTGGTAGATGTTATGGGGTGAGGGAAATGTTTATGGTGAATTGTAATTTTTAACATTAATTCAAGGAATGAAAAGAGCAGATACTCAATATTTAACATTTAAATTTTAGCTTCAAAACAGTTGATAAAATATTTGTATATAGATTTATAAATGGGTACATCAACTGATGACAAATTAATGGATGAAATATACACATGTATAGTTGTATACCATATCTCTATTTTCCGGAAACAAATTTGCAGAAACCAAATGGCATACTACAGCTGTGAGGTTTGTAAGTGAGGGTGGGGGAAGTGTCGGTGGGGGAAGTGAATGAAGGGGAAGTGAAACTTGCGGAAGTGCAGGTAGGGGATGTGTAGGGAAGGGGGAATTGTTGGTGGAAGTTTTGTGGGGAATTTGATGGGGGGAACTGTGGAGCTAAAATAATATAACTTAGTGTAGAAAAAAGTTAATCGTCAGGTCTGTTACGAAACGGGTTAAACAGACATTCTATCAATAGAGTCTCATAAAATTGATGTACATCAAAGTAATGTCACCAATATGCTATTAATGAATTTTAATCTATATACAGAATATACCACTATAAAAGAAGCCGGTGTCGTCACAAAAAATGAAATTTAACAGACTCTCTATCAACAGTGCATCATGAAGTTGATGTAAATGAAATAATGTCAAAAGTAGTAATCAATATTCTACTTTAAAAGTACCCGTGTCATTTGGTCAGACCGGGTCTAGGCTGATTTTCCGAAAACGAATTGGCCGAAAACAAATTTGCCGAAAACTAATTCGCCGAAATGGTTTTTCCGAATACGTTTTTTTCAAATCCCAAATTGACCGAAAACGGATTTGCCGAAATACTGATTTGCCGAAGGACAAATTTTCCGAAAGAAGAATTTGTCGAAAATCAAATTTAATGTATTTAAAAATAACATTCGACTTTCTAGTTCTCATCGTTATATCTAGAGACCGGATTTCCAGCATTTATTCTTTAAATGCTATAACGACTAGAAACAAATAGCATTAACAGCAAAATAGCATTTAACCATGCAAAATAGGATTTAACCATGCAAAATAGCATTTAACTATAATGACTAGAAAACAATAGCAGTTAACTATAATGACTATTAAACAGTAGCATTTAACCATAATGACTATAAAAGCTGCATTTAACTATAGTGAAATTTGGCAACACTGTATGGCAACACTATTGGAGACAATTTGAATGAAGCAAGTCATTTAGTGCTACCAGCTAGATATAGAGCCTACAAACCTGCCTAAAGTGAAGTCTACTAAACGTGAGGTTGTTGCCAAATTAGTAAACGAATTTGGGAGTGATGTATTATCAGGTGATGGTGAAAAATTGAAGTGTATTGCATGTGACAAGGAAATGAGCTACAGTAGAAAATCTAACATCGTTGCTCATCTGAAAACACCTAAGCATAGGAGTAACTTGCAAGGTGACGGATTGCCTTTAGTAAACGACGATCAGGGCAATGTGGAACCAGCTAATGCAGATAGGAAGCAATTTAATTTAGATTTATGTGAGGCTCTAGTTAATGCTAATATTCCTCTCTCGAAATTGGAGAACAAATCCTTTAAAAGTTTCCTTGAAAAATACACGGGAAATGTCGTGCCAGACGAGTCGACTCTCAGAAAGAATTATATAGATGTTCACTATAACACCGCGATGAACAAGATTAGAACTCATGCAGGCAACAATAAAATTTGGGTGAGCATCGACGAATCAACGGACGTCACTGGTCGACACATTGCCAACATAATTATAGGAACACTGGAAGCTGGGGAAGCATCGAAGATTTATTTGTTAAATACTCAACAACTAGACAAAACAAATAGCACTTCAATTGCTCAATTCCTTACAACCTCACTAGCTTTACTGTGGCCCGATGGAATACTATTTGATAACGTTTTGTTACTTGTAACTGATGCAGCTTCATACATGAAATGTGCTGCCAGATCGCTTCAAATACAATATCCTAATATGATTCATTTAACCTGCTTGTGTCATGGATTGCACCGAATTGCAGAAGATTTCAGACTCAACTTCCCTAATGTTGACAAATTAATTGCGAATGTGAAGAAAAATTTTCTTAAGGCTCCGTCAAGAGTGGATTTGTTCAAACACACTACTCCCAACTTAGCACTCCCACCACAACCAGTACTCACTAGGTGGGGGACTTGGCTCGATGCAGCTCTGTACTACGCTAAGCATTTCGACATCATTAAAACCATAGTTGGTTTACTTGATCCCGAAGATGCCTCAACAATTAAAGTGTCGCAACAACTATTAGATGATGAATCGCTCAGGAACAATCTCATCTACATATCTGCCAACTTTTCAACACTGCCGGACTCAATCAAGAAACTAGAAGAGCGGAACTTGAAAGTCGTAGATGCAGTAGGTGTGTTCGAAGGTGCCTTGCAAAGTATGAGCGTCGCATATGGAAGTGTAGGGCTTGCTGTAAGGAATAAGTGCGCGCATATTGTATTGAACAATCCAGGACTAAAAGCTGTGAAGAAAATCAGGGACGTAATAGTAGGGGATAAGGAAGTGGAGATTGAAGAGAACATCGCCCGCAATTCTCATCTGTACAAGTATGCACCAGTGACATCAGTTGAAGTGGAGAGAAGTTTTTCTAAACTAAAGAATGTTCTCTCTGATAAACGTCTCAACTGAACAACTGCAAACATAAAGAAATTCCTAGTCATTTCGTGCAATAATTTTTAATGTTAAGTTCCGTTGTTCTGTTTCATTGTTATTGTTTCGTTTAGACTTTTTTCTTGATTAGATGGAGTAGGATGTAATTTCTCGTAGAACCGTTCACTTAATTATTTAATTTATGTTATATTGTTATCGTTTCTGTCAGAAATAGTCTTAGTTACCTAGAGAAAGATATAAAATTACTTCTCATAAAACTGTTTACTTAAATAAAATTAAAGTAACTTTATATTTAAACTAGTCACTGTCTTAGAATATGTTCACGTTGGAATTAAAAAAATATTTAATCACTGGTGTTTTGATTATTTCATGAAAGCAACCTAATAGAAAATGTCAATCTTAATAATTAAATAATATTAATAATCAACTTATGTTCACTCATATTTAAAAATCAAAACTCTATGCGTAAGTACAACTGTCGCATAATGGAGAAATAAATCAATGCATTTCTTTGGTTCTTCACCACCAATTATTGCATTTTGTTTACCAGAAATGGGTAATATCATTAAGCGAAAATTATGAGTCATACTGCTATTATGTATTAACTCACTATAATCATTATGGAAAACTAGAAAAAGAAGGTAATTTTTATCATCCTATTCAACGGTCAAAAATGAAAAATAGAAGAAATTGTCTGTAATTTAATTTATGCAGATTGAAACAAGAAAACAGCGATATTTTTAAGTTAGTGTACCATTAAACATTTTCTTCTTTCTTCATAGAAAACAACTTACTTATAGCTATAACTTGCTTGTTTATACTGCTATTTTGCTTGTTTTTACGACTATTTTGCTAGCTTAAAGAACTATTTTGCTCGTTGTCAGTACTTGATAGCTTTTTTATACGACTATTACTGCTATTTTATCTTGCTATAATGACCATCTTAATAGTGCTATTTTGACTAGTTTTTAACGACTGGAAATCCGGTCTCTAGTTATATCTTATGCATAAAAAACACATTTCTTATATGAGTTTGACATTACTATTGCTATATAAATTTGTATTCCGCTAATTCGGTATCATTTTGGTAAATTCAATATTTTAACTGTATAAATTAAATATTAATAAGTATATGGTATTACTAAAAAAGGGTTGATAGAAATCAATCTTTTTACCTAAAACAAATTTATTTATGCAAGTGACACTATCGTTGAAGCCAGAGGTACATTGGAAAGATATAAACATATCTAATAGTTATGTTATTCATTACTAACAATTTTATGTTTTAAACGCAATAAATGGAATAAATATTAATAATGTAAGCCGCAAAACACCTTCTGTATGGTATACTATTAACAACTGAATAAAATATATGCGGTAAACATGGAATATTCACCAAAATGAATAAACACGCTAGAAACACACAATCTAAAAACAACCAAACGCTCGAATGAAAGAAATGCAACATGCTCCCATGGCTGACTGACTGATTCTGACTGAATAAAGCTTGAACGTCTTTAAAATAAGAAAAGACAAAGAATCAGTTAGTGGTACAGGGATTAAAGGATCATTTAGTCTAACTAAGGGTTATGATTTCGTTGTTTCATTTCTTTTCTGTAACTTCTGTGTAATTTTGCATTCTGTTTTAAATAAGTCTTTCGGCAAATTTGGCTTTCGGCGAATCCGTTTTCGACCAATTTGGGTTTCGGCAAATTCGTATTCAGAGAATCCGGTTCGGCGAATTAGGGTTCGGCGAATTAGTTTTCGGAGAATTTGGTTTCGTCAAATTCGTTTTCGGAAAAAACCGCCGGATACCGGTCAGTCCATCCCACAATGTGTTAAGCAGACTAACACATATTTGTTGATTTCCCAATTCTGTTGAAATTGCACGGGTCCACCTATCAGTTTATTAATACCCAACAAAATGGGTGATTGTTCTGATGTAATAAATATTCATTCTTATTAAAATATTCCTATTCAGCAATCAAAATTTGAACTCCTTTAGAAAGAAAATTTGAATATGTTTAAAAAATGGATTTAGTGTTTTACTCGTAGTTGTGAATAATGATTATAAATAAATATATAGTAAGGAAATAGTACGCATGCATATGTTACTAAATAATTATTTATTTAGAACTTTATGTTGCGGAAACTAAATATCACTTTATTACTGGTGTACTTTTTTATAGTGCGTACCTTGATCACATTATAGTATAGTGTGTGTATCACATTATAGTGTGTGTATCACATTATAGTGTGTATAACATTATAGTGTGTATCACATTATAGTGTGTGTATCACATTATAGTGTGTATCACATTATAGTGTGTATAACATTATAGTGTGTGTATCACATTATAGTGTGTGTATCACATTATAGTGTGTGTATCACATTATAGTGTGTATCACATTATAGTGTGTATCACATTATAGTGTGTGTATCACATTATAGTGTGTATCACATTATAGTGTGTATCACATTATAGTGTGTATCACATTATAGTGTGTATCACATTATAGTGTGTATAACATTATAGTGTGTATCACATTATAGTGTGTGTATCACATTATAGTGTGTGTATCACATTATAGTGTGTATCACATTATAGTGTGTGTATCACATTATAGTGTGTATCACATTATAGTGTGTGTATCACATTATAGGGTGTATCACATTATAGTGTGTATAACATTATAGTGTGTATCACATTATAGTGTGTGTATCACATTATAGTGTGTGTATCGCATTATAGTGTGTATCGCATTATAGTGTGTATCACATTATAGTGTGTATAACATTATAGTGTGTATCACATTATAGTGTG
This sequence comes from Caprella mutica, assembly GCA_947561585.1. Lineage (NCBI taxonomy): Eukaryota > Metazoa > Arthropoda > Malacostraca > Amphipoda > Caprellidae > Caprella > Caprella mutica. The sequence continues at coordinate 52,195 of CANNZV010000811.1, read as the reverse complement.
TATCACATTATAGTGTGTGTATCACATTATAGTGTGTATCACATTATAGTGTGTATCACATTATAGTGTGTATCACATTATAGTGTGTATAACAGTATAGTGTGTATCACATTATAGTGTGTGTATCACATTATAGTGTGTGTATCACATTATAGTGTGTATCACATTATAGTGTGTGTATCACATTATAGTGTGTATCACATTATAGTGTGTATCACATTATAGTGTGTATCACAATATAGTGTGTATCACATTATAGTGTGTATAACATTATAGTGTGTATCACATTATAGTGTGTATAACATTATAGTGTGTATCACATTATAGTGTGTGTATCACATTATAGTGTGTATCACATTATAGTGTGTATCACATTATAGTGTGTGTATCACATTATAGTGTGTATCACATTATAGTGTGTATCACATTATAGTGTGTATCACATTATAGTGTGTATCACATTATAGTGTGTATAACATTATAGTGTGTATCACATTATAGTGTGTGTATCACATTATAGTGTGTGTATCACATTATAGTGTGTGTATCACATTATAGTGTGTATAACATTATAGTGTGTATCACATTATAGTGTGTGTATCACATTATAGTGTGTGTATCACATTATAGTGTGTATCACATTATAGTGTGTGTATCACATTATAGTGTGTATCACATTATAGTGTGTGTATCACATTATAGTGTGTATCACATTATAGTGTGTATAACATTATAGTGTGTATCACATTATAGTGTGTATCACATTATAGTGTGTATCACATTATAGTGTGTATCACATTATAGTGTGTGTATCACATTATAGTGTGTATCGCATTATAGTGTGTATCGCATTATTTGTGTGTATCGCATTATAGTGTGTATCACATTATAGTGTGTATCACATTATAGTGTGTATCGCATTATAGTGTGTATCACATTATAGTGTGTATCACATTATAGTGTGTATCACATTATAGTGTGTATCACATTATAGTGTGTATCACATCATAGTGTGTGTATCACATTATAGTGTGTATAACATTATAGTGTGTATCACATTATAGTGTGTATCACATCATAGTGTGTGTATCACATTATAGTGTGTATCACATTATAGTGTGTATCACATTATAGTGTGTATCGCATTATAGTGTGTATAACATTATAGTGTGTATCACATTATAGTGTGTATCACATTATAGTGTGTGTATCGCATTATAGTGTGTATCGCATTATAGTGTGTATCACATTATAGTGTGTATCACATTATAGTGTGTATCGCATTATAGTGTGTATAACATTATAGTGTGTATCACATTATAGTGTGTGTATCACATTATATTGTGTGTATCGCATTATAGTGTGTATCGCATTATAGTGTGTATCACATTATAGTGTGTATCACATTATAGTGTGTATCGCATTATAGTGTGTATCGCATTATAGTGTGTATCACATTATAGTGTGTGTATCACATTATAGTGTGTATCACATTATAGTGTGTATAACATTATAGTGTGTATCACATTATAGTGTGTGTATCACATTATAGTGTGTGTATCGCATTATAGTGTGTATCGCATTATAGTGTGTATCGCATTATAGTGTGTATCGCATTATAGTGTGTATCACATTATAGTGTGTGTATCACATTATAGTGTGTATCACATTATAGTGTGTATCACATTATAGTGTGTATCGCATTATAGTGTGTATCACATTATAGTGTGTATCACATTATAGTGTGTATCGCATTATAGTGTGTATCGCATTATAGTGTGTATCACATTATAGTGTGTGTATCGCATTATAGTGTGTATCACATTATAGTGTGTGTATCACATTATAGTGTGTGTATCACATTATAGTGTGTGTATCACATTATAGTGTGTATCACATTATAGTGTATATCACATTATAGTGTGTATCACATTATAGTGTGTATCACATTATAGTGTGTATCACATTATAGTGTGTATCACATTATAGTGTGTATCACATTATAGTGTGTATCACATTATAGTGTGTATCACATTATAGTGTGTATCGCATGTTGCTCCAATGCAATTACAGGCAATCGACTGGTAGAAGGGAATTAGTAGTTCTTCGATATGTCAAACCATGGCTAATGTCCTGCCCCATGCTGTCCAATATGTATTGGAAAAGTAATGGAGTTCAATTAAATATAGTGGTTACAGAGCTCACGCTATGTACCTAATAATTACGTAGGTAGTTTTTTTTGATGGAAATATCGACAAGAGGGGAGCAAATAGGACAGAAATTAAATTCAAATAAAGAAGTTTATGTTTGTTGCTAAGTTACTACACTTTAATCAATATATTTAACATTAGAGGTACTTATTTCTGAATCATATCTTCAGCTCTATTCTTGTCATCAACATGACACTATTTAATTATTTAATTCCATATTGAACATGAATTCTTGTTTCCTTAATTTCAGATATATTTTCAGTGATTCCTCGTGTGATTATTATCCTACATTACATTATTAAAACAAAATATTTTTAAAAGAATATTCATAAATTTAATAAAACTGAAAATCAAATAATTTCCCAAAGACTGCTACATCTCATTCAAATTGCTACTACACCATATAAGAATTATTTCATTCTGTGTCACGTACCAAAAGCCATTTGTGAAAATAAAAACTTAGAACTGGGACTTGTGTGCACCATATAAACAATTGCATGCCTCTAGGTATAAAACTTTTGGTGCTATTTATTCTTTGGTACAAAGTTGAGGAGGTGTGCCCACCTTCTATGCGAGGTAAATCTAGCATAAGGTTATATTGTTCTACTCGTACAACACAAAAGTTATGCTTCAATTACCTAAGTGAAGGGAATCGGGACTTGGCAAATAAAATAATTATATAGAATCTATAGGTTGATACAGTTTTGAGGTCTCGGATATATTTCGGATATAATTTTTATTATCACATCAATCTTAATATTGTATTCAGTTTTCAAAATAGTTTTCTATACTTATTGTTATTTGAACCACGATTGTCAAGTTAGAACCACATTATTGCCCAAATTCTTCAATTTATTTTGCCAAAAAAGTTGATTGTTGCATCGACATCTTAATTGATTCCATAATATAGTTTGAGACTAACTACCTTTTCAAACAAAAAAATTGATAGCATTATAGAGTAAATAAACCGTAATCAAATAAAACAATTTCATTTCTTATGGAACATAACACTCTGTCATACACTTCATACTACACAGTAAAGAGAGCATACAGTAGTCATACACCACCACTGTCAGTAGTAACAGATGTCACTAATCATATCATTGTCTCATTACTCTCATACATCTATTATGAATTTTACGATATTGCAAAGTGACGCTATCTGTATTCTTCAATCAGTAAAGAAGTCCAACAGGTAGAATGACAAAAGTTTATTGTAGATATTTCTTATAGTTATAGTATGATATATTCTGCGTAAATTGCCGATTTTGCACAATCTCGAGAATACGCTGTGCGTTTTCAAGATTTTGAATTACTCGTCTGTACATATGAGTAATTTTATGATTTTTTTTTTTATTTTTTTTTTAATTTAAAAGACGTAATTTGCAATATTGACATTGTACAATCACAATACCGATGTTCGTGTTCGTTAGTGTCTGCGATATTGATTAGGTGAGAAAAATATTGCAAACACAGTTTAAGCAATTAATCATCGCTCATGAAAATTGATGTAGATATCACATATATGATATATAGTTTATAAAATTGAAACTAATTAAAAAAACATATGATTAAAAATTAAGCTCTACAATAAGCTTTCTTTGGTGAGTTATAATGTATAAAATAGACAATCACAACCATCATATACAGATACACAGGAGAAGGAGAAACACCTAAACATATCATTTTCAACTGAGAAAATAAAATTATAATAATCGGTACAATAACAGCTGGATCAATCATAGTAGCGTGAATTACTATTATAGGTAACGCTGTACAACGTGTTTGCCAAACAAACTGTTTCTTCTTGTTCACATTTCACATGAGATAGCATGCGAAAGCGAGAAGTCCTAAAATAGCCGATGTAAAACACACTTTAATTCGATTAGCCTTGGGTTTCCCTGCCAGTAACCTAATAACAAAAATATACAGAACTTTACCTCCTCTCGATTTTTCTCGGCGGTACCTTTTCTTAATTTCCTTCCGCCATAGGCTATTTCTGGTAAGCAAAACACAGACAGCAGATTACAGGGTCCTGAAACATACCGTTTGAGTACGTCTGTACGGTCTTTAAACATCCCTGACACTTATGTCATACAATAACTATTCAATAAGATTATCATTAAAACTATTTATATGATCGGTAATTTGAAAAGTTATGTGAAGTATAAATTTCCTGCAACACACCCCTCCCTATTTACTCTCTCTCTCTCCTCCCCACCCTCTTCCATATCACAACTTTGTAGTACACACATATAGGGGAAATTTTTCGGATTCATATATAAGATTAATTCGCTTGCATTTCCCTAGCTTACTCCATAGCTCACATTCTCTCAGATGCACAAATATTCAAAATATTTCAAATAGCTGCCTCTTTACCTAGAAGTCCCTAAGGACACAGGACTAAGATATTATAATGGGAGATGGTACATTCCTGCAAACTCTACCTATTCCTATTTGTTCCTATACAGTCCCCATATTTCTTTCTGTGCGTAAGTCGCGCTATTTCGGTGCCATAGATTCACACCGATTGATTTTCAGGATATCACCGGACTCCATACGCATTCCCAGTCGTCTCCCCCTGATCCGCGCCTTAGCTTAAATCTCGCTGCTATCTCCGCCTGTTGTTTAGATCCTGCAGGACTTTTATCCTCATCCCCCGTGTCCTGGGGCGTAGTAACTCTTTGAAAGGACTCCCGTAAGGACTTAGGGACTTCAGGACACATTCCCGAAGATAGAATATTTTGGTTCAATCTGATGTGGGAATTCTGTGTAGAGCCATAGGATGAACTTTGCATTTCTCATTGAAAAAAACACAGAATTAGTCTTTCTTTTATAAATTTATTTGAATCATTACTCAGTTTAAATTCTCGTCACTAATTCTTACACTGTAATCATCTTTGCAAATCAAATGTAATTAAACTGAATGACTAATTTTATAAACAAATATATTCATTAAAAGAGGTGAAAGAAAACTCAAAACTTTACGATAAAATATCGCTACATAACTGCATAATGAAAATAATTTAAAAGAATCTTAACACATTAAATTAATAAGTGATACTGAAAAAAAAATATTTTCCTATAACAAGGAAAATTATCGAATTATAACCGATAGATTGGTTTGGTATCGGTTATCAATGTAATATGAATATTCTTCACTTTTGCATTTGCTGTTTTGATAACACATAAAGATTTTGAAAAATTCTGGCATTTACTATTAAAGTTTTAATTATAATTATAATTAATGCAGTGAATGAAATAAGCAAAATATTATTTGAAATATAATCAAACGAACACTGTGTAATTTAAATTGAACAGCAACAGCATTTCTTAGGAGAAAAGACACTTGCATACACTTTATAAGAAATAGAATAAACAGAGTGACATGTCAAATTTCACTGTTGCACGCTAAGAATGTATTTAAACTAATTTAATACCATTTTAACAATTTTAACGGATTACCAATTTTAAACATTCTTTTGTGGGCATATAAACATCTGAACAGAGCATTTAGTTTCTCGACTTCAATTGAATGCATTAAAGCAAATATATATATATCTAGTAATGAAGAAATGATTTACAAACATCAACTCTGTCAAAGAATGCACAACTACAGGCAAGTGAGTAATTATTCTAGAAATCACTGCAGCTGTCTTAGAAACCATACAACTGAACAGCTAATCGTGTCCATTGAGCTGCACTGCAATAAATAGAAATATGTGGTAGAACATATTATTATAATTAAATGCACATATTGTATATGATTTCATTCTGAATTTTTCAGACTGTATGTATGGCTAGATATACTCATCATTAATCTTGTAAATTAAGAACTTCATGCATTGGTCAATACAAGTAAAATGACAGCGGTTACGATATTACTTTTTGTGATGCATTAATTTCTTCTTTCATGTTTCCATACGACTATATTATTCTTCCATTATATTGAAAATAACAATCAGTACGGTATGCAATATATACAAGAAGAACATACTTCAACAAATATTTTTTATTTTTTATACATTATGAACAAACTTCGATCAATATTAATTTTATTTTATTTTAAACATCAATAATTAGTACATAGATTATTTAACTCCACTACCTCCAGTAAAATTAAACTCACGTTTTTGAAAAGTCGAATTCAATTTATATGCAGGCTACGCTTTTATTACAAATTCACGACTCAGTATTATTAACAAATGGTAATTTGACTGGGGTAACATTTTTTGTGTTAGAATTTACACTCTCGGTCATATAAGAAAAATAATATTATAATCATTATTTAAAATCTATTCTAATCATGCACTGAGAAAAATAAACAACTCCAACTGATGCACCCAGGTGTATCGAGTTCACCCTATGGCTTTGTCTCTAAAGCGAGACACTTTAGTGCATCAACTACAATTTGGATGCACTGAAGTGCATCAGTTTGATGCACTTTAGTGTCTCGGCTATAAGTAATTTCCTCATCATTTTAACAAACTTATAGCTTAGACACTAAAGTGCATCGAACTGATGCACTTTAGTGCATTCAAACTATAGTTTGATGCACTAAAGTGTCTCACTTTAGAGACAAACCCATAGGGTGAACTCGAAATACCTGGGTGCATGAGAATTTCTCTGAGTGTGTTTATCAAATGAAATAAATGTTAAATAATGATTAATGCATAAAGATATATACGTGTTCGAAAGTATGGAACCGTGCGATAACAAGGAACTTACACTGAAATATGATATGTTGAATTTCTGAACCAATTGCTTCTAATAACCTCATCTGACTAATATTATTGATATTTATTGTAGTTACCGTGAAATAATCATATAAATAGATTGTCTCCGTTTTCTATGTCTACGAACAATATAAATAACATCGAAACATGCCTCGCAATTATTACCACTTTTATACAAGCGGAGCCTGCCGGTACACAACAATTTGGAGCTCGGTGCTTAATTGTGACGTCATTTGATATATTGATTCCTATATTCTCAGAATCTGAGTGAGATTTACTAAAGAAAATTCCGAGAAAGTTCTCGGTGCTTACGAGACTTCGCCCCATCCTTGCTTCCTTGGACAAATTGCAAGGATTAGCCTCTCCAGAACGATCCTGTTCTTCCTACTAATCATTCAAACCACATATCTCCTGTCTAACTTCCAGTCATCTTCTTTTTCTACAACACTTCCTCCCCGTAATATCTTCTCAGTCTTATTTCCCTTGCTGCCTTGAATGTTTGCAATTTTTTCTTCTCTCCAGTATATTCACTTCCCTTTTTGTCCCCTGTCCGATACTTATCCTTTATTCCCCCTCTCTCTCTCTCCCCGTTCTCCTGCTCAACCTATCCATTAGGCGCATTTCTTCAGTTCTTCCTCTCCTGGTTTGTCGGTTTTCGTAGCGTAAAATATGGCCTTAGGAAAGCCTCTCAATTTATGCCGAGACACGCTTTATTTTTTTGATGATCTCGCTAAGAGACACGGAAATGATCGGAGAGGAAGGAAGGGAGGCTATCATTGCAAAAAATTAAGCAAAATGCAAATTTGCAATGACAAGTAGAATGAGAAAGGAGACCTGTAGAAAATTTCTTGATTTAAAAACAATTGGAATTATATAATATCAATAAAGGTGTTCAAATCTATTTGCATTATGTCTAGAATTATATTAAACTACTCAAATTCAGTAAGTTTTTGTACCAAATTATGCAATAGATATAGACATTTAATTCCACACCAATGCACATTAATATCTCATAAAAGGTTCTCCCTTTTCACTGATATATCGACAGGCTTCAATTCTGCTTCAATCTGCTGGCGTATCGACGTTATATTTTAAGATGCCTCTTTTCTCCATTCTACCCTGACAGCTCACTAAAACATTCCCAGCAACAAACCAAGGCTCTGTACTTTCATGCTCAGATTTCAAAATATTTCACTCCTAAGATCTCTGCCTCTGTCAATCAGGCTTGCACAGCGCGAGATCTCATTCTATAAATTTAAGACCGCGGTACATGGAGTAGGAAGAAGGTGATCTCCCATTATTACGAAATGATACCAAATCTGGATCTTGACGCAGTGGAATTTGGTTAAAGTTCAGAAAATTTACTATGCAGTGCCCCATATCAAACACGAAATTAAATTTCTGTGCCATGGTGAATATTTATTTAGAAAATCACTTACCTGCTATTTTAGGACTGTACGTTTACACTCCCAATACATTCAGTACTCGAAAAATTATTATGCTCCTTATGGATTTTTCAAAATTGAAATTTTGTTTACAAAAAGTTAATTAAACAAATTTTGTTGATTGCAATCGGATTTATTTCTTTCATTAACACTTATTTTGACAACATTTAGTGTCCGTAAGTGCTTCAACGGTCCTTTCCCCATTACCCTCACTTTCTCCATTTTCCCATCATTTTATCTACAGTCACCACAATTTTTGGAAAATTCAACATTACTTTCTCCTCATCACTTTCTCTCCAATTCCCCATTACGATTGGAATCATTCCAATTGATGTGGAATGGGGAAAATTGATAGAGAATGGGGTAAAAGAGGCGAGGAATCGGAGAGAAACTGATGGGGAATGAGGAGAGTGTGATTGGGAATTTTCAAAAAATTATGTGACTGTATAGAATATTATGGGGAATTGGAGAAAGTGAGGGTAATGGGGAAACGACCGTTAAAGCACTTTCAGATGCTATATGTTGTCAAACTAAATGTTTATGGATGATCATGACGTATCACTATATCAAGTGTATTAAAATAAATACAATTGCAATCAAAAAAATTGGGTTAATTAACCTTTTTGTAAACAAAATTTCGATTTTGAAAAATCCGTAATAATTTTTCCAGTACTGTAGTAAAGGTATATTCTTATATTCTCCACAAAATAAAAGAATATAAAACAAGTCATTTTCTATTTAAATCATAAAATGCAGCACACCGTATTCCTCTAAACTTTCTAAAGTCTTGATTAACTTCTAATTATTCCATTGATTTTGAATCCTTTTAGCGGGCATCACTAAAATAATATGGCAACACCACTGTATGTTGACACATACAGTTAATCTACTTCCCTATTCTGTGTACAGAGCTTAAAACAACCAACTATTAACTCAGCAGTCTTTAAAATGACATTTAATATTCAATTATATATAATTTATAAAGAATCCAAATTCCTCAAAATATCTTTCGACAATTTTCCAACGACAGAATCTTAATTTGTGAGGAATAAGTCTTGAGATGAATATCAATTATACTTTTTGTTAAAACATATAAACAAATTATAACCAACTTCATATATTAAAAGAGTATAAGAAATATCAAGGTTTAAAGTATTTTTCTAATTTTCTAATATAGGCACGTTTTACACCCACCATGTTGATAACTCGGACTAGCAACTTTTAGAAGTAGTTACAAGCAGTGAATGACGTCAATGGATGTTGTCGAAAAGTTTTGACACATGAGATCCGAAAAAATTTCATATTTTGCATGATAAATTATGGCAGAATATTTCAGATTTCTTTTCAATTCTACTTAGTTAAAGTTCTGCAATCATTTTATATAAAAGCTAGACTGTTTATTTGTGTTTTTTATGATCAATACATAATGATGTGAGACAGATGTTCTAATTTTGTTTGCAATGTTCAGTAACGGCAAACAATCAGTCACACAAGAACTGAGTGAACCCCAAATGGCACGCGTCACAACTAACGTATTAAAGCAATTCAGGGAGCTTCAGAACTAATATCCTTAATACCATACAATAACAGAAAGAAGTTGAAGTCCGGAGGCAAAAAGTAAAACAATTATCATGTTCCGAATGGTTGGCAAGGAGTTGCCTACTCAGCCAAACTTTGAGCAGCCCCCTGAAGACCCTCATAATGATTCTACTTCGCTAGTCATCCATTTACTGGGGGAACGAGAACAAAAACTATAACGGAGGTGTGCAGTTGTAGGAGAAAATATACGAATATGTGTATGAAATAGCTGATTATCAATAGGATAATATTCCTATTTGGTGATAACACTTCGAAATAAATTGATTTTAATTAATTGTCATTATAGGGACCTAAATTTCCAACAATAAGTTGATACAAAACAATTCAACACAATATAAACGTTGCTAAGAACCATTAATGGTTACTAGCCATATAAACTATACTTAGTGCATCAATGCAGAGTTTCCAAGGAGAGCACTGTAAAAGCACTCACTTTTGAGGGCAATTCAAATTCTCCCAGAGCAGTTGACATTGAAAAAACGGAGATAAAAAATATGATGGAGATTATGAAGTGGAGGGCAGGAAGAAAAAGTTAAATTGAAGACTACTGGGATGATCATTGCAGTTGTTTTATGGAGATGTAAGTTCAAATGAAACTCAGATTGGAGCATTCATAAGAAGATCAGTACATTTCCTGCTGACGAAAAGAGTGAGAGAATTGAACAGTAGAGCTCTAACTGGTTAGACAGAAATAAAATGATGTGACCTGAGAAATAATAGATTACTTTAGTTAACATTCTTCCATATGCATCTATTTTACCTCCATTTTATATATCAAGAATGCAACTTAAAATATTCTACTTCTTCTGTTTGCAATATGAATAATAATTTGTTAATTCGCAAGCAGAGCATTTAAGATCCCATCAGACCATTGTTCTCTTTCAGAAGTTTACCCTTAAGAGAATTTCTTGGAATGGCTCTTAGGAGAGCAGAAGAAAGGGTCAGCCTCGTCTTTTCAAGTCCCTAATTGAAGCAAATTACTGCTAATTGAAACCTAATTGTCGATGAATTGCGAAAGTTGCAACTTTGCTTCCCTCCCTCGGGACCGTGGACTACAGTTGCAGATTATACGGAATGTTGCAGTTCATTATGGGGCTGTAGGGTGTTTCAATTCAGCTGGTGCTGTAATTCACTGAAAAGAGTATCACTCTAGCAGTAATTAACTTCCAAGCAAGGTTTGCGTATGATTAACGCGCTATTAAGCCATAAGTAATATTTGAATACAAATTATTGAAAACCAACAAATATGAGAAATATTACGTACAATGACTACTGTTGTTTCTTTCAATCTTATTTCTTTCAATTAATTCAATAAAGCATCGATTATTCTAAATGTGTTTTATAAATCTACAATATTAAAACCTTTACTTAAAATATACTCGATTACTTAATATGTTATATTGAAATTGGTGACAAACGTGTAATATTAACCAACATTTTAAAAAAATATTTTCATTTTGACTCTTTGTATTGGTATTCTATACACCTTTAATAATGCCTATTTCAAATTTGTATTCATATTGAGGATGTCCATCGTAACCAAACCATTAAGATTTTGCTCATTTTGCTCTTTTCATATCTTAAGTATTCCTTGAATAGCTTTTGAGTTCAAAGGAAGTGAAGTTCTTCCAATAAAGGAAATCGATATCCAAGGACTTTATTTTGACCTTCAAGAAGAAATTCGTCATTTCCTGCCCTCAATTTTATTCCTTGTATTCGAATAAACAAACGTAAACAGATGAAAGTCAAAAAGAAATGAAATGAAACAATTTTCATGAAAATATTGGTTAGAGAAGTAACTTTACAAATGTTACATTAAAAACAATAATACATAACAAAATAAATTGATATACACTGATGTTAGTATTGTATCCCTTTTCCCTATATACATAATATTTCCTGCCAACAATATAAAGCTTTTATCCATCTAATACGCGTTTATAAGATAAAAGCCTGAAGATTGATCTCTCGAAGCTGAGCTGCTCTTTTCCGAATCATTGCAGTGCTCTATTTTCGTTCCTTTGGTCTAAACTTCTCTAACGTCGGTTGACTGTAGCGGAAAATTCGGAAACTTTTGCATCCGAGGATTCGACAGCAATCAGAGCAACATAAAGTGAATACGTGAAGTGAACGGTATTCGAACGCAGAGTGAATACGAAAAGTGAACGGTATTCGAACGCAGAGTGAATACGTGAAGTGAACGGTATTCGAACGCAGAGTGAATACGTGAGGTGAACGGAATTCGAACGCAGAGTGAATACGTGAGGTGAACGGTATTCCAACGCAGAGTGAATACGTGAAGTGAACGGAATTCGAACGCAGAGTGAATACGTGAAGTGAACGGTATTCCAACGCAGAGTGAATACGAAAAGTGAACGGTATTCGAACGCAGAGTGAATACGTGAGGTGAACGGTATTCCAACGCAGAGTGAATACGTGAAGTGAACGGTATTCCAACGCAGAGTGAATACGTGAAGTGAACGGTATTCCAACGCAGAGTGAATACGTGAGGTGAACGGTATTCCAACGCAGAGTGAATACGAAAAGTGAGTTGTATTCTAATACAAAAAAAAATACCAGAGTTTTATAGAAATAAAATGTGAGAATAAAGAAACGAATCGTACAAACTGGTTTTCAATTATTTTAAATAAAATATTGAACCAATGCAAATAGAAAATCAATTGAACAACAATATATTGTATACAAGTTGAATATCCCTACAAACACACACCTCAAGATTCTATTCCTCAGCGAAAGCTTTCTAAGCAAAATAACCGAAAACAAATTGTGATTTTCAATCACTGCATCAGAATGATGAAGTCGAATTCGACAGAGACTCACAGATGAGGTTTGGGATTGATGTTCCGAATGGCAGGTGCCGAATGATGAAGTAACGTCTCTCCCGAAGATTCGAATATATCCTTTCGAAATACCTTCACAGAAAATTGCATGAAGGCAATGCAAGGCAGAGTGTGAAATAGATACGTAAACTTTTATTTTGCATGTGCAACAAAATCTAACTTTAAAATATTCTTATAAAATATATTTGATTAAGAAGTAATAAAAGTGCAAAGCAAATTCATTTCAACTAATTTTCAACCCTCTATCATTCTAGCTATCAAATTCAGTGACTTAAACGGAATATGAAAATCGGGTTCACGTTTAGATAAAGGATTAAATAGTCATATTTTGAACTTCAGATTATATTTTTTAATTAATTCAAAAGAAGTAACAAGAATTATTGAATGCATTCAAAAGAACCGAACTCTTGATTGAAAAATGACCATTAACATAATAATCAAAATTAATCAAGAACTGACCGATTCAATTCAAATCAATCATCGATCTTGATTATTGTATCAATATTCCGTTAATAGAGCATATATAATTAATGCATCCCATCACAATTGTATATCAGTTATTTTTCAGTTAGAAAAATGCCCTACTTCAATCCTTCATAACCATTCTACAGACACTCGCGTCCAATAAATGATGAAGTGCATGCATTACCCAATACAGAAACACGTACCTATTCACCCAAATTCAATCCTCACAATCTGCAGCAAGTGTAAATTCCGAGGTAATATATTTGGGCCACACACACAAATACCTCGCCCATCTAGCCAAATCAAACCGAGTGTATTTATCAGTATTCTGTTGGAAAGCCACTCGAATCCAGGGTATCAATATGACCGGCATGGCGCGCTATGATATACGAATATTAAGATAAAGGTGGACGTGACAGTGGATCTCTAGTGTGCTTGGGCCAGTCTTTGAATACTGAGGGCATCATTGAATAAACAGACTGTGACAGCAGCAGACGGTTATGCTAACGAGAACCAAGGGGGTTTGTATTGCTACTTGCTTCTGATCTATATGCTAAATAACAAAGAATAAAAAACTATTGATTGCAACTATAAGATATTCTTTCACACGCATATTAACATATAGAATTTGAAGATAGGGAATGACACGCTCATGAATACAATTTAATGAGGTACACTAATTAAACATCTTACTTCAAAAATGCACATCAGTTTATCAAAAGGATACCTTGCACCTGACACCAATTAAAATTGATTATCTTGTATATTGAATAAACATTAATGTAATATAGAGAGCACAACTCAAAGAAACACTCAATTAGAGCGATATTATAAATAAATGAATCCAAAGAACAAGACAAACAATGTAATCTGTGAGTAAATATTCTGAATATTAATCAACATCTGGAATTCTCTGAAGAATTATCATGAGATTGGAAATAGTGAATAAGATTAAAGTAATGGATGCCAGTGCATCATCTGCTGTGATGGATTGGTACGCTAGATACGTAGAGTGGTACGCTAAATACATAGAGTGGTACGCTAGGTACATAGAGTGGTACGCTAGATACATAGATTGGTACGCTAGATACATAGAGTGGTACGCTAGGTACATAGAGTGGTATGCTAGATACGTAGAGTGGTATGCTAGATACGTAGAGTGGTACGCTAGGTACATAGAGTGGTACGCTAGGTACATAGAGTGGTACGCTAGATACATAGATTGGTACGCTAGATACATAGAGTGGTACGCTAGATACATAGAGTGGTACGCTATATACATAAAGTGGTACGCTAGATACATAGAGTGGTACGCTAGATACATAGATTGGTACGCTATATACATAAAGTGGTACGCTAGGCACATAGAGTGGTACGCTAGGTACATGGAGTGGTACGCTAGATACATAGAGTGGTACGCTAGATGAATAGATTAGTACGCTAGATTCATAGAGTGGTACGCTATATACATAGAGTGGTACGCTAGATGAATAGATTAGTACGCTAGATTCATAGAGTGGTACGCTATATACATAGAGTGGTACGCTAGATTCATAGAGTGGTACGCTAGATACATAGAGTGGTACGCTAGATGCATAGATTGGTTCGCTAGATGAACAGATTGCTACGCTAGATGCAAAGAGTGAGAGAGAGAGAGTAACACGGAGAAGTAGAAAGAAAGTAACACAGAGCACTAGAAAGAAAGTAACACGGAACAATAGTAAAAATGTAACACGGAGCAATTGGAAGGAAGTAACACGGAGCAATAGAAAGAAAGTAACACGAAGCACTAGAAAGAAAGTAACACGGAGCAATAGAGGGAAAGTAACACGGAGAAGTAGAAAGAAAGTAACACGGAACAATAGGAAGAAAGTAACACGGAGCAATAGAAAGGAAGTAACACGGAGCAGTAGAAAGAAAGTAACACGGAACAATAGGAAGAAAGTAACACGGAGCAATAGAAAGGAAGTAACACGGAGCAGTAGAAAGAAATTAACACGGAGCAATAGAAAGGAAGTAACACGGAGCAGTAGAAAGAAAGTAACACGGAACAATAGAAAGAAAGTAACACGGAGCAATAGAAAGAAAGTAACACAGAGCAATAGAAAGGAGGTAACGCGGAGCAAAAGAAAGAAAGTAACACGGAGCAATAGAAAAAAATTAACACGGAGCACTAGAAAGAAAGTAACACGGAGCAATAGAAAGAAAGTAACACGGAGCAATAGAAAGAAAGTAACACAGAGCAATAGAAAGGAAGTAACACGGAGCAGTAGAAAGAAAGTAACACGGAACAATAGAAAGAAAGTAACACAGAGCAATAGAAAGAAAGT
Source organism: Caprella mutica (assembly GCA_947561585.1). NCBI lineage: Eukaryota > Metazoa > Arthropoda > Malacostraca > Amphipoda > Caprellidae > Caprella > Caprella mutica. The sequence goes on along the minus strand of CANNZV010000811.1, from coordinate 36,549 downwards.
AACACAGAGCAATAGAAAGAAAGTAACACGGAGCAAAAGAAAGAAAGTAACACGGAGCAATAGAAAGAAAGTAATACGGAGCAATAGAAAGAAAGTAACATGGAGCAATAGAAAGAAAGTAACACGGAGCAATAGAAAGAAATTAACACGGAGCAATAGAAAGAAAGTAACACAGAGCAATAGAAAGGAAGTAACACGGAGCAGTAGAAAGAAAGTAACACGGAACAATAGAAAGAAAGTAACACGGAGCAATAGAAAGAAAGTAACACAGAATAATAGAAAGAAAGTAACACGGAGCAATAGAAAGAAAGTAACACGGAGCACTAGAAAGAAAGTAACACGGATTAATAGAAAGAAAGTAACACGGAGCAATAGAAAGAAAGTAACACAGAGCAATAGAAAGGAAGTAACACGGAGCAATAGAAAGAAAGAAACACGGAGAAATAGAAAGAAAGTAACACGGAGCAATATAAAGAAAGTAACACGGAGCAATAGAAAGAAAGTAATACGGAGCAATAGAAAGAAAGTAACACGGAGCAATAGAATGAAAGTAACACGGAGCAATAGAAAGAAAGTAACACGGAGCAATAGAAAGAAAGTAACACGGAGAAATAGAAAGAAAGTAATACGGAGCAATAGAAAGAAAGTAACACGAAGCAATAGAAAGAAAGTAACACGGAGCAATAGAAAGAAAGTAACACGAAGCAATAGAAAGAAAGTAACACGGAGCAATAGAAAGAAAGTAATACGGAGCAATAGAAAGAAAGTAACACGAAGCAATAGAAAGAAAGTAATACGGAGCAATAGAAAGAAAGTAACACGGAGCAATAGAAAGAAAGTAACACGGAGCAATAGAAAGAAAGTAACACGGAGAAATAGAAAGAAAGTAATACGGAGCAATAGAAAGAAAGTAACACGAAGCAATAGAAAGAAAGTAACACGGAGCAATAGAAAGAAAGTAACACGGAGAAATAGAAAGAAAGTAATACGGAGCAATAGAAAGAAAGTAACATGGAGCAATAGAAAGAAAGTATCTAATAACAGTGCAGCCGATGCTTGACAACGTGTTATAGTCATTTTCTCAAACTAATAAAATAAATAATCGGATTGGACCAGTGTTCCCATGAGTAGCGCACCTGGTTCAGAATGTGGACAAACTCAGGTGTTCGAAATCCCTCCTAATTGGCACTCTTCCTTTTAACAACGGCTTCAGATTTCTTAGAAAAACAACGAGATTATCTTCGAACACATGCTGCCCGATTATTCACATCCGATTGGTTCCTTTCGAAATTTTGGGAACAAATAGAAAACAAGTATTGCATATAGAATATATTTTGAAATATGCAATCACACTATAAGACTATATGTAGAAATATATCGTGAGTACTTGAAAAATTTGAAATATTTTAGGAACTATAACTACCTGTACAGAGTATAAGACGAGTATATAAATTCACATTAGAAAGTATGAACAGTACTAGATTGAGATTCAGAAAATAACTATGACTCCTAAAACAAATTTAAACGAAATTATAAAGCGAAAATTATTTTCTAGATGTTCATCCCTCTCACTGACATCAAACCCACGATGTTATTTCTTTTCACTTATACTTTCAGATTTTCCATAAAAATGATCGAAAGTTATTTTTATCCCTGAAGAATCACCTGTAATTAATCAGTCTATGACGGCTATGGAAGATTTTGAGGAAACAATTGAAAACAAGCAAACAATGTTCAAGTCGAGGCATCAGCAAAATTACTGTTGAATATAAATATAAGTTAAGGTTTGTTAAATGTAAGTTAAGTCGATTATGCAGCTCAGTTATACGAAAAATTCCGTGAGTTGCAAAACCAGCATTCAAACAAACAAAATAGCAATACTGAGCTATTAAAAATAATTTTAAAATTTGAGCAAAGAAGGGAATATTTGGAGATATAATTAAATAAATATTGAGAGTTAGATTTTCCCAACTTATTATTCAAATTATACCTATGGGTAAGAAATGGACCCATTGTGAAATAGCTCCCAAGTCTTATCAATGGGTCACATTTTTGTTCGGATTGAAGTGGGTGATGGATGGTCCTGAGAAGAGTTGATAGAAAAGATCCAATCTAACTTGCGAGGAAGGAACAAAAGGAGTCCAGAAATCAGATGGTGGAGATCACAAAATATTTTCCGTTCTTTTTTATAAAGAACGTAGATTATAGAGTAAAACTTTCTAAATATAATTTTTCATTAATAAAATTTAAGAAGAATAAATCACGTAAGTAAATGGAAAACTATACTGCATATAAAATTGATGATTTTGGTTTATATTTTTGATAAATAATTGATGGATTTTAACTGAAAAAATTTGACTAGTAAACAAGTATAGTTTGAAAAAATTACTCAAAAATGGTAGCATCCTTATAGGAAGAGGGAATTAGAGTAATTATTTCTGTGGTGAACTACGTACTCTATATGGTGCTGATATGAATTAGTGCATGAATAATAAAGTGAATAATTAACTGCAGTATTCACTAAAAGTAGGTGAATGGTAGGACAGAATATATTTAGTGCAATTTACTATTAAAGTATTAGCATTTAATTCAAGAATGAAAATTAATGATTTATATTAAAAATAACAGTTCCGCATTGATATTTCAAAAGAGTTCACATCTCACTCGCCATCTTCAAACGCTGATTTTTTGGTAAAAGAGGAATTAGGTCCCTACGACATAACATAATTATTTTAATTTCAAAAAAATATATAAAATAAATATCATGATTTAATTAAGATATGATTACTTTTAAAAAATGTTCCACCTATTGGGGCTACTCACAACATTGAGAGCGTTTTAAATGCCTCTCCTGAAAATTAGCTATTATTGCACAAATGAGCGAACTACAGATTTTAAAATGAAAGGAAAAAATTAAAAAAGGACTGGCAGCGGTGGGATTCGAACCCACGCCCCCGAAAGGACTGGTGCCTTAAACCAGCGCCTTAGACCGCTCGGCCACGCTACCTTACTAGCATAAGTGCAGAATTGTTATTATGTTGTTCAAATCAATGATTGGCAATCTATATTCAGTATTAAACGTAAAAATCAAAGCAATAACTAAAATCAAACCGACTTGCAATTATTTAATACGCTTCACAAATAATAAAATGAATCATCCTCACTAGTCATACAAACAAACGTACTCACACACACGTGGTATGTTGGTATGTGAAAATTAAAAGAAAACTAAAGGCTTGAGGTGAGACTCGTATAAATTGTACTAACAATATTTACTTGCTGTCAATTACCATTTTATCGAACCATTTCACAGTTACAATTTGAATATCAATCATTATGAAAATATAGTTTCATTGTAATATTAATGTAGTTTATATTGTATATTATATGATACCTACTAAATAAATGACAATTATCAAAATTGTACCCCTTCTGTAAACACTATGAAAACTATGTACTGAAATAGAAAAAAAAACTTTAATTACTGCAATTACTTATTCAATTTAAAAAAATGTGTTATCGATGAAAGAAAATTAAATCACGAAGATAATTATTAAAAATATGAGATGTGTAATCGAATAATGATTGGTAATTAAATTAAATTACCTGTGCACCAACATAATAAAATACTTTTAATTGTAGTGATTAGGCATTGTGTGTAACAACAATTATATACAATTAAAAGTACATAACACTAATAAAGAAACATTCCGAATATAAGTTATTGGACACATCTATGTAGCCTTGAGAATAATATTAAAATGTTAAATATTATGTGAGAATAATATTCAAATGTTAAATATTATGTGAGAATAATATTCAAATGTTAAATATTATGTGAGAATAATATTCAACATGTTAAATATTATATGAGAATAATATTCAAATGTTAAATATTATGTGAGAATAATATTCAAAATGTTAAATATCATATGAGAATAATATTCAACATGTTAAATATTATATGAGAATAATATTCAAATGTTAAATATTATGTGAGAATAATATTCAACATGTTAAATATTATATGAGAATAATATTCAACATGTTAAATATTATATGAGAATAATATTCAAATGTTAAATATTATGTGAGAATAATATTCAACATGTTAAATATTATATGAGAATAATATTCAAATGTTAAATATTATGTGAGAATAATATTCAACATGTTAAATATTATATGAGAATAATTTTCAAAAACTGAAAAGGTGGCTTAATTCACAGCATTCTGACGGTTCCAATCTTTCTTTTGACGTTTCACTCAAAGCAGGAGAGAAAAAAAATTAGCAGTTAACAAAAAAAAAAAGTTACTTACTCGAACATTAACTAAGCTGGAGATATCACTAATTCTCTAATTTTAGTGAAAGTGATTACATCACTAATTGCTTAACTGTATGTATAAGAAATACATTAATACAGTTCGAGGAAAGTACAGAGATTACTACATAAGTTCGAAGCTATATATATAGTACTACAGTGAACGAAATAAATAATAATATATTGCTATAATATAGATAGCCAAAGTCATTCTATAGATGTGAAACTAACTAATTCGTTTCGTTGCAGTTATTTTTGGAGTACATCAGATGCAAATAAAGAAGAAGATGCTTTCAGTTACCAAGTCGCGGATTTCTTGGTTCCCTAACGGTGAAGTAATGTTCCTTTTATGAGTTTTTAATGATGCCTCAGTATTTCCAGACAATTTAAAGGAGAGCGCATTCTTAGTCTGCCACTGAAAAGACTAAGGACTTCCACCTAAAAATTCCACTTATAAATTAAAGATTTCAAAGGACGGTTTGGAAGATTTTCTTGGAATTTAGAACATGCGGTACTATTATTAACTGTAAGTTGAATTATTGGTGATTATTTAGCTAAAAGGTCCTCTCATGGTAAATTATTATTGTTCAATAAATACAGCTAATATCACTTATAATTTTTCTATAACATCCATAGATTTGATAGTAATTACAAACACAAGATTTACCTAAGATTTGATAATTTTCAGTGCAAAGAAAGAGATCGCACACAGTTCGTTTTGAATGTCCGCTAGGTAGGTATAACAGATTCAGGTAAAGAGTAGAAAAAGGTAAAAGTACTCATTTACAAATTAAACGAAAACCACGCATTTGTTTATAAAATTATAATAGGATAAAATGGAGAAATGTCTATTCATTCTTAATTTTAGTTGTTGAAAACAGAGTATCAAATTTTAAAGCAAACACAAATACATTTTAGAGCCAAATATGACGTAATTTAAATTATACAATGACCCTACACCTCAGTTCTACAATATTAAGTAAAAAAAATCACATAGTCTGCAGAGAACCTTTACGGAATTATACTGTTTATATAACTTAATAAAGCTATTGTTAAGCAATGGCGAAATGAAAGGGTAAAAAGTAAACATTTGGTAATAAGGAACACTTTTGATGTCTAATTCAGTTCTTAATACTGATAAGCTAATCTCTTATCACTGATAGGGAGGTGACTGATAAGGTCTCCATTACGGTTAGTTTCTTTTGAGTTAGTACGTCAGAGCATCTAATTACGGTGGTAGCTCTTGGACCTTTAACACCTGTATTATAACTAGAAGACTCACTCTTGAAAATAGTGTCACTACTTACTAACTGTTAGCTTTGATAAGTAAAAGTAATTATAATAATAGTAGTTATAGTATTGTCAGTGCAAGAACATAGACATTATTAAGCTAAACAGCATTTTTGAAAATTATTCTAACATTAGATTGAAGTTACTTAATTAATATGATGAAAAATTTTACTCTCATGTGGTAAATATTTAAATAATAAATAGACGTGTAGAAATTATCTAATATTTACCAAGAGAATTCAATTATATATAAAATATTGAATGAGTGTTCTTTATTCAATAAAAAATATGTCAGAATAATTGCAAAGCGTATGGGTGTTACTCAAGCCTCTACCACAACCACCAGTTCAATGTTTTACCAACTAAAGTATCAGTGCTGTAAACAGTTAATTTAATATTTTATATATCGTGGTGCGAACAAACTCAAAGTAAAGTTAAAGAAGGCCAAATATTTATTTTAAAAGTGCGCCACTTATTTAAAGGTGAAAGTATAAGATTGAACATACATCTTAGGGATAGTAAAACGAGTATTTAAATGATTTTTTTTAATAAAAACAGACATCGATTGAGTTTCTTTATACTAGAATAGTTTTAAAATCCTCTAAAATGTCTGATGAGAATAATCTGAATAAAGACAGTGAAGTGAGAGAGCAGAGTATGGACCATGGTGAGTAAAAGAATTTTAATGTGATTCATCAGTTATTATGATGTCATTCATCGTATAATGAATATATATGTACATATAGTTTGACAAAAAAATAGAATCAATTTAGGCTATGCAAGGGAAATATTTATTGTTATTTGGAAGTAAAACTATGATTAAATTGCTTAATTTGCATATCATTTTAACATCTATTTCTAAAATGTAAACTGCAGGTGTCACCAAAACACCCCTACCACCAATACCGACTAGTCAGAACCAGTACGATACAAGTTCAGAAGCTACCTACTCAAACATTGGTGAAGCAACTGACGCACATGAATACATACAACCAGGTGCATCAACATCCACAGCCCATTCCAAACATCTTTCCATTCAACATCTACCACAGGAACCAGTGTCACACCCCAAGCTGATTCCTTTTCACCATGCCAAAAGTGCCCCAGATCTGTACAGGAATCAACAACATCCGCACAATCCGCACTACAGTGATGAGTCCCTTAACAGTCAGGGGAAGGTGACAAAACCCTCATTCAATGACGTCAACTGGACGGAAGCACCACTGTACTGACTGAAATACATATTACAATAGAATGTCTATATTTACTTCCAGCAATATATTCTAAAATTTATTTTCTTTTGCAGATACTCTCATGAAAACGAAGCAATTTATGCAACTGCTTACGACACAACCGTAAGTTCCACTGCAGAATGTTTATTAATAGTCACATTATATATCAATGAAAAGATACGAAGTAGAGTTAAAGTATATCTTCAATTTCAGAACCAGTATGAATTTTCCCTGATGTTCCCACACTCCTCATACCCAATAATGCCTGACGAGGTGACTGATGTCTTCTCGCAGGGCTACTACTTCATCTACCAGGCCATTTATTACACCCTCTCTTTCGTTCTTGGTGCAATAGCAGTGATAATATTCGGTATAGTAGCCGCAATTGCCAGTTTCTTGGTAAGTAGAACATTGAAAATATTCTTGTTTGTTGATTATTGACTAAGGACCAATTACTTATCTAAGCCTAATTTTAATTCACACGTCTGACTCAACTAATACCTGAAACATACCTACTAGCTAACTAATTAGACATTATCTAATCTAGAATATAATCAGGGGTAATCACCTTGCCATTATAAAACTTTAATCAGTAAAGCTAACGTAAATCAACAAACCTCCTCCAAGTACGTACGATTTTGTTACTTCTACTCAATATAGCTGAGATTACATCTGCTCCAAGCAATATGACGGAGAATGCGCTGCTCACTTTTAAAGCCTTTTAACCCTTTAATGCCCAGCGTGCATTAATACCTTCATTTAAATTATTATTTAATCGAATACTAATATATTTATGTAAGAGGGGGGCGTGCTACCCTCGAACTGTCTGCCAGGTCATTAATCAATTATGAATTGTGCAGTACAACAAACTAGCGTATAAAACAAACAACATTACGGCCATTTATATTGCAAGTTTCAAGATAATCGTCATTTATTTCTTGTTATCTTTGTTGAATTATTCAAAGTAACGATAATTAAAATTCCAAAATAAAAAAATATTTAATTATGCCAGCTTTTAATGTATAAATTGTAGATATAAACTATTAAGGATGAAAACAATAATAAGTACAATATTCATATATATTAATACAAGCAGCTCCAATGGTAACAAAAATATCTGAACGAATTGAAATATAAAATGGATTATATGACTCGTAATTATTATCAATAATTGTTTTTAATTCTTTTTCATTTCTCAGCATGTTTGGATTCTGGCACCGATTTACCGAATGACCGAAATCAGCATTAAAATGAGCAGCAGAGTGTTCAAATCCTGTCTGAATCACCTGGTTAGCCCCCTTTTCGAATCGTGTGGAATGTGCTTCAGTAGAATTCAAATATACAGAAAAGAAGTGAAGCAGAACGTCCTGAAAAATGTAAATATTGCTTGAAGAACAGAGGATCTGGACTACTACTATCACAGTGAAATATAGAATTCCCTACGAAGCAAAGTTATTAAAGTTTAATAGAAATGTAATGGCAATAAAGAAATTAAACTTAATTGTTATAACGCATAATAAAGTTAACCGAAATCTACGTAACTAAATTGATAAAATTCAATTATAAGCATATTGTTTTCACATGTAAAATAAAAAAAATAGAAGAGTAAATATAGGTACGAATAAGAGATATTTCAATTCGAATACGTAAGATATCGAAAATTTAATCAAGTCTATTATATATAACAAGGCTATTATATATAGGCAATGTAAATGCAAATTTATATATTTAGGAGTAAGTGATGAAATTAAAATAATAGTATACAATACCTTAGAAAGAATTATTTACCCTTCAGTAGAAGCATGCGTGAGTTTAAAATAGGAACATGGACTATCTTCGTCAGTAGTGAAAATGTCGAAGTTAAGAGCGCTCTTAAGTTTTTAGAAAGTGAAGTAGTTTAAATGCAGACCATCTTTACAGAGTGAGTATAGCATAAAATATCTCCGATAAACACACCAAACCAAAAATCAAAGAGTGGCGACATTTCTGTGAGAGTATTATCAGGTTTGTTTGCTTTGGCTTATCTGAGAAGAAAGCACTTTGGCTGTAATAGCCACCTAGGCACTAGGCACTTCAAAGGTCCAAAGCGGTGCAAATTAAATTAACAAGTAGTGTAAAAGTATGGGAAAGAAGACGGAAAACCTGTGGCTCTGAATAAAGAAACTGGATAATGAAGATTACTGAAGTTACCAGAAGGTGATTCTGAAGCAGCTTATGTCAGCTACATGAAAAGGTACAGGAATGAGTGCCAGGCAAACAGTTTGTGACATTCAATTTGATGGTGAGGCAAGAGGTGGTAAATCACCACTCAGAGAGAAAACAATAAACTGAATTATTCAACAGTTTATATTCATACAATTATACATTATATTTAATATGATGTTTACTATAATTCATTAGAGAATTAGGTATATGAAATAATATGTTATGAGTTTCGTGAACTTATACTAATAATAAATATAGTTAACCATTTATTTTAGTTCACTGGTTTAAATAAATAGAATTAAATTAATCGATCGAAAATAATGAAATAAATTAACTTGAATAAGGAATTTTACAAGAATATGTTATAATTATACAATATACAAAGTTTCACAATGAATAAAATACTTAATCAAATTTTTGTGAAAGATATGATAAGTACTCAATATGAATAAAGATGGCAACATTGGTAAGTCTATTACCAAGAATTCTTCTATAATCTCTCCATCCACAAAATATATGTTACACACAAAGTAATAACATCATCAAGGACCTCTTCATAATTCATCAAAAGAAAAACAAATAAAGGACAGCCTGCCTGCCATCTCACCATCTAGCGACCGAAAGAAAATAATTAAAAGAAAACGATTAAGAGAAAACCACGCGGCCGTCGTTTGGAGGGGGGACTCGTGTCTTATCTTTGCGATCTCTCTGTGCAATTTTCTCCGTATCAAGGCTACCACATCACTCACCATTGGTGTTTATTTAGGGACCACTCTTGCTAATCTTTTGGAATGAGAAAAGTACTACCATGCAAATAAGTACAATAGTCTTCAAGGCAAGAAATATTAATTGGAAGTGATTAAAAATGTAAAACGGATTCAATATTTTTGAGTTCCTTTGAGGAGTGTGAGATTCAACTTTATAATAATCGACATGAGAGATTTTTTGGAAGGGACCTACACCTATATTCATCAACACGGATATGACAGGAAAAAGCAAAGACGTGTTTTTGAATAATTAGCTATTATTCAAATGATGTAACTAGTTAATTATACAAAGGAAAGAGTGACACTTTAATTTCACCATACCCCTTAATTAAAGGAGGCGTGACTATGTTGTATGTATTGCTAAATTGGGGAGAATTTTTACTGTGCATTTCACAATTCCATATTTTACATAACTAACTCATTTATCTGAATTTATGAGGAATAACTCCAAATTCCAGTGGTGATATTCTTGCAAATTGAATCAGTGTGTGATGATAATATCCTCTGTGCGTGATATGTAGGCATGTCACGTGCACCTTCTAGATAATGAGTCAATATTGATCATCTGAGGGAAATCATTAACGGGTCTCAGAGGCAAAGCTGATTGTGGAGAGAGGGAAAGCTGTGCAGGAGGGAGTGATTAACTACCAAAACATGCATGGGGCTAAAGTCGACAGTAATGAATGAGAAAAACAATGCAGAGTGATATAGTTTGGTGGAAGTAATTGAAAAGAATGTGAAAGACTTGAGCATTTACCAATTGGTGGTATAAAAAGAAAGAAACTCTAGAGCAAGAGGATGCATATATTGATAGAAAAAATATTTTCGAGTATATAGTGATTGAATTTAGAATTCTTTTATCCATGATAACAAAAACAAAAAACCAGTTCATATTATATGCTTTCGGTCATTGTAGAATAAATATGAGACGAAAACAAACGATGGTGTATGAATCTCACAGAAAAAACAAAAGGCTATTTTAATTGAGTAAGTTGTATACCTATTAAATAAATTATCAATGACGAATATAAAGATTTCTATGCATCTTTACTATCTATAATTGAAATTCATTTTTTAAAAGAAAATCTTCTATACAATTTCATTGTTTATAATACATACACATATTTATACGTGTTTGTTGGATACAATTAGTTTAATGCGGTTTAATGGTTATAATATGCCAATACAGTTTAAATATGTGTAATCCACATTATATCATTCTAACCATCATAATTAAGAATACATAAGAAACATGTGGTTATGTCATTTTAAACCATATTACAAAAAAACATATCAAATAGAGATGAACTCTTCATATCCACGGTGGCCGGAATATTCGGTCTTGAAATTTCGGTCTCGGAATATTCGGTCTTGAAATTTCGGTCTCGGAAATTTTGGTCTTGAAATTTTGGTATTATAAATGACCTCTCAACATAAATGACCGGTATGTAGTTTGCTGTATCCGCTAGTTTGTTGTACTGCTCACTTCACGATTGTTTAATGATCTGGCAGGGGGGTTCGGGCGGCACTTCCCCCGTTACATCTAATTCATCAGTTTTATTTGTACCTGAGACCGAAATTTCCGAGACCAAATTTTCCACTCAAATCTCATGTAAAATATATGTCATAACATGTCAAAATTACTAATGTTACGTATCTATTTACAACGGTTAATGATGTTATCCGCTTTTAATAATACACTACACATTTTAGTACTCATAATTTCAACTTTTTCTATTATTGTTCTTTAAAAACACCATTGTAAACTGAGACCGAATTTCCTAGAACCCTTGAGAGTATAGAATCTATACTCACCCTTTCACAATAATATTTAGAATAAGCTGTGAGACCCGGAATTGTTAGTTCTTTATTAATGTATAAATATTGAATATGCACATATAGAAAAGAGGCCAAGATTAAATGTGATAAAAATATATAGTTGGAGGTATATTAATTATGTAATAAATGAATAGCCAAATATCTGGAAAAGTATAAATTTAAATGAATATTAAATAGATCGCTCTTTTTTTATAATAGATTGCAAAAAAAATAATATATGTACTTACTAAATGTATAACCATAGAGCTGGAATAAACAGAATTAATCGTAGCTGCTAAGACTAAATTGTGACATTTGGCAATCCCTTCGTATTGCCAAATGTTTGAAATTAGAAGCATATCTAATTTAAATGTACAAAGGCACAGTTTTAAAACCAAAACGGCCATAATCAGAACAAAAAAAAGACAGAATTGCTGTGTAAGTCTTTTTAAAAATGTATCTTCTATTTATAAATTGATTTTTCTTTCAAAATTAAAACTTAATAGCCCAAATTACTAATATTTTTTCGGGGGAAGAGTGGGTTCCACCGTGGAAAATTCCACCACCGAAAGTTCCACCAGGAAAGTTCGACAAATGTGTTTTTGGTGGTAAGCGAACAACATTTCATTAGTTATAAATTTTATTTTATATATATTATCTCTCACCTATTTTTGAAATGTACCAATATATATTTAAATTTAAATCAGCGACGATAAAAGGTGAAATATAAAAATAAATTTGACACGTACTGGAATAAAATGTTTAATTAGTATCGATATATTTTAATATAAAAAGAAAAATTAATAAGATAAAACTTTCTGAAACTGTATAATAATCTCTATTGAAACTATTACAAAATAAAGTTTAAATATAATTCGTTTCCACTAAATTTTGAACATAAGGTTAGGCAGGAAAATTGCGGTACATTAACTTGCCTCGATCAGAAACCACAGACACACGAATAAAAATCATAACTTCAAAACTCACATAAGATACATAAATCATAACACTTATGCACTATAGTTTCTTTTGATATGCAACATCTTGATATAAATTCGGATCAGCAGGTCTCTGATTTAAATTGACTCTAAATAAATAGACACAAAAAACATGCTTGTCATATTACTGCTTAATAGTAACCTTTCCAATAATGAAACCTAAAAAAAATTATTTTGTATCAAACATCAAAATCTGAACTTAGTTTTTCTGTTGATAGATTCAAGAAGCTAAATTTAGCAGTGTTGACACAGGTTGGTGTTCCAATACCAGCGTCATATTCTGTCATGATTAACCAGTTAAATATTTAATGCCTATATGATGGCTGGATTATTATTTGTGTTTTATTTAAGAGGAATATTTGTTCATATATAATTTTATAATTATCAATTACCTACATAGACATAGAAATACATTTTAAAATAAACAATTTATTTATACAATTCATTTGTATATTTTTTTCAAAATGGTGGAATCATCCACGGTGGAATTTTCCACATATGGCATTTAACACCAGTGGATTCTTCTTGGTCGAACTTTCCGCGGTGGAATTTACCGGCCATGGGAGAAAAGTCCTAGTGCCGTTAATCACACCTATTTTGCCATATTTCCATGTGAAACCACATGTAATACTAATACAAAACGTATCCATTTCCAAAAAATATACATATGGTATAATCATATTATAAATGAGTAAGTGTCACATGGCATATACACATATTTAAACATGGATTTGTATGCAGGGATATGGTGCGTGCAGCCGTGCACCCTGTAGTTCTAGGTACAAAATAGTCAAAGGTATTGATGGAGGTATGGGCAAATAAGATAGGCCTTTTTTTAAATGCAAAATATTGTTAATTAAGTTATTTGGATACAATTATATTATATTACACTCCATTTTGTCAGATGTTGGTGAGATTTACATCAGTTAGTTTTCTTCCAGTGCCCTTTGAATTCTAGACACAACATAACGAAAACTAATATTCAAATTTTCCATTAAATCCGCTACCGTGAAGTATTATTCTTTGCCTCGGTCACCACTCTGAAAATACCTTCATTGTTGACAGGGAAATATTTGATAAGTTATTAGTAATGGAAAAAAAGAGACAGATGAGAACTGTCTCAATAGTGACAGCCTCATAAAGATTTAGCAAAGATGAAGAGGAAGTAATATCTCAGGCAACTAAACCTGACAAACTTTATTCAAAATTGGTGACTTTAAAACGTATGGAGTTCAATTTTCCAGGTCCTGATTCTTGATTACCAATTCATAAATATCAAACATGATATTGCATACATTTTACTCAATCTTTTTTAGTATTTTTTTAGTGGTTGGCGTTTCTTTTTGAATAAAAATTCACTGGCTGACATGAAAAGGAATGTAAATACAAGAGACTTCGATAAAGCAGTGAGGCAGAAAAATATTTCCCATAAATGCAAAGTTATTCAATGAATATTTTCCGCGCAATTTACCGAATTGCGCAATTTCGAGAGTGCGCAGCGTGTTTTAGCCCTGGAATGCCCAAAGTGCCTGCGAGGCCCACTACGTTTGAAATATAGATTTATTCCTAAACAAACTTAACTTAATTATCTAAGAGGTGTTAATGTGAAATCAATGAAATGATGCAACATATGTTTTGTTTTTATTTAGTTTTATAACATCTTATTACCATGCGGAAATATGGAACTCGGGTGAATAACATGCGCTGTTGCGTCTCATTTTGATTCACCCCCAAAAAGCTAACATTGCTGCCACTGATGATGTTAGATTGCTGCAAAATGTGACACCCGGGCTCCAGAAGCCTTCCTGATCAAAAATTATATACAGCTTAAAAAACTAAATAATTTAAAATAATTTGCTATATTTTCTATTATATTTTTTACGATATATAAATACGTGATAAACAATGAAAGTCACGGAGTTTCAGTAACTCAAGTCAATTAGTTTTTAAATTATGCATCAATATTTCCAGGGTTAAAATCACGCAGCGTATTTCCATAAATTGCGCAATTCGGTAAAATGCGCAAATCGGTGAATTGCACGGAACATATACTCTGACTGATCAACAGTTATTTATACCATTGGATCTTTTCTGTTTTCTGGGCACATTTAAAAACAATGGAAATGATGCAAATATAATGATATGATGGATACGCGTTGTTATTTAATGACCTCTGCTTCATGAGAGCACCTTTCCTTGATGACGAAGATTGTAAACTGAAGTGGATTTGGAGAAACCTTCAAAATCTATATAATAATTAAAATAACGAACAAAAATATAATTCATATATGATCGAAAATGTGAAACCGTCCGATAACTAAAAACTTACCCCATTATTCAACAGATCTGTTTCCAAATCCCCATACTGCCGATTTGTTCAAGGAAAATGGTCGCCCAGGAAATATAAACTTTTCTAAATACATTATTTAATACAACAAGTCTGTATAATTTCTAACGAAATAGTGTAATTTTAAAAGTCAGTACCTAAGATACCTTTATATTTTATTATTTTATTCAAATGTGCCCAGCAAACAGAAAAGATCTATACCATTTGATATACAAAAGATAAAAGGTACGTTTTGCATGCAGCGATTATTACGATCATTACTCAGCAAAGATCGCCCAGCAATAGGAATGCATTGAAATAGTGTTTAGCGATAATCGCTCTTTGCAAAACAACCTCATACGAATAGCATTGAAGTAGAGCTCAGCGATAGTTGCTGGGCGATGGTCACTGAGCGATGATCGCAATTATCGATGCATGCAAACCTAACCTTTAGAAAGGAAAATAATGATACAGTAACAGTAAAGAAAGATCATACCGTGAACTTACATTTGATAAGGATATTGAATCCTGTTTCTCCTGAAACTAAAGAAAAAGTCCATACGAATCGCATAGTTATTTTTTTTAGAATGAATAGCTACACTGCATCAACATCACATAGTATTTTATATAGGGAAGCAAAGTACGCTGACACTCTCAGTACTCGGAAAGTGGACGTTAAAATACATATGTTTTAGCATAGGTCATGTACCAATTTGAGCGTTAGAAAATGTCTCATTGAGCTAATGTGTTTGAGTGTAAATGAGTGTCCTGTTACTTTGACTTCGCTCTTTTGTTGGTTATTAATACCAATATTTTACCCACCACAGTCGCTAATAGCCATTCAATAGAGAATTGTCACAGAAAATGTCCGTGTAAAGCAACAATAAATCATTTCTTATGTAAAAAATAACTCTACTACCTCGAATGAAATAAAGCCTAGTGGTAATAGAAAATATAATAATTAGCTGAAAAAGATGTGTAGAATCACCATTTCAATATTTGAAAATATTAATTGTTACTTATTTGTTAAAAATCAATATTTCAATTATAACTAAAAAAATCTGCTTTAGAAATTGTAAATACGATATCCTTCACCTATCCAATTAAACACATATGTATTAAATTTTCAGAATAAATAACTCAGTCCTCCATTATAAAGATAGTTAAATTTTCTATAACAAATTTATTCAAAGAAAACTTTGATTATTCATTACAGGGATAACTATCATAGTTATATCCCTTCACCTGCCAGACTATCAGTTCCATGATTGCACCACTATTCACATTATGTTAAGAAATTCACATCGTAAATGATTTAAATTTCAATAATCTGCATAATGTTTTAATGGAAATTAGAAAACTGAGAAAATTACTTGACACAAATAATTACCAAACCGATAGAAATAAAAGTTATTAAAATTGCACAGGCAAACAGCAAATAGGCGATAATATTTCAATCCTCAGCCATGTCAACTCTTTGCTTTATTGCCAAATATTGTGCGGCTCCATGACTTACTGGACTGCAATGAAGGAGAAGCGGTGGAGAGTCTGCCAGAGATATTTCGTTATTGTCAGCATTGGTGAGTGATCTGTAATCACCAGCAAATGGTGACTTCAGGTCTTCAGATGGGGAGCTAAAATACAGTCTTAATATATTCCATTAGTTGAAAAACTTGAACCTTGTATTCAGCAGTGCAAATATAATCTAAATCAGATGAAAAAACTAATATAACTTACAAAAATATTTAAATAATTATCTACGTTAATTGAAACAGCTAATCTTAGTTAATAGAAATCATGTCAATAACTGTCTATATTGTCTCAAATAAATAAGACTATTAATTTAGATCATATTCATATGGTAATGATGTAAAAAATGAAATTATAGAGTTTAACGATTCACTTTAGTAGGGGTTAAGTTCATATCGCTGACGTCAAAAGGAAATCAAATAAAAAGGACTGGAAGAAGCAGTCAGAAAAGAAAGTGTGTTCATAAACAAGGTCATCCACCACTTTGTAGTGACGGTGGAGCTACTCCGTGAATGCAGTCACTTGCCAAGGAAAGTGACTAAAAGGGTCACAAGCACCAGAATCTAACATGCCAATCTAACACATGGAAAAGGAAAATGAAGAGGTGATAGTAAGTGAAGCCTACGAGCCTACGTAACACAAAAATCAAATATCATTTCTAACAAAATTATAAATGATAGCCATGACTATCGTAACGTTCTGATTTTAAATAAAAAAAGTACTAGTTTTGCTTTCTTATCCTAGTCCTACCGTATGTAGTATTGGTATTTTTATTAGTAATTCTTCATGTTTTCTATAGCTTGATAGAAAAAATTCTAACATACAACAAAATTAATAAGGTATCCTCTCACAGTAGTCGGAAAGTGGGCGTCAACATATGTCATGGACAATCTGACCTATTGAAACTTCCAATTGACATACGGTAACACCCCACTTTGCGAATACGGTGAGCTTATCAACATTACGAGTTCTGCGACAGTTTCCTATAATATTCCGAAACCAAAACTCAAGAAAGAAATAAACTTATAGAGGTCGAATTAAAATGTCATATCAACAAGAAAAATAAAAAAACAGCACCATTCGTGCAAAAGGCTATAATAAACTGTATAGTTATTTCATTCACATTCTGTATGTTCTTTTAATTAATATGAGTCATGACTTACTTAATATACACGGCCTGATTTAATACATTTCTCTTCTTGAAATAGAAGGCAAGTCATTACCCTTGCAGAATGCAGGAAGGTTATATATATTGACGCATTTATTTATTTATTTATTTATTTATTATCTTGTTATTCGCTTAACTGAAAAAGTGTCCAACCAAATTGCCTGAAATTTAGTGAAACGATTGGTCCATGCCCAGTGACCTGCTGGTAGAATTTAAGGAGTGACATGGTCAAAGGTCAAGGTCATGGTCATTTTTAACTCAAAAAAGAATTGAACCATATTGCATGAAACTTGGTGGGAAGATTGGTCAACATACAGGAACAATTTTGTTATATTTTGGGAGCGATTGGGTCAAAGGTCAAAGATCAGGGTCAAGGCCATTTATAACTGAATAACTCAAAAAGTATTCAACCAAATTGTTTGAAATATGATGAGACGATTAAGCAATGTCCAGGAACAATATGGTAGAATTTTAGGAGCGATCCGGTCAAAGGGCAAGGTCATTTAAAACTCAATAACTCAATAAACCATTGAACCATATTGCATGAAACTTGGTGGGACGATTGGTTGTTGTCCAGTCACCAGTTTATCAGATTTTGGTAGCAAACGGATAAGCGGTCGCGAAGGTATGCGCTCTACCAAGTGCACTTAATCTGGTTTTATTTTATTTTCACTGCGTATCATAGATTCTGTTTCAATTGCCTTAGGCCTTAGGGTATGGTTACTATGGATGCGTATTCAAGCGATTTTTCGCACTGACGACTTCTGATGAAATCGGATGAAAATCAAATTCATGTTTTCCAATGGGAGTGGTTACAGTGGCTGCGATTTGTACGAAGTCGTCAGACTAACTTCAGCGTTCAAATGAGTTTGATTTTTCATGCGACTTGCGACAACTTTTGGTAATTTTTGTGTATATTTCTCTTTCTTTTGATTGCTATTGCTGTTTACCCATGCATTTTGGAAATATATTATTTAATACTAGGTATCAGAAATAATACAGATATTTTTTAGTAATATAAAATTAATTTAATCATAATATAATCATATATAAAGGCTTGAATTGGTTGTTACTTTGTACAATTATTATTTTCAATAAAATGGAATTTCTTTCAATAATTATATTACATAAAAAATATTCTCATAATTTCTCTATTTACGTATTTTAAAATAGTAATCAAATTAGCATTTGTCTATTATTTCATAGGCACACATGTATTGATTCCTCCGGAACATTACTTCAAATAAACATAGTTTATACCCCAATATTAAATGGGCAGAAACACACTGACGATCAGAAATCGCGTACAGTGTAACCACCTCGCACTGACGTTCAGTTCTGACGATATCGTCAGTGCGAAAAATCGTCGAATAAGCATGCATAGAAACCGTACCCTTATAAGGCCCTCTTTACACTTGCGTTTCTCAACGCCGCGTTAGAAAAAGAGCTCATTGCAAAAAGTTTAGCTACAATTGATTTTAACAGACCCAGATAACCATATCCTCTCTGTCCCGCGTGGGACAGAGGGGGACATCCCTCGCTAGCGAGGGACAGAGAGGGACGGGGGATTTCAGACGTGGGATTTCCAACGTCTGAAATCTTACTCACGTCCCACGTCTTACACAAGCGGGATGTCCCTTGTCTGTCCAACGTCTTAAATCCCACTCACATCCCACGTCTTTCCCACGCGGGATGTCCCTCTCTGTCCCACGTCTGTCCCACGCAGGATGTCCCTCTCTGTCCCACGCGGGATGTCCCTCTCTGTCCCACGTCTGTCCCACGCAGGATGTCCCTCTCTGTCCCACGTCTATCCCACGCGGGATGTCCCTTTCTGTCCCACGTCTGCCCCACGCGGGATGTCCCTCTCTGTCCCACGTCTGTTCCACGTGAGATGTCCCTCTCTGTCCCACGTCTGTCCCACGTGGGATGTCCCTCTCTGTCCCACGCGGGATGTCCCTCTCTGTCCCACTTCTGTCTGACGTGGGATGTCCCTCTCTGTCCCTCGTCTGTTTTATGCGGGAAAAAGTACGTGGGATGTCCCTCTCTGTCCCACGTCTGTCCCACGAGGGATGTCCCTCTCTGTCCCACGTCTGTCGCACGTGGGATGTCCCTCTCTGTCCCACGCGGGATATCCCTCTCTGTCCCACGTCTGTCCCACGCGGGATGTCCCTCTCTGTCCCTCGTCTGTTTTACGCGGGAAAAAGTTATACCAAAAAGGTATATCTATCTCAAGCTTTACTTACGTATCATAACTAGATAGGTATTCATAAACAGATGTAGGTATCTAGGTAGGCATTGATGAATAATACTAGGTAGTAGGTAAGTAGGTACAGATTGATGAACACTACCTAGTAGATATACTAGGTAGGTAGGTATTGATAAACACTGGTAGGTATCTAGGTAGGTATTGGCAAACAGTTATAGGTAACTAGGTAAGCATTGATAAACACTAGTAGATAACTAGGTAGGTATTGACAAACAGTTGTAGGTAACTAGGTAGGTATTGATGTACACTAGTAGGTAACTAGGTAGGAATTGATGAGCACTTGTAGGTAACTAGGTAGGTACTGACAAACAGTTGTAGGTAACTAGGTATTATTTATGAGCACAAGTAGGATGAGCACTAGTAGGTAACTAGGTAGGTATTGATGAACACTAGTAGGTAACTAGGTAGGTTTTGATGAACACTAGTAGGTAGCTAGGTAGGTATTGATGAATACTAGTAGAAAACTAGGACCTAAATTGGTATTTATAAACAGTTGTAGGCAACTAGGTAGGCATTGTTAAACACAAGAAGGTAACTAATTAAGTAATGATAAGCAGTTGTAGGCAACTAGGTAGGCATTGATAAACACCAGTAGGTAACTAGGTAGGTATTGACAAACAGTAATGTAGGTAACTAAGTAGGTACTGATAAATACTACGTAATAGGTAACTAGGTAAGTAGTGATAACCACCAGTAGGTACTAGATTGGTGGTTATCACTTATAGGTTACTAGGTAGTTATTAATAAACACTAGTAGGTAACTAGATAGGTATAAGGTAGTGATACCGGCTCTAGGACAACTGGTAACCGGACAACTCTTACCCGGACAACTCGTATCCGGACAACTGGTACCCGATTTTCATAATTTCGTGTTAAATGTACCTAATTATAATAACTGAATAAAATACAAGTCCGATTTTCAAAATTTAGTTAAATGTACATAATTATAATAAAAATTAAAGGCATAATAAATTAACCAATTTTTTTATTGCAATGAAACATACATAAACTAGTCTTCCATTTCATGATATATATTTTCAAACATAATACGCGAAAAATATATTAGAACCAACAGTGCTAATTTAATTAAATTAACCTCTTTTAATATACTTAAGTTAGCAAAGTTAAATTTTAAGTAACCTAGCACAGCTAAAGATAAAATTAAAACTTTTATAGAGACTAAAATACAGACTACCTTACAAAATTCGTATGATCTCACTTCAAGAGTCTTCTATTTCATGACATATATTGAAACATAAAACTTGAAAAATATATTAGTACCAACAATGTTAATTTAATTAAATTAACCTATTTAGGTACATTTAACACGAAATTATGGAAATCGGGTACCAGCTGTCCGGGTACGAGTTGTCCGTGCACCAGTGATACCACAGTAGGTAACGATAGGTAAGATTAATTAACAGTTATAGGTAATTAGGTAGTTAATAACATTAATTAACATTATCAATACAAATATTAATAAATAACTTTATACACATTCTTATCATTTACATTAAAAAATAAAAGATACCAAAATGTAGAATATTAAATTGTATTTATTTAAAATAACTTTAAGAAGCACGCAAGTTATCAAGTTGCATAAATATCATTCCAATACTACTTCTACCATGTCCAGGATGGCAGAGTGGTAGCGTCGCAGACTTCAATAGTACATCACACTACAGTCATGAGTTCGATTCCCGAGATCACTTCTACATTTCTTTGTCCATTTCTTCCGATTTAATTTGTATATAACAATATGTAATATTAAAATAATTGATATACAGACAAATGTACTACATATACACTATATGCAACATAGTAAGAAAATGCAATAATAATTAGTATGATCTTTTTTATTTATTATACATATTTATGTACCCCAATTAACCGAAGTAGTTCGAGCAGAAGAGAGATATGTCCCCCTTGCAGAGGGGGACATCTACACTCTGTCCCACGTCTTGCAGAGGGAGACATCTGCACTCTGTCCCACGTCTCGCAGAGGGGGACATCCGCACTCTGTCCCACGTCTTGCAGAGGGGGACATCCGCACTCTGTCCCACGTCTTGCAGAGGGGGACATCCACACTCTGTCCCACGTCTTGCAGAGGGGGACATCCATACTCTGTGCCACGTCTTGCAGAGGGGGATATTCCCACTCTGTCCCACGTCTTGAATACGCACTCTGTCCCACGTCTTATTTCCCTCTTCCCTCTATAGCGAGGGACATCCGCACTCTGTCCCACGTGGGTCTCACGTCTTGAATCCCTCTATAGCGAGGGACATCCACACTCTGTCCCACGTGGGTCCCACGTCTTGAAAACGGAGTGGAGTAAGACGTGGGACAGGTGGATGTCCCCCTCTGTCAGAGGGGGACAAGACGTGGGATCAGACGTATTGCAGAGGGGGACCCCTGTGCAAATGAAGAGGGTTAGACGTCTGCAAGACGTCTGATGTCCCCCGCCCCACGTCTTAAATCCCTCTATAGCGAGGGGTATCAGACGTCTTAAGACGTGGGACAACCAACTTTTGATTAGCTGGGGAGCCTTTCACACTTGCGTTTTTTTTCAGCAGTGTTTTTATTAGCGCAAAATAGCTCAGTCCCCTGCTAAAATACGAGCAGAATTTTGAACGCTACAACATTAGCAGGATACGAATGTCTATTGTACCGTTCACATTTACGTTTTTTTTTTCACTGCTCGTATTGCATACATACACAAGACTTTTGACGAAAATAAGACGAAAAATTGAAAAATAATTGTCTACAATGGTTATCATTTTCTACCCACGTAATTTACAAGGGTCCCTTGGTAATTGTTATAGAGTTGAAATAGTTAGGTAAGTTATGAATTATCGGACAGTTACACATATTCGATCATATAAGAAAAAGTATATAATTATAATATGACATTTTAACTCGTTATTTGTTGATGATCGAAAATGTGGAACTGTTTGATAATTCAGAACATACCCTATCATATCAAATTACTTTTGCATGAGAAAATGGAAATCAGGGAAAATGAAACCGGAGAAAATGATAACCGGAGAAAATGATAAGCAGAGATAATGATAAGCAGAGAAGAGGATCACCAGAGAAAATGACAACCAGAGGAAATGATAACCACTGAGCCCGAAAAAAATGATATCAAGAGAAAATGATAATCTAATAATAACTAGAGAAAAATGATAAAAGCATTTTTTCTAACGCTAGTGTGAAGACATGCCAAAAGAACATTTTTCTAACGCGGCGTTGAAAAACGCAAGAGTGAAGGGGGCCTTAAGGTTCGTTTTGCATGCAGCGATTGTTGCGATCATCACTCAGCAATGATCGCCCAGCAATAGGAATATATTGAATTAGTATTCAGCTAAAATCGCTCGTTGCAAAACAGCCCCATAGGAATAGTATTGAACTAGTGCTCAGTGAAAATCATCGGGTGATGATCCTTGAGCGATGATCGTAATAAACGCTGTATGCAAAACGCACCTTTAATGTGTAAAAAATGATTTTATTTTCATGATCTAAATTAAAAACGACAAGAATAATTCAACTTCAAGCAAATAACGCATTCAAGATGGTCAACAAATGCACTTGCATGGGATGTTTCATCTATTTCCCAGGTCATGATACTCCACAAGTTTTTGGGCTGCCGAAGAATGAAAACTTACGGAACATATGGAGGATATTAATATAGGGTCTTTTAAATATTTCTTCATTTTCAAAAACAGTTCAGGAAAAATATTTGAATCTAAATCAAACTCGCACTCGCTTGATCAACAGATAGAGTCCAGTCCCTAGATAGAAAATGAATAGAGAAGTATACCAAGTACAATATTGGAACATACGAAAATATTATGAGCGACGTCACACAAAATATTTTCCATTTGCATTTAAATAAAAATGTGCTCTTATTTAGTTGAATGTGCATTTTCATGGAAATTAACATACATAAAATTGTTTTTATCACGTTTTACACTCTATTCACTTATAATATTCACCTAATAATACTTATAATGTTTGAGAGAACTCTGTACGACGCCATTTGTTTACATCGTTTCTGAAGAATCGATCAAGTTTAACGTCAATGAATTCGAAACTTAGCATACTTCTCTATTTATTTACTATGAGTCCCTACACTTCTTTTAGAATCCCTACAAAATATCACAGGCTCATCTTTTCCTTCCATTACTAAGTTTAGGAAACCACATTACAAAGAACATACAGGATGATGAACGTGAGGAATTTCTATGAATGGATAGGATTAATGATTTTACACATGTGAATGATTCGCTATTGAAAATACTTGGGGAGAATCACCATTTGAAGAGATACAATATCAGGTCTGCAACAATATGTTGCACAATCATTTAGGACCTTTATATGGCAATAGAAATCTCTGGCAACGACAATTATAGGACATTTATGGAGGATGAGTAGAAGATGGATAACTCCTTCATTTTGTGCAAAATTTGTAGAATTTTGTGTTATAAGATGTATTGAAGTGATATAGCGAAGAACTATTCACAAAATATTAAGTTAATTGCCAATATCCGGGAATATTTCTAAGTATGATGGCTACCCTAACTTTTGACCAGAGCTAAATTTAGTGCTAGAAGTGAAATATCAAACTATTGCTACAATACTCGTCCAAATGCTTTGAAATTTCATACGAATACATGTAAGCTCTATATGAAAATACGTGCAAAATTTCAATATTATGTGTTTTGTACTTTTTATGAAATCAAAGAATTAGATAACTTGTTTTTGCCTACCCTTATATTTTGGCCACTATTGTATACATAAATAATAAAATATAGTTAATACATTAACTGAAGCATTAATTTATTCCTTTAACTGAAGCTCACCATAAGTAATACACCTTATAATTAAATATAATAAAAAGCCTTGCTTCTATTTCAACACGATTAATGCAACAAATCAGGCCATGTGTATCAAGTAAGCCATATATGAAGATGTGAAATGGTAAACAAACAGCGCTCAATGATTAATAATATATTATATTAGAATTATATGTCGCTTGAATTATTGCAGAATTATCTTATTTCTGCATGAAATATATTCGTGTCGATATTTCTATCAGTTTCAATGCTTATAATAGATACATTATAAGAACACATGTGAAGTGTTCAAAATAATAAGTGAGTAACAAATCACTGTAACATTTAAGAAAAGTTATTTTAAAAGTTCAAAAGAACGCAACCATCAAACAACAGTACAACTTGTCTGATGTCAAAAGAAAGATCGCAGCATTAAAGACAATTATTTTAATAACTTTTAGGGTTTTTCCCTTATTGACAAATTAGGTATTGCGCTTCAATTTCTATACATATATGCATAATCAATTTCAGAAACCTGTCAAATTGGCTTTAGATTTTGAACTAATCACTGGAGTTCCTTTTTAATTTTAGGCTGAAGTCATCCATAAGGCAATGAAATTCGCTTGGAGCAATAATTTGGAACAAATTGGGTCCTAATTGGTTTGCTGACTACCGACTACCAAATATTTAATAATTTGCTCTTATTTAGAGTTTAATATACTATTTGATAAATTAAAACAATGTAATGAATAAATAAGACTCTATTTGAACTATGTGTGTTCACTATGATCGAATATTCACCAGATATACTGAGTGAACTTTAATGGCAAATGAATTGAAGTGGAATGAAGTGATGAGTAGTTTTTAAAGGTTAACAAAAACTATTGGGGACGAGGACTTGAATTGCAACCATCGCCTTAAAGAAGAAAGAAAATTTATTTAAGTGCAGTAATTAAGCTCCTGAGTTATGAAGTTTTGAGTTATGATGCACTCGTGTAATGAAGGACCTGAGTTATGAAATGCAATTGAGTAACGAAGCATTTTCCATGTTTAAAATACAGAAAATGATAAACATCAAGAATATCGTCAAAGTTATCTCTCAATGACCTTAAATAATTAAACTTAATTTCAACATACCAAACAAAATTCTACAATTTTCATCATAGTAAATAAATAGTAAAGTATGCTAAGTACAATATTGGAACCTCCGAAAATACAACACGGACATGACATCGATTAAAACGGGTGACGTCACACATGTAATTTCCAAATAAGAACTGTGCTATTATTCAGTTAAATGTGCATTTTCATGGAAATTAACTTGAATAATTTTTTTTTCACGTTTTACACTCTATTCCCATATAACATCAAACTTAATAGTCTTCAAACTCTCCAATAGAGTAAAGGTGACTGAAGGATCTAAGATACATTCGCATTTATCTGATTAGATAAGAATTTTTATTGAAAATTTCACTCGTCAACTTGTGCTTAAAATACCCTTTTACTATATTAATCAGTTTCATATGTTAGATATAATAGTCATTCAAGTGCTTCATTGTAAGTACAATAGGTTACTAGGTACCAACTTACATTTTACAAGTTTGAAAATAAGCCAACTTATAAGTGCCAGTCTGCTATTAAATATTTAAAGGTTATCTAGGCACTGGAAGCTAACCAAACATATTGTTTATTGGCATATTCTACCTATATAATTCTCATTTGGACATTACTTCGTCTGATTTTGTGTGACGCCATTTGTTTACATCGTTTCTGAATACTGGAATCAAGTACACCGTCAATGAATTTGAAACTTAGCACATATACTTTTCTATCTATTTACTATGATTTTCATCAAGAATAGAACACTGCAGGTAAGCAATAGAATCAAATTATTAATTATTAAACCAACCACAAACTGATAATAAAACACGGTGTGATGACCTAATTTCAGCAGCCTTCCTCAGAAATTTGAGTAATCCTAGTTCCATATGCACTCCTCACTCTGCCTTAGAGGGCTCGGTCTCTCCCGCAGCTCCTCCTATGTACATCAGAAGCAGAGCTGAGTGACGACTGAGGTGGGAATTAGTCGGGTCTGGAGAAGGCTTTGCTCGAGAGAGGATGACAGACCGATAGAATTAATTTGTATGATTTCGTTTTTACCTCTCACTATATTTATTTTTTCGTAATTCTATTTTTTTTCTTTTCTTTCATTCTTTTCTGTTAATCATTGTGAACAATAAAGATTCAATACTGACCCCAGAGATCTGACTTGAGTATGACCTAATATATTCTTTTATACTCTGAAATTTGCTTTACATTCTCTAAAAATATGCTTCATATTCTTTTTATTCTCAATTTATAAAAGTACTGTAATTCAATCGATAAACATGATAAAGGACATATTAACAAACCCCTTTTATTACATCTGGACGCTAATTTTATGGTTCGGTGTAATGGAAATCTTTGAAGTGTTTAAATAATTCATATTAACGTTACTCAATGCATAAGGCGTGGTACCGCGAGCGTGGTATTAATCGTGGTAACGCGAGCATTTATAGATCGGCGTTCTACGAGTATGAGCGTTTGTTGTTATAGCAACATACTGCTTTTGACTACGGAGCTAAACGGATGATATCTTTCAGAAATTTGATAGCTTTTTGATAGAAATAGATAATTGAAGTTCACAATTTGAAGGCCCAGTCACATCGGTAGAACTTTGCTGTAGTGTTCCTGAAGCGGGAGAAAAACAATCACCGCTTGTTAATACCAGAAGTTGGCCCCGTTCAGACAACACTGTATACGCTCAACCACCGCTTATGTTCACTCCTATCGTTCCGAAAGTTTTGAGCTGCACAAAATATTAAGAGGGATGAGGAGCGGTAATTTTTTGATCCTTTTGAACAACGCCCAGCTAAAACTTGGCCCCATATTAGACCCAAGTTCGTGGACGTTCGGATCCGCTAACCCAACGCAAAAATCTTAAACGCTGTACCTATCGTTATTGTACAAATATTGTTGGAGAGGCTGTAAGCATTTTACACTCGGACACAAGATTGCTGTAACTGTGCCGAGCGTTGAAGCAGCAATCCATTGCGGTGATGAGATTTTGTTTGGCGTTGGTATTGAGGTCGCACAGCTTCTTACCGCTAAACCAATGCTCGCTGCCTCTCGCCACCATTAAGACAACGCTAAAACAGCGACGACCCCATTTTGTGCGCGGAAAAAAATATATAAACAGCTTTGTAAAAAATCGGAAAAAAATGAAAACACGGGTGTTGCCATTGCGGTGCACCTCTGAAGCTTGCGTTACTATATTTATAGCGGTGCATCACTGAAGCCTGCGTTGCCATAGCGTTGGTTTAACTGTAGCAAGTGTCGGTTTAACGGTAAATTCAGCGTCCACGAACATGCGCCTAGCAGTGCTGAACTTTCAATATTGATGAACTTTGCCCGAGCTGAAAATCGCCTGCTTCTCACCGCTCGTAATTTTGTGAGGCTCAAAACTTTCGGAGTGGTTGGAGGAAGTAAGCGGTGGCCTAGCGCATACGGCGTTGCTTTAACGTAGACCAACTTCTGTAAACGGTAACGAGCAATGATGAATTTTTTTCCCCGCTAAAGGGACGCCAGAACAAAGTTCGGGCGGTGTGATCTAGGCTATATGAATCCAATGTGTGGGTCTTTGTCATTTGGGTCGTGGTCATTTGGGTCCATGTTTATAAAAAGTATTATAAACATGAATAGATAATTTAGCTTATGTATAATTGAAAGCTTTTTCAGTTTTAAAGTTAATTAATAAGATATTTGAATATTTAATGAAATTTTAATATATAAAAAAAGATTGCCATTGTTTCCTGCTCAAATTTTGAATGTCCATGGATTATTGTTGAATAATTTCCCTAGAACCAACAATAACATCGAAGCTTATCATAACGCATCGTAACGCATCTTGCTTCATCCAAACATATGGAAATACATAGATACATTGAAAAAAAAAGTCTAGCTGCCTGCGACAAAGAAAAGGCAGGTGGAATGCGGTGAGCCATTTCATGGAAAAAAGAAGTTCAGAGATGCTACGGTAAAACTTCAAAATATTGTTAAACGGTACAACTCAGTCGATAATTTTTTTTTAAAACATTGCCCACAATATGCGGTATCAATTTTTTTCTATACTATGAACTAATTTAAACCTTCGTGTTTAAAATTTATTTTACCATGTTAAACGTAAGCAAACCTTTGTTGTAAAATTTCCATTGATCATCACGTTGTAGAAGCACATTGAGTGTTTTTTATATATATCAGAATTTCATTAAATTTAAAAAATATTTTATTAATTAACTTTAAAACTGAAAAAGAATTCAATTATACATAAGCTTAATTAACTATGCATGTTTATTATACTTTTTATAAACACAGACCCAAATGACCGCGACCCAAATGGTCCGCGACCCAAATGACCGCGACCAAATTGACCGGCCACCCTAATGTGTAGTGTACAATGTACATCGTCTGACAAAGCTCAGTCTCAGTAATATTTATTTAATAAAATGGGTAAATTTTAAAGTATTCATTACATTGAACTAAGAAAAATTTATTGTTGAATGAATTCATTGTTGTCACAAACCTAGTGATTACAGTAGCAATGGTCTTCAATTAAGATAATACAGTAGACTCGGATCAATTTTCTTGGGGCCCAATTGTCTTGAGCTCAATAGTCGGTGGGTCCAATTGTCTTGAGCCAAATAGTCGGCGGGTCCAATTGTCAGTACACCATTTCAAGTTGTCAGGTTTGAATACAATGATATATAATGTGTTACATTTTCTCTAAAATCTACAATGAAACTAATTATCAATGGAGTAACTAATACAAACGGGTTCAAGGATTTAGTAGCAAAATTTATCTGTATCGTGATACTGTTTTATTTTTGGTAAAAGGATGTAAGTTATCTAACAATGATTAAAATATGGAAGTGCCTAGGCATAATTTGGTCTATAATTGATGATTTCTACTGTACTTAAATTACTTAAATTTACATTTCCTATTCAATGTGTCAGTATTCGAAACTTTTTATATATGAAGAAGTAAATTAGATCGGATCACTGGTAATAAGGAAGCGTGATAGATATTTTTTTAATTTGGAGGATAATTAGTAGTACATACATACTACATAGGTAATCATGTAGAATAATGAATGAGATGTGTCTTAAATAATTCAATCACTTTCGGTAACAGGTTTTCAAAAACTAATATTGGTGTAAGTAACTTTCTTGAATTGATGAAAATTATGGATAATGATGTAAAACCACAATTATGATTGAAATCAAATAATTTGATTAATGATTCTGAATCCTATGAATTCAAGGATTCAAAGATATTGACAAAAAGACTGTAGTATCACTCATGTGAAATCATATTTGTTTACAAGCGTTATCAAAAATAATTAGAGTTGTTTGACATTTAAACAGAGTAATAATAATTTAAAATATGTTTGTTCCAATCATGCTCTGTATAGAGTGTATAGTCACCCACTCTATACAGCCCACTCTAGCTGCCAAACAGCCTGAAAACGCCATCTGGCATACCTAGTCGGTTGTATGCGAGGAGTCACATTTCGACCATCGCGGTTGAACGGCTGAACCGCTCGTCTAAACCTACCTTGGAAAATAAAGGCAGGCCCCGCTCTTATTACCCAAATCACAATTAAGACTTATTACAAAAGGTAAGATAAGCGAGATATGACTCGAACTTATTATATTATTGTAACTCCTTAAACATATCATTTTACATGATTTACATTAAAAGAAAATGGTTTTGTACCTAGACTTACCGTGTATTGAAATGATGAAAGGTCACTTATGTAAGTTTAAAGTAGGAAATGAATTAAAATTCAGCTATAGCTCAATTATTACCTCTCACTCAGTATAGGTGAGAAAGTTAATCTGAATCTGTAATATTTAATTTCGTTATATTGAACAAACATCAATCTCATATGCACTGTGAAATATTTTTGACAGTAGAGTAAGTGTTGAGTTATCGAATGGTTCCTCATTTTCATATCGGTAAGATAAAAATATTATTATTACTTGACATTATTTTATTATGAAAGAAAAGATAGAGCTAAATCCCATGACTTAAAACAGATATCCTTCAAAACACTTTCTCTTCCGAAATTATTATTTTTATAATTTTTTTTTTGGAAAACATCCCATTAGAGTCACAATAACACATCGTTTATAATAACTCTTAAAAACTGCATTAATAACACGTTTGCGGCCCAAAGCAGAAATTTTCGTGATGCTCCATGCTTAACATGTTAAAATAGCATATAATTACATGGCTACTGGGGATGCCGTAAGGAGGGGAAGGGTTAATATATTTCAGAAAGGCATTTGATAAAGAATGACATGCATGCCTTCTTTTTAAACTAATATTAAAAAGATTCTCCTTCGTTGACAAGAATTATTTCTTGCAAGTTATACATCAGAAAAGCTATAGTTCGAATTGGTAATTTTAAGGCCTGATTGAAAACAGGATAGCAGAATAACACAATGGGGCTACATTTCTCAAACTCCTTTTAATTTTCTTTCCCACGACAATCCATGGAAATGGACATTCTGTCTATATTATACAAAAACTTGATGTGTACAGAGGATAATCTTCAATAAGCCATAAACCATAAAATATATTAAATATAATAACAGATAAAGAAGTAAAAAACATCAGTGAATCTGATAGAATATGGCAAATTAAAAAGCATGAAAAGTTCCAAAATCATTTCTCTCAGATAAATTTTTCTAATTTACAATAAAGCATACAATTGACTACGCAGAGTCAGGAGCCTCTCTATTTATATAATCACTAAAACAGGCTTCATGCTCCATCCCTGATACGCAACAGAGAGAATAACAATAGCCACATCACCAATCCCTAAACTCTACTCCCTAATTGACCGATACCATCAAATAAAGGACTCTATTTTTGCGCCCATACACTATCAAATATATTGCGCAATTTCATTGTCAGTACTCTGATTGGCAATGAAATTGACCGTGTATGAGCAATACTGATGACTTGTGCACTTGTATCGAGTGAATCAAATTTTGATTGAAATTTAATTGCGCAAGTCTATTTTATTGCGCAATATTTAAATCCTTCATATGTTCAAATGTATTTCCCGTGGCAAAGTAATGCATTGTAATTTATAAACATTGGTAGAATAACTATTTACAGTAAATTCATAGATATTAAAATATACCACAGTACACGAACAAATTTATTAGAAATAAAAGATATCAAAAGACATATATAACTGTACTTACCTCCTAACGCAAAAATAAATTTATAAAGAGAAACACTATGTTATCACTATTTACTTGTTTCTCAGGACGTGATTAGACTGTAGCTACAGCTGGTGACAACAAGGCATGCAATGGGCCCTTATCCTTTGGTTATGATTAGTTTCATCAGAGAGGAAACTTATCTAATCTTCATATTTGAATGTGTCAAGAGAAATAGATACAACTCTTATAAATAAACTGTAAATAAATAATTAATATACACTTAACGATAACTTTTTTATTGTGGATCTAGTAATTATAATTGAATTGCTTTTGGAATTATATTCGGTACTTTTTTTATTGAATTTACATAAAATTAGTTTTTTACTGAATTTGATAATTAAAAATATCGCTTATGATTTTTTCCTGATGTTTGCACATAATTCGTGCGATGCTGCCAACTTGATGATTTCAGGTTAAAGTTTTAATTTACCAAAATTATAATACTTTAAGACAATGCACGACTATAATTAATTGAACCCGATTGACAATTTATTGGCCCTTCTAGACAAAACTAAAACTGAGGACATCGATATGGATTCTAGATGGTAATCAGCCATTTATCACGTTCCTAAATGAAAAAATGTACTGAATTTATTGGTTCACTGGGAGTGATTTATCGAAATGTATCTTACATTAAATATTGAGACCATAATAATTATTAAAATTTGAACTTTCTTACTTATTGAGTTCAACTCTTGAACTTTTACTTATTCATTCGATATTACTAACCACTTATCATTGGGAAATTGCACTGAAATATCTTTAGCTTTAACACATCAATCTATCATTTTACATTACATGAAAGTAGTTTCTAAATACAGCTGATTAACTTGTGCCGGATATAACTATTGACTATCGATCAGGTGGAAAAACTCGAAATTATTATTCCTTGAAATCAAAAAGTGATATTGCAATTCAAAATTTCTCCCTCAACCCAAATTGTTCTAATTAGGATTATAGTTTTATATTTATATAATTACTGTCTTTCATTTTCCTCTTCTATCCGCGAGTGCAGCCGCCGATACTTTGTTCATTTTCACGACATTTCTTGCAACACAACTATATTTAACAGAGTATCTTTTCTGCATCCATGAGCTTTGTCCTGAATTATATGGTGGATGAGTTTTCCATGGAGCCACTTAGCTATCAGACTGTTTCTTTAAAGTCCCTGTAAGGTCATTTTGATGTCATTAAAATGGCCTTTCGTTCTGAAGCAGACGTTAAACTTCTTGATGAATAAAATAATGCAGATCATTATTTAGATTTAAATTGCATTCAAATATTAACCATCTTAATTACGTAAAAAAAAGTATAATTTTTAACCAAGCAACATAATTTAATAGCATCTATCTCAATGAAAGCCACAAATAGAAATAAATATGAATGGATTATTTCTATAACTTATAAATATTTCATTCAGTTTCCACAATCTACATATACCAAACCAATACAATAGCTACTAATTTGTTTATCTATCATTCATTAGGTAATGATATGCAATCGAACATTGTTTCCGAATCTCATACTCAAATAGAACGGAAAAAACTTCAAAAAAAAGCAAGTGTAAAACATTGTAAAGGATGAGGCAAGTGTTACGTCACAGTGCAGGTATGAGGCAAGTGTTACGTCACAGTGCAGGTATGAGGCAAGTGTTACGTCACAATGCAGGTATGAGGCAAGTGTTACGTCACAGTGCAGGTATGAGGCAAGTGTTACGTCACAGTGCAGGTATGAGGCAAGTGTTACGTCACAGTGCAGGTATGAGGCAAGTGTTACGTCACAGTGCAGGTATGAGGCAAGTGTTACGTCACAGTGCAGGTATGAGGCAAGTGATACGTCACAGTGCAGGTATGAGGCAAGTGTTACGTCACAGGTATGAGGTCTTCTTTCCAGCCGTCGTTATGCCATGACGTCAGTAGCTCCATTCATTTAGTGTTACACAGAATGCCGTTGTGACTGGATGTCTCTCTGAGTGGCTCCCTCGTTCACGTCTCTGTCAGGATTATCTCACTAGTCCCCCTAGGAGTCAATGCAACCTATATTGCCGGGCATTGCTATGCATTGATTAGGCAAAGTACTAACTACTTGTATAATGATTGCTTATCAATTTATTCGTAATAGTGTTTCTTTCAACTGTAAATTAGGTGATTTACATACTCTCTCTCAAGAAGGCGGTAAATTGATTTCTGATAAATAGAAATGAGCTGCTCATTTATAGAATATTGAGAGCACTATAAAGTTACCTATTTATTATGTAGATGAAAATAGTCTACGGTAATTGCAGCCAGTATTGTATTTATTAATTACTTTACCAATAATTATAATATATCATCTTATTCCTAACAGATTTCATTAAAAATATTCTTTTTTACTCAGAATTATTTAAAAAAACAAACATGGATAGTCATATATATATTTCATTTTAATTTTTCATGCGTATTGTTGAGATGGAGCAGCACTGGCAATAAAGTTTGGAGCTACAGAGTGACACTATGCACCTCATGGCTAAGAAGATATGCAAGAAAATAATAAAGAGAGCAACCAAAGCTACGAGAGGAGGTGAGTGAGTGAGTGAGTGAGTGAGTGAGAGGATGAGAGTGTGAGTGAGTGAGTGAGAGGATGAGAGAGTGAGTGAGTGAGTGTGTGAGAGGATGAGAGAGGAGTTGAATGACACAGAGGAAGGGGATGAGAATGACAGAGAAGAAGAGGATGATAGAGGAGGTGAGAGTGAGATGAAGATTGGCACTTTGAAAGGAGGTGAGTGGTTGAGAGGAAGAGTGGCACTTTGAGAGAAGGTGAGTGGTTGAGAGGAAGAGTGGCACTTTGAGAGAAGGTGAGTGGTTGAGAGGAAGAGTGGCACTTTGAGAGGAGGTGAGTGGATGAGAGGAAGAGTGGCACTTTGAGAGGAGGTGAGTGGTTGAGAGGAAGAGTGGCACTTTGAGAGTAGGTGAGTGGTTGAGAGGAAGAGTGGCACTTTGAGAGGAGGTGAGTGGATGAGAGGAAGAGTGGCACTTTGAGAAGAAGAGTCACTGTGATAAGGTTCAGGTCTCCGCAATCTTAGTGAGACTCCTAAGTAAGACTTCATACAAAGGTCTTCAGTGACTGCTCTGCTGATGGTCCTGTTGTAACATTGCTTCTTCTGACCAGTTTTGACTTCGACTGAGGTTCATCTGCCTTGAAAGACTTTTTCACTCCCGCAAGAAAGTTTTGGTTCACTTCTGATCCTTTGAAGGTCTGTGGCGCTTTCTTTTAACTTTACCCTCGGCATAAAACTTGGCCATGACTCAATAAAAGGTTGTCTTTGCCTAATTACAAAAAAAGAATTCAATTTTACCTGCGGGCCCTGTACTATCAGAGAAAAGAGTCACTGTGATGATGTACTATCAGAGAAAAGAGTCACTGTGGTGATGTACTATCAGAGAAAAGAGTCACTGTGATGATGTACTATCAGAGAAAAGAGTCACTGTGATGATGTACTATCAGAGAAAAGAGTCACTGTGATGATGTACTATCAGAGAAAAGAGTCACTGTGATGATGTACTATCAGAGAAAAGAGTCACTGTGATGATGTACTATCAGAGAAAAGAGTCACTGTGATGATGTACTATCAGAGAAAAGAGTCACTGTGATGATGTACTATCAGAGAAAAGAGTCACTGTGGTGATGTACTATCAGAGAAAAGAGTCACTGTGATGATGTACTATCAGAGAAAAGAGTCACTGTGATGATGTACTATCAGAGAAAAGAGTCACTGTGATGATGTACTATCAGAGAAAAGAGTCACTGTGGTGATGTACTATCAGAGAAAAGAGTCACTGTGATGATGTACTATCAGAGAAAAGAGTCACTGTGATGATGTACTATCAGAGAAAAGAGTCACTGTGATGATGTACTATCAGAGAAAAGAGTCACTGTGGTGATGTACTATCAGAGAAAAGAGTCACTGTGATGATGTACTATCAGAGAAAAGAGTCACTGTGATGATGTACTATCAGAGAAAAGAGTCACTGTGGTGATGTACTATCAGAGAAAAGAGTCACTGTGATGATGTACTATCAGAGAAAAGAGTCACTGTGATGATGTACTATCAGAGAAAAGAGTCACTGTGATGATGTACTATCAGAGAAAAGAGTCACTGTGATGATGTACTATCAGAGAAAAGAGTCACTGTGGTGATGTACTATCAGAGAAAAGAGTCACTGTGGTGATGTACTATCAGAGAAAAGAGTCACTGTGATGATGTACTATCAGAGAAAAGAGTCACTGTGAAGATGTACTATCAGAGAAAAGAGTCACTGTGGTGATGTACTATCAGAGAAAAGAGTCACTGTGATGATGTACTATCAGAGAAAAGAGTCACTGTGATGATGTACTATCAGAAAAAAGAGTCACCGTGATGATGTACTATCAGAGAAAAGAGTCACTGTGATGATGTACTATCAGAGAAAAGAGTC
>CANNZV010000810.1:14047-230377 GCA_947561585.1 Caprella mutica | reverse complement strand
ATGGGCATATAATTACGAGAATCAAATTCTGTTAATGAAATGTGTTTTCTATTGATAAATTTTGTGTTTTATCAAAATCATACTATAATAACCTAAATTACTGATATTTTATTCGGCGGGGAAAGGTCCTGACGGGGAATAGTCCGGCGGAGAAAAGTCCTACTGCCATACTGACCACCTGTGTCTATAATCTGTAACTATTATTATCCTATTTTTTATTTACATTACTGTGAGTGTTACTTTCAGCTTTATGGCGCCATATAGTTAACAATATTCTTTAATTTTCGAACAAAAATTTAAAATCATATTCATTAGGTAAACAAAATGATAGAACACCTAAAGGTATATAACAAATAAATTAGGGTGTTTGTTCAATCTCCCACCAGATATAAACAGCTGGAAGTGCATATATTGCCTTCCTTTCAGTTTCAAATGCATATGCCTTTTCTTATATGCATTATCTTTAAGTGCATATGTTTTATCTGCAAAACATATGCGTTTCTTCAATGCATATGCGTTTTCTCAAAAAGCATAAAACCTGTTGCATATGCAGTATATTTCCCAGTGCATATACTGCGTATTTGGAAATGCATAATGTCACAACCCTACTCATATGTTTTGCAGATAAAACATATGCACTTAAAGATAATGCATGTAAGAAAAGGCATTTGCATTTGAAACAGAAAGGAAGACAATATATGCACTTCCAGCTGTTTATATCTGGTGGGAGATTGAACAAACACCCTAATTTATTTGTTATATACCTTTAGGTGTTCTATCATTTAGTTTTCCTAATGAATATGATTTTAAATTTTTGTTCGAAAATTAGAGAATAGGATAAATAAAGAATAGGATAATAATAGAAACAGATTATAGACACAGGTGGTCAGTATGGCAGTAGGACTTTTCCCCGCCGGACTATTCCCCGCCAGGACTTTTCCCCGCCGAATAAAATATCAGTAATTTAGGTTAGTAAAGTATGATTTTGATAAAACACAAAATTTATCATTAAAAAACACATTTTATAAACAGAATTTGATTCCCGTAATTATGTGACCATATTGTTCGTTCGATTTTAAAAGACTGTGCCTTCGTATATTCGTATATAATTAGTTGATGCTATAAAGTACGAACATTATTGCAATACTTATAAGGGTTACCAAGTGTCGCAAGGTACTCTAAGCAGCTTCGATTTGTTCAGTTATTTAAACTCTGTAGTTTTCTAGATCGTGAATTTATTATTTTATTTTTCAGCTATACATAAAATGGCGATCTATTAACTACTCGTTCAAATTTATGTTTTTCCAGATCATTTATAAACTTTATTAATATTTTTAAAAATTAATTTATTAATTACTATACCTCATAATTAATAAACCTACTATAGATTTTTATTACACTAAATATTGACCTCTTTTATTGTGTCCTTTATCTAATATGTATATTTAATATTTATCTAATATGTATATTTAATATTTGTACCTTAAAAATCTTACAATGGTTTAACCATTATTATGAAAATACCTAAGTAAGTTAGAGTGTAGAAATCCTTAAATCAAGATTTTTCGCGTAGTCAGGTTTCAGAACAATTTATATAATATTGTCGTACATTTTCCCTAAAATTCTACAACGAAAACTAATAATCGAGGAGTAACCAATACAAAACTAGTTCTCAGTGAACTAAGATCCATTTTTTCCATTTTCAGTCAACTAGGAACCTATTCCCATGTGACAATAATATTAAAGAAGAAGAAAAAAAAATAAGGTCTGTTATTTGAGACGGCAGACTTCGGTATATAATTTTGTGGCAACGGATTTATTTGTCAAAACTATTCATTTTCGAAAATTAAATATAGAATCGCAACATTAAATCATCTTCCAGAGTCTAATTTTAAATAAATCCGGCGGGGAAAAGTCCGCGGGCGAGGAATAGTCCGGCTGGGAATAGTCCGTTTCTCGTGATTATATACCTAGTTTCTGTTCTTAAATAACTGGTGGCCATGAAAATTCACTTCACTAATATAGTATCCTATAGTGCCAACAATATAATGTGTCGTTCTCTGAAACCCTCAAGTGTTTTGAAATACTTGACATTTTAAATTTGGAGCATTACTATTAAATGCATAATAATTCATAATATATGCAAATTCATATTAATAATTAATTTTGTAGGGGTTTAACGTCTGCTTCGGAACCAAAGGATATATCCCTGTCGTCAAAAGGAAATTAAATACAAGGGACTAGAAGAAGCAGTCAGAAAGGAAAGTGGTTCTATATGGAACAAAGTCACTTACTACTGTCGGTGACATTACTCTTGGATGCAGAAAAGCTACTCAGTGAATGCATTGACGAAAAGGGACACAAAACAACGGTGGCTGCACTTACGGATGGAAGAGGAAAATGAAGAGGTGATAGAAAATGAACCTTACGAGCCTACCAAACCCAAAAAATCAAAGACCTCGTAGTTGAAGAGCATAAGCATCCTATAAAACTGCAAGTAGCGTTAAAAAATGAGAAATATAATAGAAATGAAAAAAAAAACAATCCATAATCAAAATTACAACAGTTTGGGGCCCAAGGGACGCACCCTCCTTCTCTTCCATTCGTCACAGACAGCTTCAGGATAGGCATATTGATAAAAGTATATGCATGCTTATAAATGCATATGCAAATTGGTAAATGCATATGCATATTGGTAAATGCATATGCATATTGGTAAATGCATATGCATATTGGTAAATGCATATGCATATTGGTAAATGCATATATGCAAATTAGTAAATGCATATGCATATTGTTAAATGCATATGCATATTGTTAAATGCATATGCATATTTATAATTGCATGTGCATGTTGATAAATGCATGTGCATGTTGATAAATGCATGTGCATGTTGATAAATGCATATGCGAATCAAATAAGCATATGCGTTTTAGAAAAGCATATGCAAAATATGCAATGTCACAACCCTAGTAGTTATCAACCACCTTTCTGTGGAAAAAGCATATTCTTTTCGTAAAAAGAATATGCCTTATTTTATGAGCATATTTTTTTTGGAAAAAGAATATGCTTTATTTTCTGAGCATAAAAAAAATATGCTCTAACGATAAATATGCTCAAGAATATTCTTTTATGCTTGAAGCATATTGTCCCAGCCCTATTGATAAATAAATGAATAGGTACACTTATTTTAGAGAGTTGTACTACTCAAAAAATATCAACTTATAGCACGTATATATGTATATAATTTATTTAAGTAATTAAACACGAAACGGTTTAAATTAACCATTGAATAACTTAGCGTCGCTGCTTATAGCTGGGGATCCTTTAAGTTGAAAGGGAACCTCTGGTCTAACAAGATGGTTTATGATTTTCGAGCCATGACTAGGGTTGTGACTTTGCATATCTTGCATATTGGTGAAATAATGCATATGCATATAAAAAGCGCATATGAAAATCTTGAAATGCATATGCAAATAGAAAATGCGTATGCAAAATAGAAAGTTCATATGCAAATTAGATGCACATTAGAAAAAATAATATGCAAATAGAAAATGATTTAGTAAAATAAGTTATTTTAGATATTCAATTGATAAACTTAAATAAATGAATAGTATCAGGCGAATGAATAAGAGCTAGATTTTTATTTCACTTTAGAAATTTAAATATTATAGGGTAGGACTATACACAAAAATTGTCCGTTCTACCGGACTGCAGCTCGCTAGAACGAACTCTTTAAATTATATGGGTTAATAAATATTTTATTCGTCTACCAATAATCCATTTAAACATTGATTGTATTCAGAGGTATTACAATTTACAATCAACAATTAATATATTGCTTTTTAGATTTTCATTATTTTGATTTTGTTACCCTTTTCCGCCTCATTTTCTTTGATTAGAAAAGTTCAATGGAAATTTGAAAAAGGTGTGACTATTCCATATTATATTTTAATATATACTATATTTTATTTATTCATACCATACAGAAAAATAAGAACCAGGAAATGAAATAATTTATTTTTATATTGCTTTCAGTTTACTAAACGATTATTAATTATGCTATGTGTATTAGTTTGCATGTAGGTACATAGATATCTATATAAATTAAGTTAAAAAATAACACCCTTTCTATCATATTTTATAGTACTTTAAGCGACAGACGCTTAAAGTACAGGTAAAACTCGTAAATTTTGTACCGGAAAAAGTGTCTGTTTTACGGATCAGCGTCCGCTAAAACGTGACATTATTAATTTAATTGGGCATTTAAATTTTTTTAGTTTTCTTTAACAGCATTTCAAAGAAACTCTAATGAGGGTAAACAATCTCTGATTATTATTGAATAAATTTTATAATGAAAATCTTATAATATTTATATAACTATAAAATGTACGTAGGTACGAAATAATAAGGTAAGTAAAATGAAACAAAAGATATTAGTAACTAAACCAAGTGAAAATATAGGGTAGTTACACCTCTTTAATTTTATAGAACTTCTCTAATCAAAGAAAATGTATAGGAAATGAGTAACAAAATCAAAATACTGAAAATCTTAAAAACAATATATTAAGTATTTATTGTAAATTGTAGTACCTTGAATATAATAAATGTACGACTAGATAATTGGAAGACGAATAGAATATTGATTAAACTATATAATTTAAAGAGGTTGTTGTAGGAGTTTCATGGCCAGAAGAACGGATAATTTTTGTCTTCTTTAGGGGGTGTCCGTTTAAAGATCGTCAGCTGTACGAGCTTCAATTACCTATATACTAGATTCTTCATATTCAAGTCTTGATAAATGTACTTGAAACAGCTTTGTAGGAAGTATTTCAATATATTGAAATTATCTTCAATTAGAAGATATTAATTAACATCCTTTATTCTACCACTTAGTTTTTAAATATTTTTTACATTTAATAAAAAAAAAAAATATATATGTGCTTCTTATAGTAACAGCCTATTTCGAGAAATCCAAGGAAATCTAAGAAATTCTACTTAACTGAAATACTTGTAATTTTTTCTTTTGCTGCATATATTTTGCAAATGCGTTTTATAAACGCATATATTTTACATATGCGTTTTATAAAATGCATATGCGTTTTATATAGTGCATATGCATTTTATGAAAATGCATATTTCAAGCGAATATGCACTAAATATTTATGTGAATACACTGTATAATATGCAGTGCATATTGTCACAGCCCTAGTCATGACTAAAGTAATGAACGGAATGTGATATTTGAATGTAGGATAGTTTAGAAGACTGAATTTGGCTGAAGGAAACATGTGCTCCTCTTGTTTTTTGTGATGTAGAACGGGTGTTTTCCCAGTACAAAACTAAATTAGCAGAAAATAGAAGGAGATTCACTTTTTAAAACCTGAAATACCATTTAACAATGAAGTTCAATTCCACTGTTTGAAATTGAATGTGTATATTTGAAATTGACTTACCATTTAAAAGTCTAAATTTAAAACAGCTTTGTTATATTTTGTTTTCACAGTAAAAATAAAAACTTGAGATTACACCTTCGATTTTTTGTAAGTTCCATTCCAAGTACAATTACATTCAAAACATAACTATATACAGATTAAATTTATTTTAAATTCCGCAATTAACTTTGGGCATGTAATATGCACACTATATTGAAAATTTTCTGGCATATAATATGCATATTTCCAATATGCATTTTGGTTCTGCATATATGCACGTTGACTTTTTGCATATTGTATGCAGAAATAGGCATATAATATGCTGCGTATCGCGTCAAAAATTATGCATATTTTATGCTGCATATTGTCACATCCCTAGATATAAGTTATTTGTTTTTTGCTGTTATGTTATTGTTATTTGAGTTTTAATTGAATTCATCTCCATGCTTATGGTACTATTTAAATTAATTTAATATTCACTATTTAGTATACTTTACGAAGGTAATATAAATTAAAAGTTTCCCTCTGTTACTGGGAAATTTCTATAAATAAATAAACTGAATAATTGTTTTATTTAATATAACGTTTTCCACTCCAAAACTTCTATACCTATAAATAGGGATGTGACAATATGCAGCATAAAATATGCATTATTTTTGACGCGATATGCAACATATTATATGCTTATTTCTGCATATAATATGCAAAAAGTCAATGTGCATATATGCAGAACCAAAATGCATATTGGAAATATGCATATATATGAAAAAAGTCAATGTGCATATATGCTGAACCATGGAGAATGCATATTGGAAATATGCATTTTTTAAGCCAGAAATTATTCAATATAGTGTGCATATTACATGCTCAATGTTAATTACGGAATTTAAAATAAAATTAATCTGTATATAGTTATGTTTTGAATGTAATTGTACTTGGTGGTTTGAATAACTTACAATAAATCGAGGTGTAATCTCAAGTTTTTATTTTTACTGTGAAATGTTTAACGTTTGAAAAGATTCAAAAGAAAATATAACAAAGCTGTTTCAAATTTAGACTTTTTTAATAGTAAGTCAATTTCAAATATACACATTCAATTTCGAACAGTGGAATTGGACTTTATTGTTAAATGGTATTTCAGGTTTTAAAAACTGAATCTCCTTTTATTATCTGCTAATTTAGTTTTGTACTGGGACAACACCCGTTCTAAATCACAAGAAACAAGAGGAGCAAATGTTTCCTTCAGCCAAATTCAGTCTTCTAAACTATCCTACATTCAAATATCACATTCCGTTCATTACTTTAGTCATGACTCGAAAATCATAAACCATCTTGTTAGACCAGCGGTTCTTTTTAAACTTAAAGGATCCTCAGCTATAAGCAGCAACGCTAAGTTATTAAATGGTAAAATCAAACCCTTTTGTGTTTAATTACTTAAATAAATATATACGTTTTATAAAGTGTTGATATATTTCGAGTAGTACAACTCTCTAAAATAATTGTACCTATTCATTTATTTATCAATTACTACTAGTATTTACTAAATACCAAGTGTCATATTATTTATTAATTCATTTGTAGTACTAAATATTCCACCTACAAACTTTTTAAATTTGAATAATTAGTTTGATAAAATATACTTGGGTCCACAGTTAAAATCGTTTTCTATGCAGGGGTTCAGAAGAAAACGGCATAAATTAGACATTTACATGTTAAAAATTGACCACGAAGTGCATATTTCTCGTTTAGCATATATGCACACGTGCATATTATATGCTCTTGAAATA
Organism: Caprella mutica; assembly: GCA_947561585.1. Taxonomy (NCBI): domain Eukaryota; kingdom Metazoa; phylum Arthropoda; class Malacostraca; order Amphipoda; family Caprellidae; genus Caprella; species Caprella mutica. Next base: position 223,154 of record CANNZV010000810.1, on the reverse strand, counting down.
TATGCAGAGGACTGCATATATGCAATATGCACAATGTCACATCCCTACCTATAAATATTTTATAACAAAAGACAATTTAAATATTTAATATCTGAATATTTTTATATAGTCCTACCAAACAACGTATCTACACTTTTTTCAAGGTACATTAAAAGAAAATGGTGGAAAAAAAGGACTAACTAACCTAAATGTAAATACAAAATATATTCAATAAAAAGGATTGTGTCTTTGCAAATCTTGCATATTGGTGAAAAAATGCATATGCATATAAAAAAAGCATATGCAAATCTTGAAATGCATATGCAAATAGAAATTCCATTTGCAAATAGAAAATGCATATGCATTTCTTATTTTAGACATAGGACGGAAACAATTTTCTGTGATTATTTCACGGTAACCTAACTAAGAAAATATCAAAATTATAATCCAGGTGAGGTTATTAGAAGCAATTGGTTCAGAAATTCAAAATGTCCCATTTTAGGACATGTTCCGCGTTATCGCACGTTTCCATATTTTCGAACACGTAAAAATCTTTATATAATAATCATTATTTAACTTTCATTTCAATTGGTATCCATAATACCAATTAGAATAGAAATTAAATAATAATTATAATATTTTCTTTTCTGACGTGTCCGAAATTGTAGAATATATAGGCATGGAATTGCTTCAAACAACTATAAAGAAGATAATTAACTAAATATATATTCGTGATGACATCGAATTTTGATGCTACGATTCATTTCATAGTAAATTTTTCAATTTTCCCTAAATTTCAATGCACGATCACTGCCATATTGACTCGTCTAGTGTAATAGCAATTTTAAGTATGGTGAGTGCCTTATCTGTAGAGAGAGACAACACCGCCATGGCGAGCGCCACAGTGTAATACGGGCTTAAAATACGAGCAGGATCTTTGATACTCGGACTAGAACTTTAGCAGGATATGAATGTCTATTGTACCGTTCACATTAGCCTTTTTTTACTGCTGGGATTGCATACATTCACATTACACAATACTTCTAACGAAAAAAAGACAAAAAAAATTGTTTACAATGGATATAATTAACCCACGTAACAAGGGTTCCTGGCAATGTGATAGATTTGTTAGTTAGGTAAGTTATGAATTATCGGACAGTTACACATATTCGATCATATAAGAAAAAGTATATAATTAATATGACATTTTAACTCGTTATTTGTTGATGATCAAAAATGTGGAACTGTTCGATAATTCAGAATATAACAAATTAATCATGTTAAATTACTTTTTTCCTTATCACGACCATAGAAAATGATAAATTAATTAATTAGTAATTTATGTACCTATACATATGTCACTTTAATATGACCTATATTTAGGTATGTAATTAATTACTTTATTTCTTATATTGTATGAAATAAATTATTTTATGTTTAATAAGTTAAAGGTCCCCTCCAAGCAAATATTTTTATTGTCTTATTCAACGAGGCTAATGTTTCTAATCATTTTGCTGTAAACCGCATCGAATTTGGTAGCATATTTTTAATCTTAAATGCTTTTAAAGATTTTTATAATCAAAACTCTAAAAAACCTATTTTACTTCCGACTTACTAATTTAAGAAATTTCAGCCTGAAGAAAAAGAATGTACACCATTTGTTTTGATTGTCAACTAGGTATTAGGTTCAATATATCCATTTAATATTCGTGTAAAGGTATAAAATTGAATGAACTTATAATAGAAACGTTTATATACTTTAGGAAATAATTTATATCTAAAATAAAGGCCGAAAACGCATGAATTGTTTATAAAATTCAAATTTGTAATCAAAACAAAGAGTGTACAATCTTCTTCTTGAGCATCAGATTAGTGATTCGCTCAATTGTTGCTCACAGAGTATTAAAAAACTTTAAAAACAAATTGTAAAATATATACTGAACCGAATTGTATACGGTTTTCAGAATAATGATCGTAGACCTTAGTTCTATAATATTATGAAATAAACTCATTTTTTCCCCGGAGCCTGGAGAGGACCTTTAATAACTAAATAAATTTCATTGGTATCATATAGCCTATACAGATTTTTATTTTTATATGTATTTATAAAAAATCCCTAAAATAGGACATCTTGAATATCACTTCAAGTTTATATTATCTATATTGAGAGTTTTATAATCGTCTTATTCGTAATCCTTAAAGTTTCCCTCCAAGCAAATATTTTTATTGCCTCAATCAACGAGGCTAATGTTCCTTATCATTTTGCTGCATACCGCATCGAATTTGGTAGCATATTTTTAATTTTATATGCTTTTAAAGATTTTTATAATCGAAATTCTACAAAACCTATTTTACTTCCAACCTACTAATTTAAGAAATTTTCAGCCTTAAGAAAAAGAATGTACACCATTTGTTTTGATTGTCAACTAGGTATTAGGTTCAATAAATCCATTTAATATTCGTGTAAAGGTATAAAATTGAATGGACTTATAATAAAACGTTTATACACTTTACGAAACAATTAATATCTAAAATAAAGGCTAAAAACGCATGGTTTGTTCATAAAATTCAAATTTGTAATCAAAACAAAGAGTTTACAATCTTCTTCTTGAGCATCAGATTAGTGATTCGCTCAATTGTTGCTCACAGAGTATTAAAAACTGTAAAAACAAACTATAAAATATATGCTGAACCGAATTGTATGCGGTTTGCAGAATAATGATCGTAGACCTTAGTTCTATAATATTGTGTTATAAACTCATTTTTTTCCGCGGAGCCTGGAGAGGACCTTTAATTGATACGAATTCAAAATATAAAAATACACAAAGAGAAAATAATCTGTTCGAAAACAAATTAATTTTATAATATTATGTAATAATCTCCTTTTGTTTCTCCCGGATCCTGGAGAGAACCTTTGGTCAAATTATTTAAAATTATTTACCCATTATATATTGTAAATTAATAACAGTGCAAGCATAGTACATGATGCAAGAGTTCGTTAAATCACCTTGAAGAGGTTAATTTATTTCTATAGTCGACTAGTGTGAGAAACGTACTTTCTCATTTCGTTATTTTTTCCCATATGTGTATCATGGCGCACTTTAGTAAACATGTTCGTGTATAACTGGAAAATGAATTTTTATAATATGTGAGGAGATTCTCAGATTGGTATATAACAAGATTAGTTATCAGAACTATTATTGAATATCTTTAATAATACTTAGTATAATAAATATCAATAATGGCTGATCCATTGAGTTTACTGAGACAATTCAATGTAAATAAAAAGGAAATAATCGTCAGAGGAGAAAACGTCATTTTCGGAGAGTTCTCATGGCCGAAAACAGTCAAAACAAATTATCAAGTTTATGGGTAAGGCTTATGAATATTTTTAGGATAATATATTAATAATAAATGAGTACCATTATACTACCATAGTGATACCTACCTGATACGTATCTAAAAGCTGAGCGGCGCACACCAGTACGGCGCATCAGATTACGGCGCACCACTGTACATTCTATTAGATAGGCAATTTGAATACAGATTAATGATAAATGGAGTGAATTTGATAGGTAATTGTCGTATCAAATTTATGTCTGACACCTGACGGTACCTGAATCCAATGTTTATACTACACAGTTTAATTATTTGATTGAGATGTTTAATTTGGAATAGAGAATAAAATTCATCATAGAAAACTGTAATTGTAATTTTATGGGGTAACTATTGTAAACTTTCAGTCTGAGATGTAAATAAAAACTTATCAGTTAGCCGTTAGGTAGATGTATCGGGGGGCGTGCCGCCCCCCGAACCCCCCTGCCAGGTCATTAAACAATCATGAAGTGTGCAGAACAACAAACTAGCGGATACAACAAACTACATAACAGTTTTTCACATTGAGGTCATTAATAGAAAGTACAGTGGTGCGCCGTAATGTGGTGCGCCGCTCAGCTTTTAGATACTTATGACCTACCTAGTGCTGTTTATCACCCAGTCACCAGTGTGTATTTGGTGGAAAATTGGTGCACAAAATCCCCAGTCTGCAGAATATGGAACATTTTTTAAGACTCTCTGGCCTCTGCGGGAGTTTTTGATTGAATTTTATAAATTGGAGATCTCTGCGGGACTCGCCAGAGTGGAAAAGGAAAACTTCTTACTCATGATTTTGATTCATGAATGATGAATGCTCAACCGCGGAGTTTATTAATGAATAACCGGGTAACCCTGCTTAGTTTAGTATTAGTAAATCATGTATAGCATGCAGATTGCAGAGTTCAATTTTTTTGAATGTTATTAAATATATAACTGATTTTTACGTAGTTAAAATAATTTAATAAATAATGTGTAGGTAGTTTATGCAGACTTGCAGAGTTGTCTTCAGGATGAGTTCTCACATAGACTTGATTTTGAATCTCTAAGACTCTAACAGAGTTACTAGCTAGTCTGCAAAGTTTGTCAAATTGGTCACCAAGATAGCAAGATTTCATATTTCAGGACAATTAGTCTCCAAATTTTTCAAATTTGTCTCCAAAATGTCTCCAATAAATAATCCAGTTTGTATATAGTGGTAAAGTAATATTCTTGCAAAGTCGGTGAATTTTTAGCTATTTATTCCTATGTTACCATTAATTTTTGGTGGAAAAATTGGTAAACTTACTAAACCAAAATGTTGGTGGATCACCCAAATTATTGGCAATTCATGGTGGATTTTTTCAGCTTTTTCTAAAAGTCAGTGGAATTTTGTGCACCAAATACAGACTGGCCAATAATAACATGTAAACATAGGAATTAAATATAAAATAGTCACCAAGTTCTTGTTTTGATGAATTTTCCCTCAAATATTATTATATAGTCTCCAAAGATCTTTGGCGACATGGATGCGCTTTTCAAGAAGCCCAGATTGTATTTGGTAGTTAAATTCTATTATTCTAATGATATGTCTATTGTCTGGAGATATTTAATTTCTCTAATAAAAAAAAATTCTGCAATGTCGGAGGATATTTAGCTATTAATTCCTATATTACCCAGTCTGCAGAATATGGAACATTTTTCCAAGACTCTCTGAGTCTGCGGGAGTTTTTGATTGAATTAAATTAATTCCTGTGTTACCATTAATTTAGCTGCGGGAGATATAAATTTAATTTCTATGTTACCATTAATTTAGCTGCGAAAGATTTAAATTTAATTCCTATGTTACCATCAATTTAGCTGCGGGAGAATCTGAATCTGCTACTGAGAGTCAGAGAGTAACTGTCTCTCAAAATAAAATCTCTGCGGGAGAAGAGACGCATTCTGCAGACTGGTATATTTATATTACCATTAATTTTTGGAGGAGAAACTGAAAAAATGTTGGCAGCTAATTCTCAGATTTTTGAAAAAAAGTGCACCCAGTCTGCAGAATATGGAACATTTTTTCCAAGACTCTCTGCGGGAGTTTTTGATTGAATTTTAGAAATTTGAGATCTCTGCGGGAGATCTTTAATTAATTCCTATGTTACCTTTAATTTACCTGTGGGAGATCCTGAATCTGCTACTGAAAGTCAGAGAGAAGCAATCTCTCAAATTAAAGTCTCTGCGGGAGAAGAGACACATATTGCAGAGTGGCAGTGCACCAAATACAAACTATCAAGAAGCTGGAAATTCCACCAACATGTTTCCATTAATTTGGCTGATCCCCAGTCTGCATTTGGTGCAAAAAAATCCCACTGACTTTTTAAAAAAACTGAAAAAATCCACCGTAAATGTGAATTTCTATTATTTTGGCTGATCCACCAACATTTTCCCAATTTATCCACCAAAAATTAATGATAATATAGGAATAAATAGCTGAAAACCCACCGACTTTGCCAGAATATTATATTCAGAGGGGGAGAAATTCCACCGACATGTTGGTGGAATATACCATGAAATACAGACTGGGAGCCTGTTAACTCGTTTTGTCCCGTAATCGCTACGAAACTTATGAAAAATAGACAGAAATTTAACAAGAGTATATGCTGAAATTAGTTTTCTTTGTAAAATATTTCATAGAAAATACTTTAAGGAGAGAGACAAAAGTAATTTTAGTGTGTGATTTCGTATTATAGTTTTATTGAGAAATAACCCTAGTTATGTAATGTACCATGTATAAGAGTATGTCAGTTAAAGCCAATTAATTGGCTTAGATTTGAAATGGTCAAATCTCATATTTGTTTAATTGGCTTTAAATTTTGAATTAATTCCTATGTTCCCATGTTAATTTTGGCTTGAACTTTTTTTTAAAATGAGCCAAATTGGTTTGGCTCAAGATTTTTGTGAAATTTGGCTCATAAATTGGCATATAATTTTCCAGCCTCTGAAACATGGGTAATGTAGGTATATATTTGGACCAAGTGATATCTTATTCAACCATCTTACTAGGGCTGTACCCCACACTGCAATCTTTGGCAAAAATTCCCCTAACTCGCGCGCGTCTGGAGAGGTCAAAATACCTATTATTATTTCATGCCGTGCGCAAAACCCCAATTATGCTTTCAAATATTGAATGCGTGCGCTCTGATATGATATCATTCATCAAAGACGAGCAATTTTTGCATAACTTGAATACTCCAGGTGTGCACCTATACCTTTGTAGGTAACCTATTTTCTAAACAATAAGTTTCACGTGACCACAACTTCCCAAATCTTATATTTATTTTGTTACATTGTGCGTCTCTATGTACAGTATATACTACTTACGATAGAAAATTGCAGTGACAATTAAGACGTTTAGTGTACATGATGTCATAGTCATGTCATCACAACAACATGCCTCTGTAAACAATATGGTTGACTATAATTTGTTTTGTAGCACTGTGACTCTATGTATATAGTATTTAGAATAGATAATATAGACTTATAGTAGTGACAATGAAGACCTTTACTGTACATGATGTCATCACAACAACATTACATATCTTTTTAACTTATTTTGTGAACACTTGCCAAATAATTTAGTGAGAGCGTATCAGCCAATCAGAGAGGCATACATAATACCAGCCAATCAGAGAGAGGCACACCAGCCAATCAGAGAGAGGCATACATTGATGCCATGACAGTCATATATTACAAACGTACATAAAAGACAATGTGTATATGTATTAACTGTCATCTACCAATAATTATAAGGAGAACTAAAGCAGATTTCTTCCTATATTCTATATTGATAAAATATTTTCTCAGCCAATACGTTACATTAGAATGATTAGATGCGGTCACGTCAAACTACGTAAATTTAAACAGTGTTTTGATTTTCTAGTCCTATTTGGATTAATTATTCTTTGTTTTTTTATTATGAGTTTAGGGCATCGGACATTAGCTGTGGTCACTTTAAACTATACGTAAATTTATACATCAATATTTATTCATTATTCAAACTAGGTAGCTTGGCATTCCGCTCTTTAGGAATTGTTATGGAATGTTTAAATTGGTCTCCAATTTAAACATTCCATTCCTCCTAAAGAGCGGAATGCCAAGCTACCTAGTTTGAATAATGAATAAAAATTGATGTATAAACTATGGATTTACGTATAGTTTGAAGTGACCAGATCTATGCCCAATACCCTAGAGAATAAAAATATTTAAATTAACGTATAGTATGTTGTGGTTCGTATTTCTGAACCGTATAAATGCCCCCCCCCCCCCTGCATCACTGCTGGAGGGGGAAGGCGTGCGCAGTGCACCCCACTTCCAAGTTACCATGCGGTAAAATAGCACTCACGGGTGCAACCTGCCAAAGATTCCAGTGTGGGCTGTACCGATACTATCTGTACTCAATATCGGATCGGCAAATATTAATTCAAAAATGCCGATACCACCGATACTATTAAAAATTCTTATTTTTATCAAAAATTTACTTATTACATCTTTTGTTGCTTTAGTTTCTATTGTTGAAACAATATACAATGAATTTAATCATAAATTATTAATTTTGTATAAAATGTCTTTTCTCAAGTTTAACAGCAGCAGACAACAATAAACTGAAAATGAAACGTGTTCAGAAACCTGTTCAGACTGGCAACTGAACCAATTATGACAGATGTATTATGGTTATAATGATTAAATAGGTGGTAAGAATTTATTAAGTTTTAAAAACGTATGATTTAAATATATAAATCATAGTCTCATGTACAGTGACATAAGTAAGTTTGCAAACAAAATGGCTGTCTGATGACGCGCTCTAAGTAGGTATATTCCAAACAGACTCAGACATGTATCAAACTTGTACTAAAACTGTTATATAGAATAAGTAGATGCTACTAAATGAATATAAGCAGAGTATTAAGAATAATGATTAAATGAATTAAATTAATCATGTTTTGGATTATAAACAATGATTATAATACTTGAAACTTATTAATATTAAATTCTAAAATAAACTGGACGAAGCCACGAATATAGCAATTCATTACATTAGGTTTCTTAGCACTACTCTACTCATATGTCATAAATGCTTCCAACCAATAGCAGTGCACATTGACAGTCTCAAAAACATTGAATAGAAGTATTTGGTAGCTCATTGGTAGATAATAGATCGTGCATACCTACGTAGTATGTACTACGTACATTATACGGTTCATATTTGACTTGCTGAATCTGATACTATTGTATCAGTTTCGGTACATTTAATATATAGGTACATAAAATTAATAATAATAATATTTAATTAAAAAATATCGGTGTATCAGTATCAGAATATCGGTGATTTTTATGTATCGGTATCGGCAATAATTATGGTATCGGTACAGCCCTACATTTTATACTCATTTCTGCTCGCTCGTAATCGCTACCTAACGTCTGAAATAGACATTGTGATTCTGCATTATAGTATTAATGAGTTACATTATTGGTTTGAAATGGGTTTGAAAAAAAAAATAGTAAATTCATTAATTGTATAACATATTAGAAATTTAGTAAAATATAACTATTGTGTCATTGTTAATGTGCATCATGTAACAATTTTTATATCTTTTTTTTCAATAAAGTTGATTTATTTATTTTATTTATATTTTTAGCACCTAAGAATTTCTCTATATAATTTGGTACCATGGTTTTTAATTAGGCAGGTAATATGATACAATATTTAATGAATTTTATAGGTAGCTTAAATAGTTCCTCTAATATTCCACCTTGAAGCTGCTTCTTTTGAAATAAATTCCGAATTTCACATTAAAAGAATTACGTAATAATTAATCTAACTAGTGAAAACTTTAGTGATCAAACTTATTCCACTACATATATATTATCATATATATTTCATACTTAACTATATATTTATCAATTATGCAACATTAATTATGCAATCAACAAATATATGTGCTAATATCATTCGTAATTATATTAACTAATAATTATTTTTATTGCAACAGTTATATCGCACAGATTGTATCAAATATGATGTCATATGTATATACCTACAGGCAGACCTCACTTTAATTTCCAAATAATTATTCAGTTTAATTACCAAACGGTAATTAAACTGAGGAAAAGTAACAAGAGAAATATAATTGTCACTCCTTCATCATGCATCTCATTTTCTATGTGAAATTTGTATTATAGTTAGAGTACCTACTATATAAGCCTATTATGGCTTATACTTAGATTTCTATAATTATTATTGTGTTACATTGAACAAACAGAAATTTTATGCTCTATGAAATATATTTGGTAGTAGGGTATACTAAGTTCGATCCAAATTATTTGTTGGTTCTACATTTTCGGATACGTCAGAAAAGATATTATAATTGTTATTTAACTTCTATTCTAATTGGTTCATGAATAATTGTAATAAAAGTTGAATAATAATAATTATATAGAGATTTTTATGTGTTCGAAAATATGGAACCGTGCGATAACACGGAACTAACCCTAAAATAGTACATGTCGAATAACCTCATCTGGATTATAATTCTGATGTTTTTTAGTTACCGTGTAATAATAACCAAAACTTGTATCTGTTTTATATGTCCACAAATGGTTCTTATTTTGAGACAGGTCTCGAGATGAGAACCACTTTTATTAAAGTTGGGCCTGCCTGTAATTAAAATTATTACAAAATAGTATGTACTGGTAAACTACGATTCCAGGACAATAACCCCCCGCGGTAAAAAAAAAACCGTGCAAAATAACCCCCGGACAAAAACCCCCAAAACAAAAAACCTGGTCTATATAAATAGCATAATTCATTTTTATTAATATATTAAACATTATTGCGAACCAATAATTATTACATTTTCTTCAAAAATATGACAAATTGTTTGCAAAATAAGGTATACCCAATTACCTATTTTATAGTAAAAATAATTATATACAGTATACATTTTGTCACTATCAAACCTGGCATCCTTGTCTCATATCAGTAGTTATTTTATTAATATACTATTTAGGATATATCCTAAGTTATATTCAATATCAATGCTAATTATTCATTTCTCATATATTATTAGAAAATAATTCAAAATATCAATTATATTTGTCTTTAATATAATCTTTCTCAATAACCAATTCAACATCCAACTGACCTAAGTATCAGGTTTCAATGAATAAGTGTTCTAGAACAGTGACCCTTTCGGTCTGCTGTCTTGTTTTCCTTGTGAAAGAAATAGTTTCATGAATATTTTAACATAGACTACGTCATTCTGCTTTCATGCCTAACTTCCTAATTCAAAAAAGTTCTTTCATCTTAAATTATTTAATTAATACTAATTCTATTCATCTGAGAAGTAGCTCAATTGAATTCATATAGAAAATGACATGCATAATGAAGGAGTGACAATTATATTTCTCTTGTTAGAATGTTACTTTTCCTCACTTTAATTACTGTTTGGTAATTAAACTGAGTCGTTATTTGGTAATTAAAGCAAGGTTTGCCTGTATATACATATGACATACAGTTTTCACTAGTTAGATTAATTATTACATAATTCTTTTATTGTGAAATTTGGGATTTATTTCAAAGGAAGCAGCTTCGATTTAGAATATTAGACCTATTTAAGCTACCTATAAAATTTGTTAACTATTGCATCAAATTACCTGCCTAATTAAGAACTGTGGTACATAACTATATAGAGAAATTCGTAGGTGTTAAAAATATGTAACTCATTAATACTATAATGCAGAATCTCGATGTCTATTTCAGACTTTGGGTAGCGATTACGAGCAAGCAGAATTGAGTATAAAATGATTAAATAAGATATCATTTGGACCAAATATATACCTAAATTACATAACTAGAGTTATTTCTCAATAAAACTATAATATGAAATCACACACTGAATTTACTTTAGTCTCTCCTTAAAGTATTTTCTATGAAATATTTTATGAAGAAAACTAATTTCAGCATATACTCATGTAAAATTTCTGTCTTTGTTTCATATGTTTTGTAGCAATTACGGGACAAAACGAGTGTAAAATGGTTAAATATATCATTTAGCCCATATGTCAACAAAATCTATAACTAAAATATGTAAATAGGAATATTTTTCAATAAAACCACTCCGTTCCGGTAATTCATGCTCCATTGCGGTAATTCATGGTCTGTTCCGGTAATTGTATGAACCGACATTAAACATGAATATATAGCCAAAAATCTACTAACTTTGCTAACTAGAGCTAGGAACACCAGACTGCAGAATATGGAAAAAAATTCCAACACAACAGTATCTAAAAGCTGAGCGGCGCACTACAATACAGCGCACCACTTTACATTCTAATAGAAGTACAACAAACTACATAACAGACAATTATGTTGACATAAATGATAGAATGATTCTATCATTTATGTCAACATAATTGTCTGTTATTTAGTTTGTTGTACTACACACCTCATGATTGTTTGATGACCTGGCAGGGGGGTTCGGGGGGCAGTACGCCCCCAATACATCTAGCCTCTAGGTAACTGATAAGTTAAATTTACACCTTGCTGACCTCAGACTGAAAGTTTACAATAGTTACCCCATAAAATTATAAATATTATATACAGTTTTCTATGATAAATTTTATTTTCTATTCCAAATTAAACATCTCAATTGAAGAATTAAACTGTGTATTATAAACATTGGATTCAACTTTTCAAGTACTGTCAGTCAATTCATAAATTTGATAGCCTACAACAATTATCAAATTCACTCCATATACCATTTATCTTCCTTCAAATTACCTATCTAATAGAATGTACAATGTGCGCCGTACTGTGGTGCGCCGCTCAGCTTCTAGATACGAATCGAAATTTCCAAGACTACCTGTGACAAATCTGAGCCCAATTTTATAAATTTTAGATCTCTGTGGGAGATCTTGAATTGATTTCTATGTTACCATTAATTTAGCTGCAGAAGAATTTTGAATTAATTCCTATGTTACCCTTAATTTAGCTGCACGAGATTCTGAATCTGCTGCTGAGAGTCAGGACAGAGAGTAACTATAGACCACTCTGGAAAATAGCTACCTTTGGCTAACAGATGAATTTTTGAGGTTAAATGCTGCGGATTATACAGTTCCCATTAATTTATTACTGTATTTTTTTATTACCTGTTGGTATCATGGATAGGAACTATGATAAATAATACTTATATTGTTTTTTCTTGTATTCTTGTGGAGAAAGTAGGACTGTAGGAGGAGCTTAACAAATATTCTGGTGGAAAGACTTGAAAAACACAAGATTAGAGCAATTTACAAAAGATAATTAATTCATTGAAAATTAATCAAGTATTACTTTCTTGAAAATCTGGCTATTTTGCATAATTACAATTTGTATAATATGTGGTATTTTTAACATTCTGCTATATTAACATTTATTTAACTGAAAATTAAAACAAAAATAGAGGATAACTCTGTAGAAAACTTTCCTAGTCATCTGTTATTTACTTAGCTTGTTTTACTTTAACCTATTAGACTGACAATTCAAGTTTGAATAAGTATATATTTTTGAAATTTTGTATGTTATGTGAGTAGGTTTCAATAGGTATACTAGGCTATATATCTGTTAATTAATGATTCTTATTGCTAATATTTAATTTGTCCTCTGAATTATTCAAGTGATCTTCAGGGCCGAATGGTGAATGGGTTAATTCTAGACAAATTGAAAGGATTCATGAAAGTTGCTAGTGTTTTACCTTTATTCGTAAGTTTAAAATCTAAGAAATAAGTTAATTCTCAATAGAGGAGTCTAATTATCTACTACTATTGCAGGTCTGGCAAAGATGGAGCATCCAAAGATTATTACAGTTTGGAGTGTCTTCTCTTCCTCTTGAAACATGTCACCCTTAACCATCCATCTTACGTCAGGACAGCTGCTGTGAGTATTGGAGTGAAAAATCATTGGAAAGATTTTTATTATTCTATAGTTTGAGTTGTTTATTTTCATAATTAATAGTCTCAGATAGACAAATATACATACAATTCCATTGTTAACTTATTGGAATTATTGTTAAAGAAATTACTATTATAGCTAGCTATCAGTTTATATCTACCCTGTGATTTAGATATGTCTGTAACTACGAATTTGAAAGTTGGATATTTATACTTCATTAAGATTTGCTTTTAGTTGCATTGTGAAAGATACCATATCATATCAATTACAACTTGTGAACAGCTCGTTATGTAAATTGCTCTTGAATTGAGGTTTGTTTATATATCTTCAGTAACTGATTCTTATACAGAAAAAACAATGCTATTTTAATTTCAGGCTGAGAGCATTCCTGTGGTGCGTCGTCCTGATCGTAAGGAGTTACTCGCTTATCTCAATGGCGAGACTTCCAATGCCAGCGCTATTGACAAAAGTGCTCCTTTGGAAATACCTACTCAGGTAAGGTGCTTTAGCTGTCTAGAATTCTCTATATCTTTCATTCTTTTTTAATAACTAATATTTAGGAAATGCCCCATTACCATGTTCAAGGCTAAACTCCAAAACAAGATATTCCCTGAAGCATTCAATTCTACTAGGTTAAAGACTGTTAACTACTTTAATTTGTTACCACACTTTTCTTTATTATCATTGATTAGATTTTTCAATTGTAAAATTAGGTAACTATCATCCTAGATATTCTACATATGAAAAGAATAGGCAGAAATTAATTAATGAGCAATTCAATTTACTCCAAAAGAAATTATATTTAACTAGAGTACTTTCCCGTTAAAAATAACGGGTCATCCATCATCAATACCAATTTATTACCAGTCAAGGCTACTTCACACATGTCAGGGATCCGTCCGAAATCCCTGTGGTAAACTAAATTTATCACTGCGAGGAGCCGGTACTGTGTGAATGTGTCTGTTGAAATTAAAGTAATGATATATTTTTTCACTGACACTGAAGCACTGAGAGGAAATGGGTAGGTGACGTCCTGGACGGATCCGTGACATGTGTAAAGCAGCCGTTATTAGGTTATTTTTAATGAATTAAATTAAAATTGAATTTTCTTCATAGTCTAATTTATTTTATAGATAAAAATCAATTGAAAATTTAATTAAAAGGGGGGAATTTAAAAACCTAGTCAATATATTCCCGTGCGTATCATAGTTACATTCTTCATGTTTAATACCCGTCGTATGAAAGCGGACACCAAATCAATGAATAAACACACTACATGTATTATTAGGATAGATGTATATTATACAGTTTATTTTTTTTCTGTTTTCCCTAAAAATTTCACTATAATATGATTTTCTCATAGTAGCTATTGAACTTTACCGAGTTCAAATTGATGTGAATATCTAATATATAGTTTACACTGCCAATATTATAGTTTTGATTATAGATATAGTTAATTCAGTTCAGTTATATTATATTTATTACAGTTATTTGAAACAAATCTTTGAACAGAACAAAAAAATTATTTATCAGCATTTTGGTAAAATACAAACCAAACAAAACTGTAAAATATTTTTTTTGCATTAAAATTAGATTAATAGTAGCTATAGATAGCTAATAGAAATTTTTAATTAATTTAATATTGGCGATGCATTTGGACAGTTCTTTTTTCACTTAAATTTAAAAAAATCTCTAGTCAACGCATCTAAAAGCCAAAGGAAAATTGTTTGTGAGACTTCTGGTCATTCTTGCACAAGCGAATGGAACTTGCACGATGCACCAAGAATCAAACAATTTTGGCCTTTGCGGATCATAAATCCTATAGATCTACAATGGATGTTCAGTTACTACCGTAAAGTACATCTGAAGAAGTCTGGAACCACAAAAAACATGACAAGGTCAGCAGCTCCTGGAAAAATGTTGATAAGGGGCAGCAAAAGATCCTGCACATATTTCGAAACATCCATTTGCAGGGTGTGCCACAGGTCAGGGAAAATTTATTGTTTTATATAAGTCATGGAATTTTGATATTTTTTAAGGTTGGTAGCTAAATGTATCTATACAGTGTGTTTCAACACTTTTGTGTCTTTTCAGTGGCTTTTTATTCATAGTTAATAAATAATAATACATCAAAATGTTCAGGAAGAGTGGATATTTAATGATTAATAACAAGAAATGCATATTATAGAAGGTGCTGGAAGTGGCCTCCATTTTGCTGCACACAGAGATTCGCCCGCTTCAAAACATTAAGTGCTACACTCTGAAGTACATTCCCGCGATGTTCTTCTGAAAATCTCTTCACAACATTGATAAGTTCGTACACTGTAGTTGGTTTTGCAGAATACACTTCTTTTTGAGCTAAGGCTCAATAATAAAAATCCAAAGGATTCAAATCTGGAGAATGCGTGCTTGGGTTGCAAGCGCTCCTGAAAAATCATGTTATTTAATAAAAAATAGTCAGGGAATTTTGTAATTCGCAATCAGGGAATTTTATATTCAAATTCTTTGTCAACCCTGATTTGTCACCTGATAAGAGCTATAAAAAGACTTCAAAATAATGGTAATGTAATATGATCGGATGAGTGAAAAATTGATTTTTTTTCAATTTTTTGCCATAATGATTTAAGCCATGTCTGATGCATCGATTGTTTTGCACATTTCATGAAGAAACCATCACTTCTGTTAACAATTATGGTTCAGGCTGTTTTTCTTTATGGAGATAGGAACAAAAGAAATAAGCAACGGCTGAATGATTTTAGCCAAGTACAGGGATATTTTGGACTAAAACCTGCAACGGTCTGTGGAGAAAATTTCTGATAATTGGCAGTTCCAGCAGGACATCAATTCAAAATATACAGTAAAGGGAAAATGTCCTAGCCAATCACCTGACTTAAATCCCATTGAGAATTCGTGACTGATTTTGAAGAGACAGATCAGAGCAAAGATCAAAATGCTGAAAAATAAACATTTTTGTTCTGTCTAAAGACTTGTTATTATAACAAAGATCATTAAAATTAAACTATGAAACTGAGTAGGTGTCAATTATTTTTTCTTTGATGTTGGTTGGCAGTTCTCTTTGACTTACAATTAATGATAGAAAATGCATTTCTCTCAGGTCAAACGTACGTTGGAAGATGCCCCTGAGAACTTTGCCAAGAAGACTAGACTGGGTGACCATGCCTCACAGAGGCTAAAGGAGCAGTTGGCTCAGCGTTTGGACACGCCTAAGATAACATCCATCAGCGTCAGTAATATCGACAGGTGAGAAGAGTTTTTAAAAGCATGCTATTGTTAAATAAAGTAGCTATAACCATTTGCTCCACGCTATTTACTAGTATATAAATTTTATTCAAATATAGGTTTGGTTTTGATTGAATTCTTTAGGTTTAAGAACAAAGTTTTTCTCCAAATTTAGGAAGCTAAAATTATTTGGTATGAAAATTAACTGTTTGAAAAAGTGCTACCAAAATTACAGATAGGAAATTAGGAACTTTTTTATATAGCTCTGTCCTGATGATATGGTTTAATATCTGTGATTTTAAATACTTCCAGGCCCCTCTCAGAGGCCATGTCCATTGAGAAGATTGCTGCCATTAAAGCCAAGCGTCTGAAGAAGAAAAGGGCAACCATCAAAGAAGATGATGACTTGGGTTTGGATGTGGACTACGGAATAGATGTCATCAAAGATATCACCAGCAAGGAGCGTGTGTGGAGGCAGCGTACAACCATCCTACAAAGTTCAGGCAAACAGTTTGGCCCTAACATTCTGAACCTGCTGAAGAGCATCAAGATGAGAGAGGAAGGCAAGCAACGCCAAGCACAAGCACAAGTGGGAGCTGTGAGCAGCCTGGCAGCAGGATTCAGAAATGGAGCAGGAGGAGGTAATTTACAGACTCAAAACACAGGATACTCTCGATACGCTCAGGAAAAGTTCAACCCCAAGGAAGAAACAGGTGGCTTCAAGATCGACACAGTCAGTTCTTACCACGGTCTGTCACTGAAGAGTGTGACAGAAAGAGGAAGTCAAGGGCGCAAAGTAGGTGTGCCGCCTAACAGAGCTCAACCTCTTCAAGCTGGTGTGGTTCCAAAATCTCCAGGAACCATAATTCCTAATCCCTCCTCCACACCCACTCTTGGATCTGCTTCTCCAGCTCAATCCCCTGGTGGCAATCAGCCCAGGAAGCCTTCTAAGACACCCATCATCATTGTGCCCAACTCAAATACATCACTCATCACGATGCTGAACAGCAAGGATCTGTTGCAGGACATGAAGTACGTGCCTAACGAAGACAAGCGTAAAATGGGCACGAAACGTGAGACTGAAATTCTGATCCAGAGGAGCAAGGATGGTGGTCTGACTGTACCTTACAGAGTAACTGACAACCCCTCCAAACTGAACAGTTCCGAATGGGACAGAGTTGTGGCTGTGTTTGCCATGGGACCTGCTTGGCAGTTCAAAGGGTGGCCCTATGATGGAAATCCAGTCGAGATATTCAACAGAATCTGCGCCTTTCACATAAAGTATGACGAGTGCAAACTGGACCCCAGTATCGCGAAATGGTCTGTCCATGTGATCAGTCTGAGTAGAATCAAGAGGCATTTGGACAGGGCTGCCTTCCAACAGTGCTGGGAAAAACTAGACAGGTTTATGATGTTCCACAAACCTCATCTGCGGTGGTAGAGGAATTACTGAGACTAAAGTTTTTATGATTTTAAATTAGCTAAGTCAGTATCGTCACTTGTGAGTATATATTTGTCAATATAAAAGTAGCTAATAGCTATATGATTTATCAAGAGTAGCTACCTCAACTTGCCGATTGATTGTCTAAATTAGTTTTTATTTTCTGTATAGTGTTACACCTCTTCATATAACTTAGGTATGTTTATCATGCGTATGTAATACCTATTTACATTTTGTTAATAGAGTACTAAGTGATTATGTGGTGCTCTTTATTTAATGTATTTACTCACAGTATGGACATGTGAGAAAGAACTACAGCCATTCACTAGATATTATGGTAATGTATTTTGTTAATAGTATTCTAGAGGGCGCTAACTACTTATTCAATATGTATGACTGTACCCATGACTTAGTGACTGACTGTATCTAGTATTTGTAAGTGGTATGCATATACACACCATGTATATACTATTCTGTACATAGTGAAATTGATTTGCGACTTAGGGTAATATGTATTATCTATACCCTGTTTCTTATCTGTTTTTATGGGTTATTCTAGCTCTGAGAACAATAGCTAAACATTTCCCATAATAATAATAATATTGAAATACACTTGTTTTTATTAGGTATGTCTACCGCGTATTTGGATTTTCTTTTTCATGTAGATAGCATGTAATATATATTTTATATTTCCTTATACACTTCCGTATAGAATGGTGCGTTCGCGGTGACTTTATTTATAAGATATACGAGCCCCATTTTATATATGTAGTTAGATTTAATTAAAGTGTACGGTGTACCTATTCTTTCATTGACCTGAAAGTATGATTTCTGCTGGGTGAAGCATAAATACTGCTACAAAACTTAATAACTATTTAATGCCAATTGACTCCATGTTTGACGGACATTTGGCCGAAATATTTTTATTTTGAGAAAAATGGGATAGTAATATTATCCCATATAATAAAAATAACTAAATAATATAATGACTAGGGCTGTGACTGTATGGCCTCACAAGATATGCTCTATAAGCTCTAAAAATATGCTTTATAAGCTCCAAAAATAAGGCTGTAAAAACGTTTCAGATTATGCTTTATAAGCTTTAAGAGCTGAATATGAAGATGCATAAGCTTTTATTAATAGATATGCCTTCAAACATACAATTGTGTGTAGTTCAAAATTTTCTATTGATTGAAGAAAACGAGCAATAATCAAGGGGAACATTATTATTTAACTAAATAGGTATCTTTTACTAGGTATTTCAGGGAATATAAAATGAACTGATTAGTGATTTTGTATAAAAGATACTTTACTTTCATCTTCAAAGAAAACTATATTTAAATAAATAAATATAGCAACTCCTGATTTAACAAATGCAGATTTTACATTAGAAAAATTCAACACTAGAATTCATTTTCCATGGTAAGGGGCGCGTTAGCACCCTGTCAATGAAGTTAAATTTTATTAGTTGGCTGCACTATAAGTATATTCCGGGTGGCACCTCTATGGTTAAAAAATAAAAGGTTACTACCACTTAGAATTTAGTTTTAAAAATATTGTTAATTGCGGATAAGTTATTTAGGGTATTGTTTTTAATGTTGCTATATCATTTACTGGGAGGCGTGCTGCTTTAGGAATCCTGAATGCTAGGCTATGGAAAGCAATCAACTTGAGACAATAATGAAGTGTACAGTGCAACAAACTAGCTGAAATATCAAACTACATTACAACCATCGTGGCCCAACAATTGGGCCCCGTGACAATTATATTTTTTTCCAGAGTTTACTGTATTAACTTAATTAAAGACCCTTGCTACTGTAATAACAGGTTTGTGATAATATGCGTTTTGTATAAAAATATAGTCTTGAGCATATTTAAAATAAAGAATATTCCTTACATGATAAAAATATTCTCGTTATGAAAAATAATTATTTTTGAATAGAACAATTTCATTTCAGGAATAAATGCTATTATTCTATTAAACTACAATATTTTCTGTTCTGAGATAGGTCATGTAAGCAACAAATTTCCTAGTTACAGTACCTCTATATTGAAATAGTAAATGAGTAAGGATGAAGCCAATAGAAAATAAGAATGTAACTATTTTAGTTAAAGAAACGATAGAATATAAGGATGTAGGTATTTTAGACATGCCGGAATTATTGGAACATACAAATTGAATTAAAGTTAACGTGAATTATTTGAATACTGTGCAGTGTTCAATAATTAAGAGGTTTATGAATTATTATTACAAAATGTATTCTCATAATCTCATTTTATCCAAACAACTGTTCAATGTAACGTTTAACCTATAAGATTTACCCATTTTTTACTAAATATTTATCTTTGTCACACGATAGATCCATATGTCGATCATGATTCAAAATAATACAACTTATTTAAAGACTTCAAAGATTTTCATTACATTGAAACATGGGATTAGCATCCATATGTGATTTAAGGTACTTGCTGATATATACCTTATCAAGTATGAATCGAATTAAAAATATATAAACATTTTTAGAGAATATAAAGCATATTCCAAAGGTAATATTGTCACTTCCCTAGTAAAAACAATGTAACATTTCTTTATTGTGTCTTCTGTCCAATTTTTTTCTGGGCTTAATTGTTTTGGGGCCCAATTGTCATGGGGCCCAATTGTCCTGGGCCCAATTGTCGGCGGGCCCAATTGTCCTGGGCCCAACTGTCGGTGCACCACAACCATATATGTCGAGAGTTTCAAAGTTCTATTATTTGAAATATGATTTAATTCAACACACACTGAGAAAAATAAACAACTCCAACTGATGCACCCAGCTGTTTCGAGTTCACCCAAAGGCTTTGTCTCAAAAACGAGACACTTTAGTGCATCAAACTATAGTTTGGATGAACTAAAGTGCATCAGTTCGATGTACTTTAGTGTCTTAGTTATAAAAGTTTGTTAAAATGATGACTAGGGTTGTGAAAATATTCTTTTAGCATAAAAATATAATCTCTAGCATATTTTAAATAAAGCATATTCTTTTATTAAAAACACATTCTTTTTATTGAAAATTTATTCTTTTTATTGAAAATTTATTCTTTTTATTGAAAAGTAATAAAACATATTCTTTTCAACAATATATAAAAAATCATGAAACTTATATATTTCTCAGTTCAGAGATATGCTATATAACTAAAGAATATATATTTACAAGAAAAAAACAATAGAAAGTAAGTATATAGGAATTTTAGAAGACCGTCGCCGAACAATACATGCAAGCCGAATTGAGGTTAATACCTGAAAAACCTGTACAGGGTTCGATATTGAAAAGTTTCATAAATCAATATTAGAAAATGCATTTTTATTTTATCCTAACAAATTTCCAACGTTTCTTAGCTTAAATTTAAAATTTAACCGTTTCATAAACCCGATATTACTGTGACTGAACTTGGTCAGACGATATACAGATTGAATCCATGTGCCATAATATGATTCAAGTTAAAAAAACTTATTAGTTATTTATACTCTTCACAAAGATTTCCATTGTACTGAAACAAGAGATTAGCATCCAAATGTGATTTGAGGAACTTCCTAATATCCCTTATCATATTCATATATCTAATTGCAGCACTTTTAATGAATTAAGCATAATTAAGCATAAAAAACATAATTGAGCATAAAAAACATATTTTAAAGGAATATAAAGAATATTTCAGAGCATAAAAGAATATATTTAGAGCATATGAGAATATATTTCGTGAGAATATAAAGCATATTTCAAAGAGAATATTGTCACAACCCTAATGATGACTAAATTATTCTCTCCTGTTTTTTTTTTTCTTCATCATTTAACAAACTTATAGCCAAGACACTAAAGTGCATCGAACAGCACTTAAGTGTCTCGCTTTAGAGATAAAGCCACAGAGTCAACTCGATACACCTGGGTGCATCGGAATTTCTCTGAGTGCATAATTGTATGCAAGGAGGGAATGCCAACAAGGGGCGGAGCACTAACGGTTTAGTGATCCGCTCAATGTTAGCTCCTCCTTCTACCTGACAAATCAGAGAAAAGTTATCGTGAAAAACTTGCAATACTGTATCGATAGAAACTACCCAGTAGAGACAGTATCTCAAAAACCTTATGCGCAATTTAGGTACTATACTTTATAATTTTAGACAGTAGAAGCATAGCCTTATTGGGCACACTGTAGATTCCTACGGGAAACATGTTGAAAGTTATTACTCGAAATGAAAGAATAAAATTGTCTGTCATTCCTGAAAATAACTTGATTTTGCGTTTTTCTATACATGCATGGTAGATTCTTTGATTAGAATTACACAACAGGGGGCCGGAAATTTCGGTTTCGGAATATTCGGTCTCAAAATTATAAATGACCTCTCCCCATAAATGAGTTTGTTGTATTGCACATTTCCTGATTGTTTAATGACGTAGCAGGGGGGTTCGGGGGAGACACGCCCCCGATTCATCTAATTCATAAGCTTCATTTATACCTGAGACCGATATTTCCAAGACTGAATTTTTCGGTCAAATTTCATGTTAAATAAATGTCAAAACATGTCTCAAATTTCTAATGTTACGTATCAGTTTAAAACGGTTAATGTTATTCTATTCTAATAAATAAACTACACATTTAAGAAATAATAATTTAAACTTTTTCTATTATTATTCTTTCTTAACACCATTAACAGAGACAGAAATTTCCAAGAACGAAATTTTCCAGAGCCTACACAACACATTGAAATAGATAAAATTTTACTATCACTTCAACTTTGCAGAACTTTCGGAAAATCTTGTCAGTTAAAATTTTTAGAGCATTGGATTTAGTTATTAATACACAAAAAAATTATTGACTGATTTAGCAACTTTAGTTATCCTGGACTGGATGGTAGCTCGTGCAAGCTATCAAATTGATTTTTTTTTCTAAAAATTTAAAGAGTTACGCCAAAGATATTATGCTACAATAAGATACACTACTGTCGACAATTTCTATTTCTAAAGTGCGTTGTGGCGCCATCTGGTTTTAAAAGCGGGAAATAGAATTGAAATATTGTAAGGACAATCGAGGTATGATGTGTTCGTGACGTCATAACAGCAATACTCTAAAATAATATTTAATACAATTTAAGAACGTTCTATTATAAAAACAGAGATGAATCCATTAATGTTATTCACACTGCTTAACGTTAATTTTCTATTTATGTGTGTTGCCTTGTTGACGTCACGGTCACAAATCACTCGATTTGTAACCACAGCACACAAAGCTTTACTCTTTGGTGCCTTCCCTAAATCCCTAGTAGGAATACTAATATTGATAAGTAGCGACAATTGAGTGATTTGTGACGTGACGTAAGCAAGGGAACAAATTTAAAGAGAAAATTAGGGGTTTGGCAGGTTAAATAATTGATTAAATATATAATTATTTATTATATTATGCAAATTAATAACTATTTTTACAATTTTACTTCAAAATTTAAATATGATTTTAGAGTGTTGTTGTTATAACGTCACGTACACAACATACCTCGATTGTCCTTACTATATTTCAATTCTATTGGAATAGAATTCGCAATGTCAAAGTTTCAAACTTACTGCAATTACGAATCTGAAAATAAGATATGCAAAAAAAAAAATTAGGTGATGGCTCATTAATTAATTTTAATCGAATCGATACATGAAAAAACCCTGAAATCGACATCATAAATCTCCTTCTATTTTAAATGTCGAATCAATTAATATACAATTTAATACATCGAAAAATAGTAACGAAATCGATAGATAGTTATTTTTCTATGAAAACGATGCATAAATTTAGATATAAAAACGATGTGTATTCGATGCGTGTAAAAAGTTATAGAAAAGCTGTTATGAGTCTCATATTTTCTGTCGTCCTTTTGTTTCTTCATAACTCAGGGACACTGATTCTTTTCTATTATTAAAATCTTGGAGAATATTACGTTCTTTGAGTGAGAACTAAGACGAAATTCAGGACGTATATCGTTTTCTATATTGAAACAAATTTGAAAATACTTCATAACTCCTCGGTGGATTTCATAACTCAGGTCCTTCATTACTCGAGTGAACTAATTACTCACCTATATATACTGAGTGAGAATTAATCTATGGTCAAATTTTAATTAATTCATTGAAATTTCATCACAGAGCTTTCATCTTTATTTAGCTAAGTCGTGGCCTCAAAACATTTTCTTCAATTCGAACTCATAGAGTGAAATTTTTAAGGAGTTACAATTTTATAAAAATTTGACCATCTTATTATGTATAATTTTTAATTAGAATAAGTTGTGATTTTGGTTATAAAAGCGGTGTTGTCTGTATAGAAATATTCACTTAAAAACATCTCCAAGTCGTTTAATATCAACTTTTTTTTTGGAGGTAAAATGCATCCACGGTGGCACAGTGCCAAGGTACATGTATACCTGACCGCAGGAGATTAGGATGAAGGTTCGAATCCCGGACACATCACTATATTTCTTCCCGTTTTAATTTGTATTGTATAACATTATGTAACATTAATTAAATTGATATGTACTTAACCTAAGTAAATTAAATGCAATAAAGTGAAGGATTCGATTTTAATTTATTTGCTTATTGGATATCGAGTGGATATCGTTTCGAAGCATATTAGATATATAATCGGGCGTCGGTTCGATACAGATTCCCTATGGTAGTAGCAAAGATTTGCTTCTTTTTTTGAACGTCTATTTGACGCATAATTTGTGACTTTTCATCTCGAAATACACGTATTGTCGATGCCGTCTAGTGGTGCACGGCATCTTCGAATCGAAGCCAAAACGATTTCAGATAGCGGATTCTAGCTCTATTTTCGAATTCATTTCGAGAAAAGCCTTGTATCCAGATGATGTCATTTCGATGCCGCATTGTTTACTGGGTATTGCATTGTACATCTCCAAGTGACGTCATGGACTCATGACCCAGAATTCCCTAAATCAAGATTTCAGTACCTACCTACAACCTTGTGGAGTTAATCTATATACTGTTGGTGCGTTCCCGGGCTGAAGAACTCTAAGGACGTCCCTCAGTTCTACGAGAACCAACCGTTCCCGCGCCGAAGAACTTGAAGTACGTTCGTCACGGTCCGTGGAAGTCGACGACATGGTAGATATGGTGCGTTCCCATGCTGAAGAACTCGAATGACGTTCCTCAGTTCTACGAGAACCAACCGTTCCCATGATGAAGAACGTTCGTCAAGTTCGTGGAACTCGACGACCTCTTGGCAGCCGTGACGTCACAAACGTAAACAAACAAACGAAAAAGGCGGGAGAAACACCTGTTCTTATTTGTAAATTAATAATTGACATAATATTACACGTTTTGAGATTAACTGATAATTAATTAAACGGTTTAAATCGACCAAACCAAATTAGTGATTATTAATATCTCAAATTAATTAGTGACATTAATTCCTAAACAACGGAATCGTACACATTGAAGTGGTTGCACGGGAACGCTAACCGAGGGACCGTACTTCGTACCTTGAAGGAGCGTTCTTCGAGTTCTTCTTCTTCACAATTTTGGTGGCTTTAAACCAGAGTCTAAAGACCACCTAAAGCTGTTGGATAACCAGGATGGTTATTCCGTTCTGCCTGGAAACTTCTAGGATTAAAACAATATTAAAAGGTATGCAGAATTCAATCAAAAGTGGTAAGATTGTTATAGGAAACAAAAATATAATATAGGAAACAAAAAATAAGAAAAGTCTAAATAAAACAAAAGATAACATGTTTTAACAATATATACAGACTCAACTACCAGGTTCTCTTCCACATCTTCACCCTACTGACAGCAAGATGAAGAGTGTACTGGGACAGACACAACTACCAGGTTCTCTTCCACATCTTCACCCTACTGACAGCAAGATGAAGAGTGTACTGGGACAGACACAGCTACCAGGTTCTCTTCCACACTTCACCCTACTGACAGCAAGATGAAGAGTGTACTGGGACAGACACAACTACCAAGTTCTCTTCCACATCTTCACCCTACTGACAGCAAGATGAAGAGTGTACTGGGACAGACACAACTACCAGGTTCTCTTCCACATCTTCACCTTACTGGCAGCAAGATGAAGAGTGTACTGGGACAGACACAACTACCAGGTTCTCTTCCACATCTTCACCTTACTGACAGCAAGATGAAGAGTGTACTGGGACAGACACACCTACCAGGTTCTCTTCCACATCCTCACCCTACTGACAGCAAGATGAAGAGTGTACTGGGAGAGACACAACTACCAGGTTCTCTTCCACATCCTCACCCTACTGACAGCAAGATGAAGAGTGTAGGTACTGGGGTTCTTCGAGTTCTTCAGCACGGGAACGCACCAATAGTACGTCGAGCTGTCCTTCGTGGCAGCCGTCACGTCACAAGCGTAAACAAACTAACGAAAAAAGCGGGAGATACACCTCTTCTTATTTGTAAATTAATAAAATTGATAATTGACATAATATTACATGTTTGGAGATTAATTGATAATTAATTAAACGGTTTAAACTCACCAAACCAAATTAGTGATTGTTAATATCCCTAATTAATTAATGATATTAATTCCTAAACCACGGAATCGTACGTATTGTAGTGGTTGCAACCACAGAACATTGAATAGAAGAAGTATAGATCCCATTATATTATTCTTCAGTGCCGTTTACAGTGACATCACTTCAACTAGAGCCACTCAGCCAATCAGAGACTTCGTTTCACCAGTTCAGTTTGAGTCCATTATTTTGAATGCGTATTACAACCGAAATGATGTCAGTTTGTGTTTGTTGCAAAGAAGATTAGTTTATTATTGCTTAGTAGCTGGGCTATAGAATATAGATAATCGTGTACATAATTTGGTAGGTCAGTCAGTCAGTCAGTCAGGGTTTCCTTGAATGTGCCTTTCCATCGGCTTCATCTGCATCACTCATCCTCTTCATCTGCCTCAGTCGGAAGATATGGCTCCCAGCAAAAATAATGAGCTGAGGTAGAATGCAATTTCAAACTGTTTTTGAGAGAGCGTTTATAGTGACGTCAGCGATCAATGGTCCAATGGACGTGATTGGTTGAATTTTTACGACTGAGTTATCTGAGTAAACGTTCGATCTGATCTTCTTCTAATTCGATGTTCTGTGGTTGCAACTAACTTGCACGGGAACGCTAACCGAGGGACCGTACTTCGTACCTTGAAGAAGGAACGTTCTTTGAGATATTCAGCGCGGGAACGCACCATGTGGCTGAAATACTAATCTTTTATCAACCTAAGACTCTTCCTGGCTCTAATGACCCATGTTTACCTGTTATTTTAGTTAGTTAGTCAATTACTACCTACGTACCTACTTCTAACTACTTGGCTTATGAAGATATGTAGGTTGTACACAGTCTCCATAATACCTATGGGACATTTTTAACATTTTCTAAGCGAACAATCCTTAAATTCCTCCTATATTTACATGTATTGTCACTATTTTACTGAGAACTGAAGCCAAAATAAAGGATTTCTTGGAGAACAGATACCAGTGTTCAGTTCCTACCACAGTTCATATGGTTGTGGTTCCTACAGTCTGGGGCTGTACCGCTGTAGCAATGTTTCCAATGTGGAACAGGCTCCTTATTGCTTATGCTAGTTAGTAGTTACTATTTAGGTAGGTTAAGGTTACAGGTACTCTTAGTATCATCAGTGTGTTTAAGGCTTAACCTATAACACACTGTGTTATAGGTTAAACCTTAATTGCTAACCTATAACACTTACAAAGTTACAGACTAGAGGAACCTAGTGTCAATAGGCTCATGTCTGTCTACAGTCTACTCCGAGAAAAATAGATGAAACTCCCCATTTGCAATTGAAGGACTCAAAATGATTGTCACAAACTCGCCAATCGCCATTAAAATGGCAAGTATGGACATGCAATATTACCTGGAAGTCTTAGTCTGCAGAATATGGGATATTTTAAACCAGACTGCATTTGCAACAGTCTCAAGTCTGCAGGAACACTCTACAGATACCTACTAGATTTCATAGGCTAAATTCATTTACAGTGGAAACTCTAATTTTATGCTATACCATAACCAACCTATTTGCATGTGTTTTTTCTTGAGAATATAAACTATAAATTAGAGTTGGTAGTTCGGCCGTAGTACCTATTTCTGTGCAAAAACTTTTCAGTTTCTGCCTTTCTGTCACCAAAGATCTTTGGTGACATTTTTTGATGGGAAAAATATCTTTGCAAGCTCTTACTCTTAGAGACCATTTTAAAATTAATTCCTATGTTTACATCATCATGTAATTATAGGAGATATTTTTAGAGAATTCAGTCTAAATGACTGAATTTTGATCATTTTGGAGACTGATTTGGAAATCTTTGGAGACAATTTGTCCTCAAAATGAAATCTTCTGATCTTGGAGAATGATTTGACACACTTTGCTGACTGGTCTGGAAATTAAAGATTGATTGTAAAGAAAATGCCATATTATGCAGAGTGGGCATGCTACTTATTGCAGCAATATTGGAACAGTGAGCCCAGACCAGTTTTATAAATTTGAGATCTCTGATTCTGATCTTGGAAGATTGAGGGTGAGGGAGATCTTTAATAGGAGTCTAGGTTATATTCTTGTCCATTGACCGTTATCCCAGTATGCAAAAGATGCATGAAGTTGGGAAGTTTATTCGGCGACTATCGAGGCCTTAAAATTAGTCTCCTGAATTACTCGGTGACAATTTTCTAATTAATTCCTGTGTTTACATGTAATTATTGGAGAGTATTTTGAGATTTTTGGCCATTTTGGAGAGAAATTTAGAAATCCTTGGAGAGAAATTGACCCAAAAATTAAATATCTGGAGACTGACTGTGGATGCTTTGCAGACTGGCTGTTATCTTTCCTAAATTCCTAGCTTCATTTATGGTCTATTATCTTTATTTGGTTACATTCTTAATATCTAAATGTGAGTGATTGAAATTGGAATAATATTATGTTTTTTGGAAGCATAGATAGTAGCTACTAGCTACCTTTTGAAAGGATATAAGCTGATTTTCCCCCATTTTCCAATTTTTAATTCCTTATTCTTCACAACCTTACAATGGATCATTCATAGTAGCTTATGCGAAGATCTTAAGCCGATATATACATTAATAATGTTTAATAGGGTGGGCCGAAAAATAACGTTTTGGATATTACTTATGGAATAGTGATATAATGTTGATATGACAAGTAAAGGTACGTGTACTGAAATTTGAGTGAATTCTGACATGATTAACAGTTGCCCCCCAAGCGATTCAAATTTCAGAAAAATAAGATTTTTGGTGATTTTTACTTCATTTTGGCAAAAAACTAATAAACTCTGATTTTTATCATTTAGAATAGGAAGATAGCTGGAGAAGAGCTTATTTTGGTGTCTCTGCCGGAAAATCAGACCGGTACAACAATGTTTACAGTTGCCACCACCCCCCCCAAATGGTTCGAATTTCGAAGAGACTGTAGTCAATGTAGAGCTTCACACTTATGGAGGTCTGGTGCTCAATGAAGAACATAATAAAGAGTATTATATGCAATAAATTGATCAAAAAACATTAATAATTAATTAATAAACCAACATTTCATTATTTGTGACACTTGGTAATTCAAAAAAGTTGACAAAGCGAATTGCATGGGTTATTATTTAATTGTTAAAATCCGAGTGAATTTGAATTTTTTCCAATATGAAAATATTAATAAATACTTTTATAAAATGAAAATACAATTCACTAAGTTATTTTGAGAATTAAATTATTTTTATCTTATAACAATAACAGCATGATTGCTCTATAAAGCTAATTTCAAGAGAAATATTGTAATATTAATATATTTCACCATAAAAGGGCTCAGGGCAACTCAAAAGTATCAAAAATTAATTTGCAATTTTGCAAGTTTTGTTTTTTCGTATATTGCCAGCTAATTTTACCAATTCCTTAGAAAAAAACAAAATCTAATTTTTTAGAATTATGAGAAATTATCAGTTTGTACAAAATTTCAAATGTTTTGGGACAACTCAAAAATATCCAGAAATGGCCTGGAAATTGGCATGCAACTTACTTATTATAACTTATTATAACTATTCTATATGAAGATTCTGAAGTTTGTCCGAAACCCCTATTTTTTGGCCCACCCTAATGTTTAATCCTTAAAGAAATATTTATAGAACCTAGAGGATAGTATGTTTTTTTTTCTGGTCTGTTATCTTCTTTCTAATCTATACTAGCTTCGTTTCTGGTCTGTTATCCTTACTTGCTTCGAGATCATTAATTACTTCCTATGTTACCATTAGTTTAGTTTAGAAAGATTTCCAATAAATTTTTATTTAGCAAATTATCATTAGTAAAAGTAATAGGCTACTAATTAGGTGAGTAAAACAGTACCAGTAACTCATTTTCATTGTGTTTCTTCAACTAACAGAAAGCTGAAATAAGGTAAATTTCTCCCAATTTCTGAATGATTACTTATACATTCTCTACAAAATAGCATTGCAGCAGTTAGTAATATTTGATAGATATCTAAACTGTATCCCAATTTTGAGACTAAATTGCACAGATATTTTGATCCAAGCCAAAATTTGGGCTTATTTTTTTTACATTTTAAGCTAATTAGTTTAGACATATCTGAGATTTGATCTATACTGTAAGCCATTTAATTGGCTTCAACTGACATAGCTACTTCATGTTTCAGAGTGTCACTGTGTCTTTTTTAGTATGGTTCATCATTTTTCTTAAAGTAGCTAAATTTATCTTCAAATTGATCTAATTATCATAAATTTTCTCCAAAAAAAATACCATTGTAGACTGTAGCATAGGAGAAAAATAGGCATTTCTATCCATTTGCAATTGAAAATACTCAAATAGGTGTCATCACTCCAGATAAATGGTGAGAATAGTCATACTTTATTATCTGGAATAAAGCCTTAATAGTCATTTTTAAAATGTCAAAAAATTCATTTCAATTACGTACTTATTTTCGATCAGCTTAAAATTTAGAATTCTTTAGTTACTATTTTGATTTGAAATCTTCAAAATATGAGGCCAAATAAAAAATGACTCGTCTCAGATATTTAAGAAATTTTGTTGAAACAACTCTCTATTTAAAGATCTTACTCTTTATTAATTTTTGTTTTCATTAAATTCAGTATAATTGTCATCAAATTTAGTAAGAAGGTGATGACCTATTTTTTAAAAGTTTGATCTGAGAAATTAATTATAATCTAAATTTGAATTATAATTATTTAAAAATACTGAAATTAATTGGATATGGAATTTTTTTTTTATCTTGACTGTAATATCTTTCTCCTGATAATTTTGGAATCTTATCATATTGTTAAAAACTTTGATTTATATTAGTGTTTTTGTACTTTGAGGTATAAGTTAGGTAATGTGTTGAAATTTCCCTGCATCATCATCATATTTCAGGTGAGGAAACTGATTTCTATTAGTTACCTTGTGCTAAATTTTGTAAATTAATTAAAAAAAAATATGTTTAAGAAATGGAGTCTATGATGTCAGTGACTGAAATGTGGCTCTAGTTATATAGGAGCTAACAACACTAACTTCTGGTGAATGACTGCCTAAGAACAAAAAGAGTCCTATAATGATTAAGTTCTTCTAAGTGTTTAAACTTTAAAGCCTGGTACCTAGATAGGCTGGGACCTATCTAACTTAATTTATTGCATATAAATACCTCAAACATTTCTGTAATTCTTTGTACAAATTATTCTGTAGAAAGCTGTGGGTTTTACCTACATAATTGTTAGACAAAAGTTACTCGTTTTTGCATGAAGTGTGTATAGGGTGATTTCATACTAAAATTAATATTACCATTCTGCGTTATTTGGTGTCATTCTTATAGATAATTATAATTTTATTAGAGTATGGGTATGATAAATTCTGGCTTCTCCAAATATTTTTTTAAACTTGGAATGAATAAATATTTATGGTTGTGATATTTTAAGCTCTTTAGATATATAATATTATATGGCTACTTATTTCCAGAATGTGAATGCAGTGAAAGTTGTTCATTGGGTTGGATTATGGATAGCTTAATTAAACCGATATATATATTAAATTCATATGTGTGTTGTTGGAAGTTTAGAAAAATTTTTGAAGTTTTCTTAATTATAGCTACTTTGATCATAAACTTTTTAAAATCATATAATCAACGATATCAATTTGTTTATTACTATATAGCTACACGCATTTGTGATTAGTTTACGTTAACTAAATTTAGAAATAATTTTAACAATTAAATCAACTAGCTAATTACAGAAAACTTTTCTTTTTAAAATGTATTGTAGTTCAAGTTTATGAAGTAAACGTGAAACATCAAATTAAATGTTATTATTTTTTTTCAGGGTTTACTGCATCGAATGCCTATCCTCTAGCAAGATAAAAATTAAATTGCTTCAGGCCAGAAGATTCATTAGGGATATGGAAGATTGGATGAGTGACGATTTACTGACAAGCGATTCGGTGAGAGAAGATTTGCCGACAATAGATTTGCCGACAATAGATTTGCCGACAATAGATTTGCCGACAATAGATTTGCCGACAATAGATTTGCCGACAATAGATTTGCCGACAATAGATTGGGTGTCACACAATTGGATGAGAGACGATTTGCCGTCAATAGATTTGCCGACAATAGATTGGGTGTCACACAATTTTATGAGAGACGATTTGCCGACAATCAATATGCCAACAATAGATTGGGTGTCACACAATTTTATGAGAGACGATTTGCCGACAATCAATATGCCAACAATAGATTGGGTGTCACACAATTGGATGAGAGGCGATTTGCCGACAAACTCTTGGATGAAAGATGACTGGATGATAAACGATTGGATGGATGAAGACTGCAAAGATGGATTGCAGGTTTTGCCAAAGAAAACTAAGAGCTCGTGGTTCAAATTCAAGTGGAGAAATGTTTTCTTTTACTGTGCGTGTGCATTATTACTCATTGGTTATTCAAATAATGGTTCAAAGTAGAAATATAATTGATCTGTATGAGTTCTCCTTTTGGTGCTAAGATATTATGTTTATAGAAAATAAATAGCACCAGGATTTATTTAAACTTTCTGTTCTAAGTGATGTTAATGTAATTTGAAGTTTTGTTGCACAATTATTTTATGTGAAAGGAAAAATGCAACTGTACGTTAACTTAAAATATTGTTACTTCATTTTCATTACTTAATAAATCTTGCTAGTAGTTTCTGAAATTAAAATGTTCGTCTTGAAGTGTTTTTATTTCATTTGAGACATCAGTACCTTTTATGCTTTATTATAATATTAATACTAGGGTTGTGACAATATGCTTTTAGCATAAAAATATGGTCTCCATCATATTTGAAATAAAGCATATATTCCTAATATGAAAAACATAGCTATTCTTTTTGTTAAAAATATATTCTTTTCATGAAACTACTATATTTTCTGTTCAGAGTTAGCTACGCCATATAAGCAAATATTACCTAGATACAACTAATAAGTACAGGGTGGGGCGTAAGTTTGGAAGCAATTTTTCAAACATTAATATAATTCTCAAAAATAATTTCCCAAGTAGGTGATAGGGTACGAACTATAGTAGAGACACTACATTATGACGTGGCAGTGTTATTTTTTACAAAAATTTAGTCAATTCAAAAATGTGAGACAAAAGAGAAGCCATTATTGCTCTACACTGTGCCGGGAAGTCAGATTCCGTCATTTCAAAGATTCTCTCAATAGCGAGATCGACTGTTTGGAAGTGTGTGAAGCGTTTTAATGAGAGAGGAGACTTGACTGATCGTCCAAGAAGTGGTAGACCACGATCACAACGCACCAAACAACTGATAAAATGTGCCCGAGAGAAGATCAGGAGGAACCCGAAAAGGTCAATACGATTGTTAGCCAAAACAGCTAATGTGAGTCCCAGAACAATGAGAAAAGTTGTCAAAGAAGACCTAAAGATGTCCTCTTTCACCCTCCAAAAGAGACCGTCTCTGTCAGAAGCTGTAAAGAAAAAGAGATTGGAGAGAAGCAAAGCACTTCTGAGAGAATTGAAGTCTGGCACGGCTGGTGAAATTGTTTGGTCTGACGAAAAACTTTTCACAGTGGAAATGGCTCACAACCGGAGGAATGACAGAATAATTGGTAAAAGTGCAAAAGACATCCCATACAACCAAGAAACTGTCCACAGAACCATGAAACCTGCTTCAGTAATGGTCTGGGCAGCCGTTTCAGAAACTTGGAGATCTCCTTTAATTTTTGTGGAACAAGGCGCCAAAATCAATGCTAAATGTTATATTGAGAATATTTTGACGCCAATGTTGGAGTCAGCTAAGGATCACTTCGGTAATGACACTCTATGGACATTTCAGCAAGACGGCACGACTTCACATACTGCAAATGTCACTCAAAACTGGTGCCATGACCATCTTCCACGGTTTTGGTCCAAAGAAATGTGGCCTCCCTGCTCCCCAGATGTTAATCCTATGGACTTTTCGGTATGGCCCATTCTTGAATCAAAGGCCTGTAGTAAACTCCATCGCAGTGTGGATGATTTAAAGAGTTCGCTCCAGAGATCTTGGAAGGAAATTTCACAAGAACAGTTGCGTGCCGCAGTAGGAGGAGTTCGGAGGAGATTTGAGGCTGTTATTAAAAACAAGGGGGACATTTTGAACAAATTTATGATTTTTGAATTCTTAAAACCCTTATGTAATAATACATAACTGTAAATTATTAAATATATTTTTCGTTGGATTATAATATGCACTTTCATTTGCTTCCAAACTTACGCCCCACCCTGTATATATCTACAAAAAAACTGTAGAAAGCAAGTATGTAGGCATTTTAAAAGACCGTTGCCCAACAGTACATGCCAAAATTATTGGAACTTGCCCTACTCATATTTCAATATTTAAAAGTTTCATAAATTAATATTACAAAATGTATTTTAATACAATAGTAACAACTTTACTTAGTTAAGATTCAAAACTTACTCGTTTTATTGACACACTATATAATGTTACTGTAACTGAACTTTTCAGACGATGTACAGCAGTGTATACATTGAATCCATGTGTCTTGGTTTAAATTAAAACTATTTATTTAAACTCTTCTAAGATTTATTTCCATTGCACCGAAACATGAAATTGCCATCCAAATGTGATTTAAGGGTTTTGCAAATATCACTCATCAGGTTTATTAATCGAATTACAGCACTTCTATAAATTGAGCATAATTGAACCTAAAAAGAATATAAAGTATATTTCAGAGCTTAAAACTGATAAAGGAATGTAATTGGAGAATATGAAAAATATTTTACCAGAGAATATATAGCCTATTTCAAAAAGGACATTGTCACAACCCTAGGCTAGTCATCAAGTTCATTATTCTACGATAATATCTCTACAGGGTGTCCGACACTTTTGTTGCCAAACCTTAACATAAGGTTCCATTCGTCGAAATAAACATTTTTTATTCTATGAAGGTATGGTCTAAAATGCTTAGTTAAAAAGTTACAATGTTAGGAAAGTAGTATCTGTACCATTTATTATTATGAGTTATCATTATTTTTTTAATGTTGCGATTAGAAACAAAACATTTTTAACAGTAATTATTAGGAGCACAGGAAACACAACCTTAAATTAGGTTACATGTTTACAGAATGTGTTCAATTTGCCGCCCATTTGTTGCGATGCAAGCGTTCAAACGTTTGTCCCGCAAGGATTCGTGAAACTCCTGGTGTCTTTGCTCGCGTCCACCAATCATTGGACAAACGTTTGAACGGCTGCATCGCAACAAATGGGAGGCAGTTTGAACACATTTTGTAAACATGTAACCTAATTTAAGATTAAGTTTCTTGTGCTCCTAATGATTACTGTTAAAAATGTTTTGTTTCTCATTGCAACATTAAATAAATGACGTTAACTAATAATAATTAATGATACAAATACTACTTTCCTAACCTTGCTACTCTTTAACTAAGCATTTTAGACCATACCTTCATAGAATAAAAAGTGTTTATTTCGACGAATGCAACCTTATGTTAAAGTTTGGCAACAAAAGTGTCGGACACCCTGTAGAGTGTGTAATCTAAATATTGCAGGGTTCAAGAGGTTCGGTAATAAATATTTGCGTACTTGTTTATGCGTAGAAGAGTTCAAAACTCGTATGAAGAGGTAGTTCATGATATAACTACTCTATAAGGTACGCTCGCAAAAGAGACGAAATTGTGTTTCTTCTGCCCAGCCCCCCCCCCCCCCTCGTGACGTCATAGAGTATGGTATTACATTAAATTGCTGTCACTCGAATAGCAAATTCATTTTGAAAGTATCAATTATCATAGTTTCTTTTTTTTTATCTATTTAGGTATTATTAAGCAATCAGAAAAATGGTAAATAAGATTTATCTAATAAACATAAATATTAATAAATAAACACTAATTAATTGATTTATTTTTCCTTTGGTTCAAAATTAGCGTTTTCTATAATAAAGTCTCAGGGATTTTTTTTAGTTATTACTGTTAAACATGATTTGGTACTATTATGAACATATGGGGATTAATGAAACTAAATAACAGCTCTCAAATGTATTGACGAAATCAGTGTGCGTGACAAACTAACTAACAAACAAAGAACGCAATACCATAATAGAAAACTTCCTTGAAAAAAACTTGTCAGGGGTGACTGAACAAAATATAAGACATGAATTAAAGTTTATTCTAATAGAATTAATAACACCGTGAATTAATATATTTTACAGGTCATAAATTTTTATAGGTAGATCACATAAATATAACTTTAGTGGTCCTTTTGCTTGAAATAGCATGGTTATATATCATACCGTGCCAGGGTCACGCAGGTAAATTGCGGCCCTCTACTGAGTCTCTAAAACATTCTGAATCGAAATACATTAAAATGTTGCATAACTATCAAAAGAAGTACAGTGCATGATATAACTTATCAATATAAGTTTTAAACGAGTGTTCTGAAGCTATGATGTTCTGTTGTTAGAGGCCAAAGTTAGTAAGGGTGCCGCAATTGACCTGCTTGACCCTATATTGCCATATCAAATACATGTAAATATACGAAATAAAAATAATTGTAAGTAGGTAAATAAGTATTTTTAGAGAAAATAAGATGATATATTCGTAATTCTCGTAAAATTCTTTATGTGAATGTCATGAAAATTGTATGTAGTAAGCTGTATTTATCTATCATTAAATAAAAACAAAATTGCATGGTAAAGCCTCACTTATATGACGTCACAAAATACTCCCGCACGGTATTGGGGGTTATGGGAGAACCTGCGCGTGAGCATACCTGTTAAAAGTTATTATATCATAGGTGTAGGTCATAAGCCCCCCCCCCCCCCCCCCCAGTTGTTGAAATTTTAGTTAAATGTATTACACACTCGTTATATATTTAATATTAACTTCCTGTTAGACTAGCTCAGCTATATTAAATTACCTATTGTTTCAATAACCATGTATTACTTTTAATGAGAAACGGACATAAGGTCTAAAGTCGATCACACTTCCGTCGAGGGTTAAATACCCTGTCTTGTAGTTTCTGAAATCAGTCTGTCTTGAACATTACTCAGTGAGAGATGAGTTCCACTCATCTCTCCATAGACTTCTAATTGTATAACATATTTACTCTTTAAATAAACTCTATGTCTTAACGTTGTTAACCCACTGTTTTTTAACCTAATTCTAACAGGTTATGGGCCCAGTGAACGATAAGAGTTTATAAATCAAATTATGTTTAAACAAATTAGAAGTTTATAATAGTAATAAAAACGAAGTGCTGTGAAAAAAAAAAGTGTTAACCTATATGAAACATATCACTCAAAACGCTTGCGTAAGCATATCGTGTTCACGCGCTAATGAGGTCAATTATAATGATTGCTCTAGCGAAAAATGCACTTGTGTTATAATATAAAGATTTAGTATTTTTGCGGAAGAGGTGTCAAGAGAGGTCACAAATTACCTTTAAATCTGTGACCTTATCCTTTGGTAAACAGTCTTTCAACAAAAGGTTCTTGCGAACTAAGACGTGTGTTACTGTTCCAATTAAATATTAATAATTATATTCAGTGCAGTTATTCTTATGAATTAGAATAATGTTAAAACATCAATTCAGTTAAACAGTAAATCAAGTTAACTGCTTTGGTTGTTTATGTTTGTTAAAGTATTGAATGATAGTAAATACTTTCAACAAAAGGCTCTTGCGAACTAAGACTTCTGTTGTTGTTCCAAGTGAATATTAATAATTATATTCAGTGCAGTTATTCTTATGAATTAGAATAATGTTAAAACATCAATTCAGTTAAACATTAAATCAAGTTAACTGCTTTGGTTGTTTATGTTTGTTAAAGTATTGAATGATAGTAAATACTTTCAACAAAAGGCTCTTGCGAACTAAGACTTCTGTTTTTGTTTCAATTGAATATTAATAATTATATTCAGTTATTCTTATGAATTAGAATAATGTTAAAACATCAATTCAGTTAAACAGTAAATCAAGTTAACTGCTTTGGTTGTTTATGTTTGTTAAAGTATTGAATGATAGTAAATACTTTCAACAAAAAGCTCTTGCGAACTAAGACTTCTGTTTTTTTGTTTCAATTGAATATTAATAATTATATTCAGTTATTCTTATGAATTAGAATAATGTTAAAACATCAATTCAGTTAAACAGTAAACTGCTTTGGTTGTTTATGTTTGTTAAAGTATTGAATGATAGTAAATACTTTCAACAAAAGGTTCTTGCGAACTAATACTTGTGTTGCTGTTCCACTTGAATATTAGTAATTATATTCAGTGAATTTATTCTTATGAATTAGAATAATTTTAAAACATCAATTCAGTCAAGCAGTAAATCAATTTAACTGGTTTGGTTGTTTCAAGAAACGTTTCAGAAAAACACGTGGGCTAACAAATTTCGTTTGAAGAAAAAGCTCTACAATCTAAAATTGAAGTCTCCTGATCTACTCGACTTTCATTTGAAGGAACTAACTGAAGTTTTTCAAGAGCTTGCCTTGTTAAATCAAGTGATCAGTGAAGAGGATAAAGTGATTTGTCTTCTGTCATCACTGCCAGGGTCGTTTGAAGTGCTTGTCACTGCACTTGAAGCTCAGACAGACATCCCTAACTGGATTACCGTAGCTGACACACTCCGGAGAGAAGCTGAAAAGTTGAGTATTCTTCTCAAACTAACAACTACTCATCCCAGAGCTACCCCAATCTGGATACACCCAGCAAGGAGGAGGATACGGCACTTGGAACAGTGGGGGGTACTATGGACAGCAGCAGAATTACTATGCACAGCAGCAACAGACACCGCCAACCCAAATCTCTTACGGCAACTGGGGACAACAGGCACCGGGCGTTTTGGAGTGCTGCAACCACTGGACAAGCTGCCGGTACTTGGAGTGGCTATAGACAACAAACCGGACAAACGCCCCAGCAAAGCTGAAGCAACTCCACGCAGGGTGGTGGCTATGGGAACTACAACTACAAGAAGTATAATAAGTAAAGACTTGTTTGTTTGTAAATAGCTACACAAGAAAGTGGTAGTGTTAAGTTGCTAAAATGACTTAGTTTAACTGACATTTAACTTACGCCATATTGTAGTTCTATTCACAGTAAATAAATAACCTGATGTTAGTCTAGTGGTAGGTTTAGTTAACTTTCGCCTCTACGGTTCTTGCACCGGTGTACAACTTGCTTCAGCATTTGTGAAGTGAATTCTCAAATTAATTGAAATTAGTCTTTTGGATAGTAGTTAGATAGAATTTTTATTGCTTTTTAATGATCAGCAGATTAATCTTTGAATCGTAACAAAAACTACCGACACAGCATTTAATTATTATTTTAATTGATGACTCAGCATGTTTACTTAATAGAAGTACGCGGTCTATTAGGTGAGCATATGAATTGAATA
The DNA here is from genome assembly GCA_947561585.1 of Caprella mutica. Classification (NCBI taxonomy): domain Eukaryota; kingdom Metazoa; phylum Arthropoda; class Malacostraca; order Amphipoda; family Caprellidae; genus Caprella; species Caprella mutica. The sequence goes on along the minus strand of CANNZV010000810.1, from coordinate 183,197 downwards.
CAGATGAATTGATATTCATACTGTGAATATTTAGAAGTGAATATTTAGAAATAAATAATTTTTCATTTTGAAATACTAATTAGATTTTGATGATTAGAAAATTTTAGAGTCAAAATAAATTAGGAATTTGCAGGAATGAACTATTTTTAAATTAATATACATCAATGAAAAGGTTATATTTATAACTAATTTGCAGTAAAATATTAAACGAACTTTCAATTTTTCTGAAGAAAGAATTTAATAGTAAATTTTATTCAATAAAATAATTAAAAAATAGAAATTCTATTTTTTAACGGAAGGATGTTAATTTTAATTGCATGATTATTAATCAATGTTAATTTTTACAAGTTAAATTGAAATAAAATTATTGATTGTTTAAAGCAAGAATGTCAAAATATGCTAAGTTCAGTTTTGATGTGTATTCATACTATTTTTTATGTTATATGTAAGTTTGAAATATTTTATATACATAGTATATTTTCTTTTTGGATTTCTGAAGACTCTATTTTATATCGACATTCAGAAATAAAAAGAGGGGAAGTAAGGAATTATTTGAAATAGAATTAAACCATTAATAAATGTTTAAAATTCTTGCAGTTATAGGTTTGATTTTTTATGTTATATGTAAGTTTGAAATATTTTATATACATAGTATATTTTCTTTTTGGATTTCTGAAGACTCTATTTTATATCGACATTCAGAAATAAAAAGAGGGGAAGAAAGGAATTATTTGAAATAGAATTAAACCATTAATAAATGTTTAAAATTCTTGCAGTTATGATTGTTCAATTTGAATTTCAGAATTTTTCAATTTGAGTTTTAATGTTTTGAATTTTAGGATTGATTAAAATGAGATTTATGTCTTTAAATTTAGAATAATTCATTTCCTATGTAAATTGTTGTTCATTGTTTTTTTTTTAATGGATCGTCTGACATATTCTCTAAATCGTTGCCTATTGATAGATTTACCAAATTTGTTAAATTAATAGGTATGAAAAATATATAATGTCGTGTGAGGAGGAGTGTTGAAATTTTAGTTAAATGTATTACACACTCGTTATATATTTAATATTAACTTCCTGTTAGACTAGCTCAGCTATATTAAATTACCTATTGTTTCAATAACCATGTATTACTTTTAATGAGAAACGGACATAAGGTCTAAAGTCGATCACACTTCCGTCGAGGGTTAAATACCCTGTCTTGTAGTTTCTGAAATCAGTCTGTCTTGAACATTACTCAGTGAGAGATGAGTTCCACTCATCTCTCCATAGACTTCTAATTGTATAACATATTTACTCTTTAAATAAACTCTATGTCTTAACGTTGTTAACCCACTGTTTTTTAACCTAATTCTAACACCAGTCTCCCTTTAAGGATATTTGCACTCATTATTAATTTTTTTCGTGTAATAAAATTGATAAGAAGGTGATAACCTATTTTCTAGAATTTTGATCTAGGAGATTATGATTCATCATGTAAATGCGAAATCAAACTTTTTAAAAATACTTAAATTAATTTGGATACAGAAATCATTTTTTAGTATCTTTACTGTTAGCTATATATTTTCTGATGGTTTGAATGATCTTCTATTGTAGAGCCTTAATTATCAAACTGTTAATACTATGATTTATAATTTATATTATAGTGTTTTTGTGGTTTGAAGCATAAGTTAGTTAATGTGCTGCAATTTACCTGCATCCCCCTATTTCAGACGATTGGACCAATTTCTATTTTCTTAGTTTTAGAAGCTAGAAGCATTAACTTCTGATAAAAGACTGCCCAAGAGTAATAGAGTTCCTTCCAAGTGTTTGTAGTTTTTATTGCCTAGTATATAGCTCAAACATTTCTGTTATTTCAAAAAAATAACATTTTTGTGTAAAGTCTGCATAGGTTGATTGTATACTAAAGTCCGGTTCGCACGATCATGCAGAATGTCATTCAACATGAAATTATGCATGATGTGCGTTCAGCCTACCGTCAGTCAAATAGATTTCGTCGTGACAGTAGAATGTCTCTGTGTCATCAAAATGCTATTTCATTATCCTTACTAATAATAAAAGAGAAAAGAAACTTCTCACCAAAAAATATAAATAAATTAAATAGGAATTTATAGCTGGGGAACCAAATTCGTATACAAATTTAAATTTTGTATTTAAAAAATTTATTTCACTTACAAATAGATTTTTATATATGTTTCGAGTAAAGCACATTTTTTTTATTACAATAATCAATAGATTGAACTTTTCACAAGCATTTGTGGTTCTATATATAAAAATAAATTCTAATGTTATCTATTTTAGAGCTGCTTATCCATTCTTGTGAAAAATAACATTTTGACTGAAGTTCCATGCGTGTGTAGGGTATAAGCTCCGTCCCTTGCTCACTGGATTTCCCTTCATTCATCATGCTGCGTGATCATTCAGCATGTCATGCAAAAAAAGGGACTCACACGATCATGCATTAATGATATGCAGTAGGATCATGCCAAAAATATTTCCCTGAATGTACCAGATCAGATATTAAAAATGTACCAGATTTGAATTATTTGATTAAAAAAGTACCTACAAATTCCACGTTTCAGAGGCTTGAAACTGCAAGCGAATTTTTGAGCCAAATTTTCACCAAAATTCTTAACAAAGCAAATTTTGACTGTTTTTTGAAGATTGCAAGCCAGAATTAACTAAAACTGTAAAGCCAATTACATATATCTGAGATTTGACCACTTGAAATGTAAGCCAATTAATTGGCTTTAACTAACATATACTGTATAACATGAAACAAATTTAATATCTTCTAAAATCAAACGTAAACCGTGAAAAATGAGGTAAAAAGTGCTAATTTGGTACTTAAGGCCCCCACACACTACACGAGCCGCACCAGGGCCTCTGGCTCGCGCGAGTCTACTTGGCTCGGCTCGGCTCGGGCTTTCTGCCTGCCCACACATTCATTACACGAGCCGAGCATTAGTTTGAAAGTTTTTTCTCTAGAGATAGGTAATACCATAGAAATTCATTTACATGGAAATTTATTTACATGGAAATTTACTTACATGGAAATCTATTTACATGAAAATTTATTTACATGGAAATTCATTTACATGGAAATTTATTTTCATTAAATTTATTTACATTAAATTTATTTATATGAAATTTATTCACATGAAAAAAAATATACATAAGTTTTTTTTACATAATTCTTGTTGTCCGTGTTCGCCCGAGCAAAAGTATTTCCAAGCTCAGTGATTTATTGGAGCGTCTGGACGGCGCTTTAGCTGACCGCAAGCTCGGCTTGTGCTATTTTAACCCCACACACTACCCAAGCCAAGCCAAATATCTGGAAGTGACAGATCAACACGAGCCTGATTGCGCGGCTCATGGCTCGGCTCGAAGTGCCCACACACTACACGATCTGGCTCGGGACTCAGCTTATTAAAAGTTTGTCAAACTATTTGCTGACGATAAAGTTTGAAGTACACACTGACTTTCCGGCAATAATATTTTTTTATTTGCGCGTCATTTTAGTTTATTACAGCTAGGTACACCTACAAAAACCTCATTTTTTTCAAACTTAGTTAGTATCTATCTAGTTACAATGGCTGACGACAGACTCTTTAATACTTGGTTGTATTAGATATAAGTTATAGATAGGCTACCTACGTTGTGAATTGTTTTCTATGATCTATTTTTGACTATCCTTTTCAAGACGATATTTTGTCATTAAAAACAAATTATTTTTTCTGGTTTCTTACTGTTCTAAATTTAAAAAATATACATACCAAGTTATATAATTTTTATTTTCACGATATATAACATAAATTTTGACGAAACTGACGCCAGTGAACCTCAAACTTTTGGCGAGAAAATTTGACCGTGTAGACACTCCTTGAAAACTGACGATAAGTTTGTCACTTCTCTAAAAAAATTTGACCGTCTGGACGGGGCTTAAGGCGTGGATCGTGTAGTGTGTGGGGGCATTTTAATACGAAAATTAGGGATAAAAAGTACCAAATTCGGTACAATAGTATCAGGTTCGGCACGCCTGCATGCATGATCGTGCGAACCGGGCTTAAAATTAATAATGCCATTCTGCATGGTTTCGTGTCATTCTTTTAGATAAATGCCTTAAAATTGATATTATGTTTGGCTGGCTGCTGTTATATTTTGAATCAATTTCTATTCTGATTCCGGTATGAAGTCTCCTCAAAAGGAGAAGTTTGGTGCTAAATTGTTCTGCTCTCAGATTAGTATATACTATGAAAACTAACAGAAATTATTTGAAGGGAGACTTGCTCTTTGTAGCAGATTAATTTGAGTGAATTGAGTTACCATTTCGCTTGTCACTGTTTGCCTACTAATTTAATAGGAACACGGAATTTAAATGAAATAAGTATCAGAGAAATAAATAAAGGCTCTGATTTATTTCGGAGCAATACACAAATTTTGAATAGCTAGGTGAATGGGAAGAGTATTCATGTAATAAAGTTTAGGCTATTTAATATTAACACTTTAAATTAATAGATTTTTTTCCAAATTTAGGAAATAGACATCACACCACATCAGAGCTATAGGTACAAACTAACCTAGCAAATTTCATTTTTGGCAATATCAAAAACCAGATCTACTCTTAACTTCTGTCTACACATATGATTTAGTATAGCTATTAACAAAAGCTAAATTAATGAACAGTAATGGTAGTAATTTTTATTCTTTAGAACAATAATCGCCCCCTATAAATAGTTTCCTTATATTGTCTGTCTGTGGTCCGTCACGCTTTGAGTAATATTCTGAAAAAATTAGGCTAAATATGTTAACAGGTGGTAGCATGAATACCACCTGTTACTAGTGGAGTAAATGATTATTACTATAACTGAATTATAAATCATTTAAAATCTACACTGAAAGTTTATAAAGAACTATTTGAACAGTGGTCATAAAATTTATATACTCTGTGGCTCTATGTTATAATATTATTCAGTTAAATAAGAGGGCACGAACCAAAGTGTGGATAGTTAAATTGCACAACTATTTATAGTGATGCAATTGATAACACGTTATTTTTAACGGGTAAGTACACTAGTATTATATAAGCTACTTATTTCCGGAATGTGAATTCTGTGGTAACTTGATTAAGCCGAAATTAATTTCTTCTAATTTTATTGTGGGCAAATCATGTAGGGTCACGCAAGTAAATTGCGGCCCTATAATTTTTAATTGCGGCCCTCTCAAGAGACTTATACCATTCTGAACCGAAATTACATTAAAACGTTGCATAGCTATCAAAATAAGCTCAGTGCATGGTATAATTTATTAACTTAAGTTTTTAACGTGTGTTTTGATACTATGATGTTTCTGTTGTTAAAGGCCGCAGTCAGTTAATGTGCCGCAATTTACCTGCTTTACCCTATGTTAGAAGGGGTACGGTCAAGAGCCCCCCCCCCCCCCCGGTCTTGAGCACCTCTCCCTGTTTTTTAATCCTTATTTTCCTAGTTGAATAAATGAAGAACTACTTGATAGAAATAACTAAGAGTTGCTAATGTAGTTTGATGTATCCGCTAGTTTGTTGTACTTGCACACTTCATGATTGTTTAATGACCTGGCAGGGGGGTTGGGGGGGGGGGGGCTGGTTCATTACTGGTTTAACCAGTAATGAACTACGAAAGTGTCAATAAGGATTAAATAATAAAGATAGATAAGATTAAAAAACAGGGGGCTCGTGACCGGGAGGAGGGGCTCATGACGGGGGGGGGGGGGGGGCTCTTGACCGGGGGGGGGGGGTTATGACCTACACCCATGTTAGAAGTTAGCTAACTTTTTAAAAAAAATTATTTATTGTACTTTGATCATAAACTTTTTAAATTCATACATCAAGGATATAAATTAGTTTATTATCGCTATATTCTATTCAATTATTCATGTATGTCATTAATTTTAGTTAACCATATTTAGCAATTATTTTATTGCTTAAATTATTGTTTAATGGAGAATGAACCAATTACAGAAAATTTGTTTTTCTTTAGAAATTATCAGATTAAATGCGTTATTATAAATTGGTTTACTCTTGATTATCAAAATATATTCATTCTGAAGAATAGATTTGATATCTTCACCATTACTGCACTTGTAAATGAAAAACATTATCTTATCACTAATTTAAATCTCTTAATTGCTTTGATAGACAATATTCATACTTTAAATAATATCTAATATATTAGAAGCCAACATGTTTTCAGAACGCTACATCGAAAGTGTTTTGACCCACTTAATTGAAAAGAAGAAATTCTGGGAGTTTGAGACCTCCTGTCGTCTTTGTGACGAAGACATTAACTATCAAGATAAAATTTTCAGTCCAAGCTGTTGCCATATATTCCACTTTAAATGTTTGGTCTATGAGACTATTGCACGCAGAACCAGATTGTGAGTAAAAGAAAAGATTATTCAGCTTATAAGTAATATTTTCAGGTATCCCACATCTTATCTTTAGAACTACGATAGATGCTACATTTTCTCAATGGCTGTGCGAGACCGAATCTGAATTAGGAATATTAGTCTATACAGGGTGGCGAAAAAAAAAAACCTTTTCAAAGTACTATATTTTACAAACTATCAAACCTAGAAATTTTTTCTGAAAACACAGTTTTATTCGTTTACTTTTTTTACATATATCCTGCAGCGAATTAAAAAAAGGTAAATAAAAAGGGCTTGCGCGAGGACGAAAAACTCAAAAAAGTTCATAATAGGAATAATTTATCCCCATATGGTGTTAGTGAAAATTAAATCCTACTATTTTTCATTCAATTAACGTTTTTGTTATTGACTCTTTCATTCATGAAAATCAATCTTCTTCACCAATCACGATATCTTCGACAAAATGTGCATTTCTTTGCAGAAACAATTTTGCAAAATTTAGACGTTGCGGTAAATCAGTTCTAAGAGTTCGAGCCTTACATGCATCTTAAAAGGATTATTCTTCACATCGTGTTTAAAAATTCGGTGAAATATCTCTTAAATGAAATCTAATCCTTACTTTCTGATTGATATTTTTGGGTTCTCAATAAACTGTTCATGAAAAAGACTAATTTTTTCATGTGTTCATTCTTTTTTCCTGCGACATGATCACTTTTTCTTCAAATTTAAAGTGATTTCTTCAGTTTTGAACTTATTAACATTTTACATTTGTCAATATGGTTTTATAGTTGGTGGAATTCTTTCCAGAAAGCGTTGTTCAAAATGAAGTTCAACCTGTGTAAAGCTTACAGTATTTAAAAAGATTGTCACGGCAAAAACTCTTTGTTCTTTTGAAAGCTGCATTTTGAGGGTTTCGAATAGGAGAAAAAAATTAACGGTGAAATGATTTTATGTAGATATCAATTTTATCTTGAAAACCAACTTCCAGATGGTAATTCATTCTTTTATTTTCTCTTATTTGTTACATAAAGTAGTAGAATTTATTGTTTTTACATCCATATGAAATGAATTTATACCTCTTATGACTTTTTTCATATATTTCTTCCTCGCGCAAGCCCTTTTTCATTGCCTGTATTTAATTCTCTGCTGGATGTTTAATTTTAGTCGTATGTCTTAACGGATTATCACGATAGAAACAAAAAAAGTGAATGAATAAAATTGTGTTTTTAGAAAATTTCTATGTATGATGGTTTGTAAAATAAACAAGTTTGAAAATGGGTTTCCGTTTTTTGCGCCACCCTGTACAGGCATCCCCCGCTTTAGTTACCAAATCACGACTCAGTTTAGTTACCAAACGGTAACTAAAGCGAATGAAAGTAACAAGAAATTTATAACTGTCACTCCTTTATTTATACCTCATTTTCTATGAGTTATAGAAAGAAAATTTATTATTAGAATAAAACGTATATAAGCATATTAGTAATGCTATACAGTCTTTCATTGTTTGTGACTGTGATGAAAATGTTTAAAGTCGTGCATTTATTAAATGTTTTAAAATCCATCGATAGCTTAATTAACTCTCACTCAGTATTGGGGAGTAATTAATAGATATACTTAGATTTCTATAATTATTGTGCTACATTTTACAAACAGCTATTTTATGCTCTATGAAATGTTTTTGGTAGATTACTAAGTTCCAAGTTATTGGTTGGTACTACACTTTCGGACACGTCAAAAAAGAAAATATTATAATTATTATTTGACATCTATTCTAATTGGTGTCATGGATACCAATTGAAATAAAAGTTAAATAATGATTATTATATAAATATTTTCCCGTGTTCGAAAATATGGAACCGTGCAATAACATGGAACTAACCCTAAAATAGGACATGTTGAATTTCTGAACCAATTGCTTCTAATAACCAATCACAAAAAATTGTCTCCGTTTTCTATGTCTACGAACGGTTCTTATTTCGAAACATGACTCGAAATAAGTACCACTTTTATTAAAGTAAGTTGTATTTAAAGCGAGGCCTGCCTGTATTGAAACTTTATTACAGTTTAGTTCTAAGAAGATGTGGAACACTGTATCAAACTATGTCTTTTTTCAGGGGTCACTGTGTACCTTGCATATTACTCTCTCGAGATATAAAACGCAAATTGTTTCGCGCCATTAAATTCTTTGAGGATTTGGACTCTTTGAGGATGGAGGATAATATCGACGATGGCTACTTAGACAGTTTGAACATTTTACCAGAAGAAGAAGAAACTGAGATCTCCTGGCATAATTGGAAAATTTTCTTCTTTTCCTGTGCGGGTGGAATTCTGCTTTGTATTTTTTTTAAATAAGGTTTCAAAGTAGAATGCAGCTGTAAAGTTTCTCGTACAATTTTTTTTCAGAAATAACCAGAATATATCTAAGCTTTCGGTAGAAGCTGTGTTTATGGAACTTGAAGTTTTGTTGCACAATTTATTGTGCAACTTTGTTCATATTAGGAACAAAGTTGACTAATATGTAAACTTTTAAGTATTGTTCAAACTTCATTTTGTTTACTAAATAAATTATAAAGGTTGTCTTTAAGTGTTTTATTTCATTTGAGGCATCAGAACCTTCGTTGAATGAATATTTTTAGGAGATAGATGCTCCATTGTTATGATACTTGAAAATATTAAAGATTTGGTGGAACTAATTTATCAATTTATGTTAATTTACTCGTAAAATATAATTTATGAGTGACTGTTACAATAACCATTTTTACAATAACTAATCGTTTGCAAATCTTTGAAGGTAAGTAACCCTTTGACAACTGCTACCGAGTTGAACCTTGATAATTTCCAGTGTCACCAAAGAATAGGTAGTCGAACTAAGTAGCCATTCAAAATATAGAGAAAAATATCAATAGAGAAACCTGACAACTCTTGACTCTTTCTTAGGTCCACATGCAGTACTCGGAAAGTGGGCGGTGTTAACCGTTTATATAGGTTTTGACTGGGCAATTATAAATTTCTGAAGGTCTTATTGATTCATGGCCTATATGTTAAGGGTGTAGGTCATGAGCCCCACCGGTCAAGAGCCAACCCCCCCCCCCCCCCCCCTATCTCTACGGATAGTCTATGAACAGGATATAGTACTTAAACTTAACCTTTGTTAAATTATGACTAGGTTCTCTGAAATTAAAAAAGTATATTTTATTCAAAATTTAATACTCAATAACTAATTAGCAAGTAGGGGAAATATTTTGATAGCACTTTAAAAAAATGTTTCAACTTTTAAAATTGTCTGAAGACTTGGTGGATGCAGTTCATAGTGACACTTTGAAGTTGTCGTAATATTCAATTCGTCTAACCTGTTATAGTCTATGAACCTTGTGTCTATCAATACTCTAGGTTTGCGATGAAATCCATGATTATGAAAAACTTCCAATTGCTGAGCAATATATGATTGCAGTTCGTAATATGGATACACATTATGTATATATTAAAATCAAATTTCCTTTTTATATTATAACTTTAAATTCGATGGGAAAAGAAAAAAAAACAGCCATGTTGAATCGAACGGAGGCTGCAGTTCGTTATATGGATACAAACTATGTATATATTGAAATTTAATTTTTATAAAATAACCTTTAATTCCAAAATATACACATAGACCCGATATACAACATTATACTTATTATTAATTAAATTTACTTTGCACTATATTTCCTGAATTAAAAAGAAGAGAAAAATTCATCAATGAGGCGCAATTCAAGGAGATTTATGATCGAAAGATTGATTCTCAAAAATAATCAAAGAAAAAATGCCTTTGATTTGTCACGATGATCTTACGATGTCGCCTTATTTAAAAGGCACCTATTTTCTGGTCCAAATTAATTGAAATATCCATGGGTACAGTGCATGCCTACAATGATATTCCCAACTAAATTGAAATATTCTTAGTAAGGATCTTGGGGAAACGATATTTTGCTTTATTATTAAATATACTAAACATTTTTTCCATTTTTTACGTCTTTGCAATTATCTATTTTGAAATTTATCATTTTTTTAACGCTACTTGCAGTTTTAGAGGATAGCGCTAGGGTTATGCTCTTCAACTACGAGGTCTTAGATTTTGAGTTAGGTAGACTCATTTATTATCACCTCTTCATTTTCCTCTTCCATTCGTGAGTGCAGGCACTGGTGCTTGTGTCCCTTGTCAACACAATCCTTGATAATTTGCTACATATACTAAGTAGCTTTCCTGCATTGGTGGCATGTGACTTTGTTCATGGCGCCACTTACCTTTCTGACAGCTGTTTCTAGTCCCTTGTATTTAATTTCTTTTTGGAGTCAGCGATATGCCTTTTGGTTCCAAAGCAGACGTCAAATCCCCCTCTATCTAGTTAGTTGATATTCTACAGATAAATAGGTAATGCTTGGACACCTACAAGACATCAATTTCACTGATAGCTAATGTTTCAAAATATATAATAATAACTAATAACTATACTGAAGATTACAGAGAGTCTCTGTTCCTATCAATTTAATCTTTTAATTTTGTAAGATTGAAATTATGCTACTATTATCTCTAGAAATATTATATATATAATATATTATATAATATATTGAAAACAGTTTATATAGACAATTAACAATAATTGTTTCTATTAATTCCAAATGAAAGATCTGCCAAACACAATGAGATATTTGATTATTTGCATTAAATATCAATAGTGTACTATGGATTATAAGTTATTCTTATTAGTACTACTAAACATAAAAATAAGAAAAATGTTACAGAAGTGGCCGTATTTGTTAAAAACTAAAGGCACTGCATCTATTCTAACTGTTAGTTGTATGTAAATAGAGGGGACACTCACAGTACTCGTAAACTGGGTGCTATCAAAGGTCATGGACTAATTTTTGTTATAGTTATTTCTTATCATATCTCTTTTATAACTTTAATCGATAGTTTAACATGTGCATGAGTTGTAGAATAGTTTGACTTTATGACCATAATAATATATATTTACATAAATTAGTTCGGAACAGACCAACAGGTGGCACTGCAGTTGTAGCGCCAGCTGATGCAGTCAAACATTTATTTTAAATAGCATATATATTATTAACTATTGCATACTAGAAATGCAGGTGCAATGAGTTTTGAAGCAAAGTAATTAAGTTAGGATTTATATGTCACCTTAAAACTGATGTATTTTGCAAAATAATTTGGAGATATTTTCTTTGAACGACCGGATAAAAACATGTGTACCTTTTCATTTATTGGAATCAATGTGCATGCTTACATTATATAATGAAAACCATAATTTAATTTCTACTTTATTTTAAAAAAATAATACAAGATCACTTAATATGCTTTGTTTTCCTGTATATTACAAGGATATCATAAAATTATTTGTATTTTCGCCTTCAAATTAATTCAGGACATAAAGGGTTAGCATTTGTTAACCTCAGATCGTAATTAACAGTATGGGCCACAAAAATGTTTTCGCTTTTTCAAATACTTATAAATCGGTAACCAATGGACGAAAAAACTGTATCTTGGTCTCTTTTTCACCGCCTCTTATTGTACTATTAACTGGTGAAAACATTTTTGAACTGATGGACATAGTTTAAGAACAGATAAGCGAAGAGTGAAGGTAACTATTTTTGTCATTGCGCGAAAGTCATTCTTGAGCTAACTCTGTGATTTTACTAACTAAAAGGCAGTGAATGAAGGAAAAAACTTATAATGGTAGACATTTTAATACAGGGTGCTTACACTTCTTCCTTGGAAACATTTTTGAAAATAGAACAACTTCAGTGACATTATGATTGCATTGAAGTTTTCACTCTGAATATTCGTTCTTCGCTTGTTTATTGCATGGTTAAAACCCGTTTCACACTTGCATTTTTAACACCGCGGAAAAAGGCTGTTCTTAAAATTTGTTTACTCTTGCGTTTTTTTATCGATGATGGAAAAATCACATTAAATTTTTACTTCAACGATAAAAAAACGCAAATGTGCACACATTTTAGAAAGAGCTTATTTCCTCGCTGTTAAAAATGCAAGTGTGAATCAAGCCTTAACCATGCAATGAACAAGCTAAGAACGAATATTCATAGTTAAGATTTCGATGAGATCAAAATATCACTGAAGTTGTTCCATTTCCAAATAGTTTACAAGGAAGAAGTTTAAGCACCCTGCATTATAATATCTACCATTATGTTTCTTTCCCTTTTATTCACTGCATTTTAGTAAGTAAAATAGCAGAGTTAGCTATAAGAATAACCTTCGCGCAATGACAAAAATAATCACCCTCACTCTTTGCTTACCTGTTCTTAATAAACTATGTCCATCAGTTGAAAAATGTTTTTACCTGTTAATAGTACAATAAGAGGCGGGAAAAAAGAGACCAATATACAGTTTATTCGTCCATTGGTTAACGATTTATAAGTTATTGAAAAAGCGGAAACATTTTTGTAGCCCATACTGTACATTGTTAGTACACATTTTAAAAATAATGAAATATCTCGTATTTCATTATTCTTGTTCCTGATTCAATTTATATACTTTTAATGGAAGGATAATTAACCCACTTTCCGAGCACTGCACTCAACCAATAACAGTTGCTACTTTTCCCAGTCTGTTTACAAACAATGTCACAATAGTGTCAGTCAGGGGCAGTTGCATGATAGGCACATTGTATGAATATTATTTCAATATACAGTATGGGCCACAAAAATGTTTTCGCTTTTTCAAATACTTGTAAATCTTTAGCCAATGGTCGAAAAACTGTATCTTGGTCTCTTTTTCTCCGCCACTTATTGTACTATTAACAGGTAGAAACATTTTTCAACTGATGGACATAGTTTAAGAACAGGTAATCAAAGAGTGAGGGTGATTATTTTTGTCATTGCGCGAAGGTTTTACTTAGAGCTAAATCTGCTATTTTATTTACTAAAAGGCAGTGAATAAAAGGGAAAAAACATAATGGTAGATAGTATAATGCAGTGTGCTGCTTACACTTCTTCCTTGGAAACTATTTGGAAATAGAACAACTTCAGTGACATTTTAATCTCATTGAAGTTTTAACTATGAATATTCGTTCTTCGCTTGTTTATTGCATGGTTAAGGCCTGCTTCACACTTGCATGTTTAACACCGCGGAAGAAAGCACTTTTTAAAATGTGTTTACACTTGCGGGTTTTCTTTAGCGTTGATGGAAAAATCACAATTTTCAATAAAAAAAGAATAACCTTCGCGCAATGACAAAAATAATCACCCTCACTCTTTGCTTACCTGTTCTTAAACTATGTCCATCAGATCAAATTTGTTTTTACCTGTTAATAGTACACTAAGAGGCAGAGAAAAAGAGACCAAGCAACAGTGTTTTCTTCCATTGGTTAACGATTTACAAGTATTTGAAAAAGCGGAAACATTTTTGTGGCCCATACAGTATACTCACAAGAATTTTGCTCAAAAGTTTAGATAAGCACTAATTTTATGCATCGTATTTTTTCTTTCCGCTTGTATATAGTTTTTATTTTTTATTAAACTATGATAAAATTGAGTACTCTTAACAGAATTTATAAATTTTTGAATTGAGGGGTGTACTTTTCCATATTGCCCAAATTATTTTCCTTTTAGAGAGGAAATGGCGTGTTTTCATACATGGCCTATGTTAAGTCTTTGAAGATTATACATATTCTATTCTAATTCTCTGTGCATTAAATTCACTAGTTGCTTCAATCTTGGAATTTTCCCTCGGCCCTTTATGAAGACTCTTCAGACATTAAAAGGAAAGTATCTATTCTATATAGTAGAGTAATATAATACAAGAATAAAATTAAACACAATATCTATTTTAAACCGTAATGGTACATTTATTTATCATTTCGTATATTTATTTAATACTATTTCACTCATGAATATTAGTTGTAGCTATTATTTCTTGTGCAAATGACAGTCGAAGTGAAACCTGTCGCAGTGGAGAAGTGCGTGATGGTGATGGTAACCCGTGTTCACCGCCACATTGTGATAGTGACCGCGACCATTCAGAAGGTACGGGTTATAGTAGTACGGTCTGCCGTAGCCGTAACCCCCTCCGAAAAGCCCTCTGCCAAAAGAAACAATTGCTATTCACACTATTTCGATTGTTTAGTACATATATTTCACAATGGCAGTGTATCTTACAGAAAGGGAGAGGGTTTGGCTTCAGAAGATACCAGGAACAGGAGAAGCAGTGAGAAGAGGGGCAGCTTCTGTAATTGGAAAAAAGCAATGTAGAGCAGCGTCACAGTACTCGGAAAGTGGGTGTTAACATACAGGGTGGGGCGTAAGTTTGGAAGCAAATGAAAGTGCATATTATAATCCAACGAAAAATATATTTAATAATTTACAGTTATGTATTATTACATAAGGGTTTTAAGAATTCAAAAATCATAAATTTATTCAAAATGCCCCCCCTTGTTTTTAATAACAGCCTCAAATCTCCTCCGAGATGCGGCACGCAACTGTTCTTGTGAAATTTCCTTCCAAGATCTCTGGAGCGAACGCTTTAAATCATCCACACTGCGATGGAATTTACCACAGGCCTTTGATTCAAGAATGGACCATACCGAAAAGTCCATAGGATTAACATCTGGGGAGCAGGGAGGCCACATTTCTTTGGACCAAAACCGTGGAAGATGGTCATGGCACCAGTTTTGAGTGACATTTGCAGTATATGAAGTCGCGCCGTCTTGCTGAAATGTCCTTAGAGTGTCATTACCGAAGTGATCCTTAGCTGACTCCAACATTGGCGTCAAAATATTCTCAATATAACATTTAGCATTGATTTTGGCGCCTTGTTCCACAAAAATTAAAGGAGATCTCCAAGTTTCTGAAACGGTGGCACAGACCATTACTGAAGCAGGTTTCATGGTTCTGTGGACAGTTTTTTGGTTGTATGGGATGTCTTTTGCACTTTTACCAATTATTCTGTCCTTCCTCCGGTTGTGAGCCATTTCCACTGTGAATTTTTTTAGTCAGACCAAACAATTTCACCAGCCGTGCCAGACTTCAATTCTCTCAGAAGTGCTTTGCTTCTCTCCAATCTCTTTTTCTTTACAGCTTCTGACAGAGTCTGTCTCTTTTGGAGGGTGAAAGAGGACATCTTTAGGTCTTCTTTGACAACTCTTCTCATTGTTCTGGGACTCACATTAGCTGTTTTGGCTAACAATCGTATTGACCTTTTCGGGTTCCTCCTGATCTTCCCTCGGGCACATTTTATCAGTTGTTTGGTGCGTTGTGAGCGTGGTCTACCACTTCTTGGACGATCAGTCAAGTCTCTTCTCTCATTAAAAACGCTTCACACACTTCCAAACAGTCGATCTCGCTATTGAGAGAGTCTTTGAAATGACGGAATCTGACTTCCCGGCACGGTGTAGAGCAATAATGGCTTCTCTTTTGTCTGACATTTTTGAATTGACTAAATTTTTGTAAAAAAAAAACACTGCCACGTCATAATGTAGTGTCTCTACTATAGTTCAAACCCTATCACCTACTTAGGAACTTATTTTTAAGAATTATATTAATGTTTGAAAAATTGCTTCCAAACTTACGCCCCACCCTGTAGATCATGAACCAATCTGACCTTTAGAAACAGCTGATTGCCTATCATGACCTAGTCTAACACCAACTTTCCGAGTACTGCGAAAGTGTTTGCTTATTAGGATGTTATTCCCTTGTTAGAAACTAAATTAAATAATCTTCAATAGACTGGAATGCAAACACACGAAGTAGCTGTAGGTTAAATTCTCATGATAAGTAATAGGTTGGGTATTTCCTAATTAAAGAGAGACTTATTATTTCATTCTTTTCCTCAATGTTATCAGCAGATTATTTAATTGTTATGGTCTAAAGAATATACTCAATAAATAGACTATTGTGAAGATATCTGTTTGGAACACTATAGCGCCTATATTTATCAATACTAATTATGTATATACATATAACAGATGCTGCATTGTCTCAAGATATTTACATTATATCCAACCCGAGGTCTTTCATTTACATTACTAATTATTTCCGGTGTTTTAATTTGTCTAAGTATATAAAATAAACATAATATCTGCATGAATCTCTACAACAACTATCTTACTATGATGTAGTTAATTCTACTATATAGTGATTTAAACACCACTTGTATAATATAAAGGAGATAATGAAATTATTTATTTCAACCAAATTATTGGTTTATTGATCGTACTCAGACACTCAGTGTACTCGGAAAGTGGGTGTAAACATAAGCTACGATATCTCAGTCAGTAATTTCTAAAGCTCAGAATCAGACAGAATGGTTCATAACCTTTGACAGCACCCACTGAGTGCCATTACGACGTTTCCCTACCATAGAATGCATTGACATTAGTTTTAAATTCAACAATATTGCTATGCTTCTTACTGTAATGTGCAATACTAACCATGCATAGTTAGTTAGTAGTATTTAGAAATATTATATACTCCCTTGTGCAATACTAACCATGGTTTCAAAGACGGAAATACGAAGATTGATACTACTCGATTAGCATGTAATTATTGTACCTGTAATTAACTTACATATCAGGTGAGGGTTTGAATAGAAAATATAGAACAGTTATTTGCTATCAAAATGTTAAAACTGACATGTTGAAGAAATGGGATATATTCTTAGATTTTTAATAAGTTTTCTTGATACTGCTTACAATTCGGTTTTGAGATTTGAAAAACATTGTCAATCCCTTGTAATAATCATTTATTTAATATCCAAAAAATATGTTTTATATCCATAAATTTCTTTATTATCCAATAATACATTTATTATCCACTAATATATTTATTATCCAAAAAATTATTTTAAATCAAAATCTATTTTTGAAAATCTATTTATTATATATGTATCAATAGATTTTAAAATTTGCATGAGTTATCACCTAATTTTTGAATCCAGATTCTTTTAGTCTAAATATTGGAAAAAATTATCAATCAGCTGATCTTTTAAAAAGTAGGCAACACATTTAATAGCACTGTCAATGAAGATGGAAATATTTTCGCTAGAAAAATGTTTCTTTAAAATTAAAACTGTTGCCTGAAATAAAAGAGTTTGCTGTGCAGTAAATCAAAAGTAAAAAGAAAAATAATAGTGATAGCAAGGTAGGTTAATAACAGTGATAACAAGGTAGGTTAATAACAGTAATAGCAAGGTAGGTTTAATAACAGTGATAACAAGGTAGGTTAATAATAGTGATAACAAGGTAGGTTAATAACAGTGATAGCAAGGTAGGTTAATAATAGTGATAACAAGGTAGGTTAATAATAGTGATAACAAGGTAGGTTAATAACAGTGATAGCAAGGTAGGTTAAAAACAGTGATAGCAAGGTAGGTTAATAACAATGATAACAAGGTAGGTTAAATAATAGTGATAGCAAGGTAGGTTAATAACAGTGATAACAAGGTAGGTTAATAACAGTGATAACAAGGTAGGTTAAATAATAGTGATAGCAAGGTAGGTTAATAACAGTGATAACAAGGTAGGTTTAATAACAGTGATAACAAGGTAGGTTAAAAACAGTGATAGCAAGGTAGGTTAATAACAATGATAACAAGGTAGGTTAAATAATAGTGATAGCAAGGTAGGTTAATAACAGTGATAACAAGGTAGGTTAATAACAGTGATAACAAGGTAGGTTAAATAATAGTGATAGCAAGGTAGGTTTAATAACAGTGATAGCAAGGTAGGTTAATAACAGTGATAACAAGGTAGATTAATAATAGTGATAACAAGGTAGGTTAAATAATAGTGATAGCAAGGTAGGTTAATAACAGTGATAACAAGCTAGGTTAATAACAGTGATAACAAGGTAGGCTAATAACAGTGATAACAAGGTAGATTAATAATAGTGATAACAAGGTAGGTTAATAATAGTGATAACAAGGTAGGTTAATAACAGTGATAACAAGGTAGGCTAATAACAGTGATAACAAGGTAGATTAATAATAGTGATAACAAGGTAGGTTAAATAATAGTGATAACAAGGTAGGTTAATAATAGTGATAACAAGGTAGGTTAATAATAGTGATAACAAGGTAGGTTAATAACAGTGATAACAAGGTAGGTTAATAACAGTGATAACAAGGTAGGTTAATAACAGTGATAACAAGGTAGGTTAATAACAGTGATAACAAGGTAGGTTAATAATAGTGATAACAAGGTAGGTTAATAACAGTGATAACAAGCTAGGTTAATAATAGTGATAACAAGGTAGGTTAATAATAGTGATAACAAGGTAGGTTAATAACAGTGATAACAAGGTAGGTTAATAATAGTGATAACAAGGTAGGTTAATAACAGTGATAACAAGGTAGGTTAATAACAGTGATAACAAGGTAGGTTAATAATAGTGATAACAAGGTAGGTTAATAACAGTGATAACAAGGTAGGTTAATAACAGTGATAACAAGGTAGGTTAATAACAGTGATAACAAGGTAGGTTAATAATAGTGATAACAAGGTAGGTTAATAACAGTGATAACAAGGTAGGTTAATAACAGTGATAACAAGGTAGGTTAATAATAGTGATAACAAGGTAGGTTAATAACAGTGATAACAAGGTAGGTTAATAACAGTGATAACAAGGTAGGTTAATAATAGTGATAACAAGGTAGGTTAATAACAGTGATAACAAGGTAGGTTAATAACAGTGATAACAAGGTAGGTTAATAACAGTGATAACAAGGTAGGTTAATAATAGTGATAACAAGGTAGGTTAATAACAGTGATAACAAGGTAGGTTAATAACAGTGATAACAAGGTAGGTTAATAACAGTGATAACAAGGTAGGTTAATAACAGCATTGTTTCACTATATACACCGCCATCGAATAGCTTCCAATTCAAACTGATATACAATATACATTTTCAGCTCCAGAAACAAATAGTAACAATGTAATTATTTTAATAGGGTGCTTATATAAGTAGTACTGGCCTTGGTTATAAACTGATTGAGTCATACACCATTATTCCAATATATTATATCCTGTAGTATTGTCAATATAATTAGAATAAAAATAACATAATAATAGCTAATTATTTGTTTCCTAATTCAAGTCTTATCTCAATAATTGTCTACAATTTTTAGTTCGAAATAATGATAGATTTTTACATTACAACAGTTAAAGAATTTTTAAGGAAAACTAAGTACCTAATATATTATACTTTTTTACATGTCATAATAAAAAGATGAGATGCGTTTCAAATGGATATGACATTAATATTTATCACAGAATATGGTCTTTTTAAGAAAATTGTTTGTTAGTGGACCAGAGAAATTATCCCACAAACAAGGTAACTAGTGTCATTAATACAATAATATACCACCTTATGGCTTGTTCCCAAGAAAGATTAGATAGTTTCTAATCAAAATCACTTTCCTTTAGTTTTTAGCAACATATCAGCTCGAATGGTTTGGTTTACTTCGTCAAGGAATAAGTCTGGGACATGCAACTCATCTAATTGTTAAACTGAATTTAATTTATTAGTAATTTATATACAATCAACTTAGGAAGTAATGGAATGGAAAAGAAACACCATTAATATTTCAAAACGTATGGGGTGTTTTTAAATGTAATTTTAAAAGAAATAACATGAAAATTATAATGTAAAAAGAAGACGACCATATTTGTTACTCATTTTATACCATAAAAATAACGAACTCAATAACGGAACTTTGTAATTAGAAGAACAATGGAAATCAATGATAAGGAAATATCTTAATTGATTAATATAAAATAATTAATCATAGAATTTGAGAATTTATTTCAGATTTCGGATAAAAAATATGCCCACAAAATAAATGAAATTTTAACACATAGACTAATCATGACCACAGTACCTATTGCCTTATAGAGAAATTACGAATTATCAAACAGTCCTACATCTTCGATCATTTAAGAATATTCCTAATTTATAATAATAATTACCTTTTTAACTTTTATTTAAATTACTATTCATGAAAGAGATGGAGACCGTCCGATAATTTTCAACTTAACGTACTAACTACGTTGAAGTCGGACATTGGATATATATTGTATATGTAAACAAACAAGCCGCTCGGAAAATGTTCACAAGAAATTTAAGACATACATTAGCTATTATCTTAATATATGTAGAAGATAGGATGCTATTAGTTAGTAAGTTCTAACAGGTAGTATCTTTATTGCCCAAAGGCTGGTAGTTATCTATAGTCTAGTTAATAGGCCCTAAGTGAACTAAATTAGGTAATACGAATAAAGGTTAATGTACCGGTCCGTTTAATTACCAGAATGGAACATGAATCACGGAACGAACCGTGAATTACCGGAATGGAGTTGTTTTTATTGAGAAACAGTCCTTGTTATGTCATTTGGTGGATTTATGTTCCAATTAGTATCATATTTTACCATTTGATACTTATTTCTGCTCGTATTCGCTTCAAAACGACTGATACATATGACAGAAAATAGACATGACATGATGACTTTGCCTGTGATTCCGTATTATAGTTTTAATAAGAAAAGTTTTTGGTTTGATTTTAAGCGGGTGTTTAGTAAGTATGAATTCATAACTAACTACTACCTACCCGCTTAAAAATCAAGGAAATTACTAATTAGTATATGGTCATTCGTATAAAATTCAAAATTTTCACTATTAAAAACATCAACAAATAAAAAAGGGTACACAAAATCAAACCAAAAATATTTCTCATGAAATCTAATGGTATAGAATAACGGACTGAAATTATTTTAGTTACCCCTTAAAATATTTTCTATGAAAGATCATGCACAGAAAACTAATATGAGCACATACTCTTGTAAAACTTATGTTTATATTTCAGATGCTTGGAGCGGGGAGCCTAGTACGAGCAGAAATTGTTATAATTATAATATGGTAAAATATGATATCAATTGGAACATAATTCGACCAAATGTATACATAAATGAGATAACAAGGGGTTTCTCTTAATAAAAACAACTCCCATAATTCATTGTCCGTTACGGTTAAATTCATATTCCGTTCCGGTAATTCATGTTCTCGTTCTGTTCCTGCGTTCCGGTAATTGGCTGTAATTCATGGTCCGTTCCGGTAATTGTATGGACCCTGGAATGTTATATTGTTAATGTTCAATAATTGGCTTTTAAGCCACCACCGCCCATTGTAATTCACATAAAAAATGCAACAGATTGGATCATTGGGTAAAATTAAACGGCAAATATCAATTGAAAGAGGAATATTTATTCTGTCTCATAAATGTTTTACCTACTTCTTGTTAATAAATCTTATTTAAAAAGCTTATATACAGAATCAGAAATCATCAAATAAATTTAGGCTTATTACCTATTTTGAAATTCAAAATACCAGGCCAGACTGCAGGAAATGGCCAGTCTGTAAAAGATGCATGAAGTTTTGAAATTTATCCAGCGACTGTTGAGGTCTTGAAATTAGTCTCCTGAATTATCCGGCGACAATTTCCTAATTACCTAATTCCTATGTTAACATGTAATTAGTGGAGAAAATTTTGAGGTTTTTGGCCATTTTGGTTAATTTTACAAAAATTCTGAGCCATGCCAACCAATTTGGCTTATTTTTCTGAAAATTTCAAGCCAAAATTAAAATGGGAACATACTCCGACATAGTAATTAATTTAAAATTTAAAGCCAATTAGACATATCTGAGTTTTGACCATTTAAAATCTAATCCAATTAATTGGCTTTAACTGACACACTCGGTAACATGGCTTAACTACAAAGTATATTTTTTGCTGTCTCTTCGTTAAGTCTTAATGTCTTAAATTTATTAATATAAGCTATCTACTGGTATGTATTGCTGTAAATATTCTACTGTAGCTATAAACTATTCTGAATATTTTACTTGAAATAATTAATTTATTCATTTTTCAGATTTACTATTTTTAACTAGCTATTAAAGATGAAGTCCTACTTGGGATTGTTATCCCTACTTGTTGCTGTGGAGGGTTACTTGCCCGTTGTTCTATGGCATGGAATGGGTGAGAAATATAATATCAATGCAATTGTATTTTTCTATGGTAGCTATAACTAATTTGCAAATCATTAAAAACTATCATCTTAAATGGCAATTTATTTTGAAAATTATTATGTAGCGATGTTGTGGTCTCAGATATCTTTTAATCTAATCTTCCGCTTTCTCTCTTCATTTTATTCAATTAGCTACACTTTATTTTACCCATATTTTTTATTCCAGGGGACTCTTGTTGTTACCCCTTCAGTATGGGTCGCATCACTTCATTGATAGAAGACGCTCATAATGGCACCTACGTGTACTCTATCATGGTCGGAGACAACATCATCCAGGTGTGAAAAATAAATATAGCTTCTCATAATTTCTGTAGATTTTCTAATTATTTCAGAAAGATTTCTCTTTGTTAATTTGTTTTTATCATTTCAGGACACTGAGAATGGTTTCTTCATGAATGTCAATGACCAAGTAGAATATGTCTGCAATATAATCAAAGCTGATCCCAAGCTGGCTGATGGTTTTCACAGTGTTGGTTTCTCTCAGGGCGGTCAATTTTTGTAAGTCTTGAAGAATATCTTTCATTAAATCATTTGTTTCTGCTATGATACTTTTAAAACTTTTATTTTTGCAATTCAATTAAATTTTATGATTTTAATTTATGTTTGGTATTTATAATGAATTGATAGCTAATAATATGGTTACTCTCAATATTAGGAACTCTTTGTTATCAATTATATAATATAGAAAAATGTTTGAACAGTTTCTAGCTAGATAGTAAATGAAATCTGAATTAAACATGATTGCATTCACTTTTTAACAATTAGCTAGTCATTATATACTTTCACTGATGACAAGCAGTCACAAGCTATAATTTAAATTATGTAAGACTACAACTGATGATATTGAAGTCTATTAGAGATTTCAAGGAAATGTGTAAAGTTGTATCATTTTGTGTTGATGCCCTGCATAGGAGAGCATTGGCTCAGAGGTGCCCTGAACCACAAATGCATAACCTAGTGACTCTTGGGGCACAACACCAAGGTGTCTTTGGATTCCCTGATTGTGATCCATCCATGGGACCCATTTGTGAAGATGTCAGCATGCTCCTCTCACAAGGGGCCTACACACCGTAAAATATTACTTTTCAGTTTATCGGGAGAAGGTCCAAATGATCATCTATCAAGATATTGGGAAAAGGTTTCATTTTCTCTCTATTTGGTTTATTGATTATGTTTTTTTCAGCTTTTATGATTATTCCATTTTATTTAGCTGTATGTTTTCTATTACAAGTTTATTAACCAGTAGTTAATAAACATATTTTTCATTTCCAGTTGTCCCTGTAACTACATTTCATTTACTGTGAAAAATGATTATAGTGATTGATAAAACTGAGTAGGCTATAATGATGTGTAAAGCTGATTATCGTGATTAGCAGCTATCTAGTATGTCCGGGTTACTTCTTTCAGACGGGCACTGGCTCAGCGCTGCCCCAATCCACGCATGTACAATCTGATCTCCATTGGGGGCCAGCACCAGGGGGTGTTTGGTGTGCCGCCTTGTGATCCCTACTACAGACTGTGTGAGTACTTTCGCAAGCTGCTGCACACTGCCGCCTATAACAAGTAAGGACCTGCACCTTGGAGGTAAGAGTGCTGCATGCTTTTTTTAGGGTGTGTGTGACTTTGATTGTAACCACTTGTGTGTTATTTCAGCTGTAAATTACTAAATATTTGTTTTTAATTGGTAGCTAACTAATAAAGCTGCTTTTACCTTGATGCTTTTGTCAAATAAAATTCCATGGTTATTGAACTAATAGAAAATTAGAAACGTTATCTTTAAAATGTTTATTGTTACTACATTGAAATTTGATATGTTATATCTGATGAGAACTCTGAAGCATTCTGCATTCCTTAATTAGTAAATAAGTTATTTCAATTGAAAGATTGGAGCCTATTTACATACCTACATACTGTAAGTTACTCATTGCACACAATTTACTATCTTTATAATTCAGTAGCTACTACAGAGAAAATAATAATTTCTTAAGAGAAATTTACAAATTTCAATAATTTGATATAACTTCTCTGGTTAATATTAAATAGTTCAAAAGAGCTATCTTTTTTTTTTGACTGGTGAAATTTTAAACTCCACAGTTCTCTATAAAAATGCATCATTGATATTAAACATGAACTCGTTTTTCTTATTAAACTTATGGGTTATGAAAATATTTTAATCGTCATAAGACTTATTAGGTATAAATAAATTAATTTATTCCAAAAATAGAAATATTTATTCACCTCAAAATATCCACAATTTTAAGAGATAATTTAAACTCAACATTGAAGTTAGAGTAGCAAGATGTCTTTTCATCATCAGGAAAAAGGGAGAAAACCCTGTTTCTGATGATGAATTGATATCTTGCTAATCGAAAGCTCTAATCCTAAGAATAATTCACAGTTAAATAACTTGATAGTATGATGTGTTTGCTTTAGGTGGGTACAAGAGAGGTTGGTACAGGCAGAGTACTGGCACGATCCTCTGAATGAGACTATGTACAGAGAGGGAAGTATTTTCATTGCAGAGATTAACCAGGAGAAGGTGAGTGGAGTTAACAGAGTTTTTGTTTTTCCCCATTAACCAGAATTAGTATATATATTATATGGGATAGCTATATTTTTTCCATAAATTTGTTTTTTTATGAAGTAAAATAATTTTAAATCTCATTATTCAATATTTCAATTATCTATTGTAGAAATATCAATTTAGTAAGGAGTTGATGAAATTAGGTAGAAGATGTAGGGAAGAGCTATTCATATTGTTATAGAGATAGTAATTCGAATCAATAAATACACTGAGCTTTTAATATTATATTTTATTCATACCTAAATCACACCTAATTTACTTTGATAATAACTTTCGGTTACAGTAGTGATACTCATACTGAACTCTTATTTTAATGCTTATTCAGTACACTGTATTTATGTTTCAGTTCTTTGGGTAGAGAATAACTATATTCACAGTCTCCTCTGTGTAACCAATAGCTTTGTTACTCTAAGGGCATTAAAGACGAGTACCGCACTAACTTGCTAGCGCTGGAGAACTTCGTGCTGGTGAAGTTCTTAAACGACACCACAGTCATCCCCAACGAGAGCTCATGGTTTGGTTTCTACACCCCCGGACAGGATGTGACTATCCAGACTCTGCAGGAGAGTGACCTCTATAAAGAGGTATGCACTGATAATTGGCAAAAAGTAACGTCACATTTTGTGAAGAAATTGAATTAATTAATTTCTTCGCTATTGACGGCAGGAGAAATCTTTCTTAATACTTCAATCGTATCTTTTTATACTTTCTGATAATAGAATAATATTAAAATATTTGTTTCTTAAAAGTCTTATTGGATTAATAATGAAGCTTTAAGGAAATCTTAAGCTTTACAGCTACGTGTATTTGTCACATATGTGATTTCATTTCATAAAGATGCCTAATTTCTGGAAATGTAGCTACATTTTTCTATTACGTAATGTTATAAAATTACTGAACTTCTATGATTCTCTCTCTTGTGTTCAATAATGGGGTCGTTTAATTTACCATCTATCACCTCTTTTTTCACTGTGTTCTCAGGACTGGTTGGGTCTGAAGCAGATGGACTCTGAAGGACGTCTTCACTTCCTGGACACACCCGGACAACATGTCCAGTTCACTGACGAGTGGTTCCTGGAGAATATTGTGGACCAGTTTCTTGACTAGATTGTCATTATTGACTTAGTGGACCAGTTGGTTGACTGGATTTGATTATTGGCTTAGTACACAAGTTTCTTGACTAGATTTGATTATTGGTTTAGTGGACCAGTTTCTTGACTAGATTTGATTATTGGCTTAGTGGACCAGTTTCTTGACTAGATTTGATTATTGGCTTAGTGGACCAGTTTCTTGACTAGATTTGATTATTGGCTTAGTGGACCAGTTTCTTGACTAGATTTGATTATTGGTTTAGTGGACCAGTTTCTTGACTAGATTTGATTATTGGCTTAGTGGACCAGTTTCTTGACTAGATTTGATTATTGGCTTAGTGGACCAGTTTCTTGACTAGATTTGATTATTGGCTTAGTGGACCAGTTTCTTGACTAGATTTGATTATTGGCTTAGTGGACCAGTTTCTTGACTAGATTTGATTATTGGCTTAGTGGACCAGTTTCTTGACTAGATTTGATTATTGGTTTAGTGGACCAGTTTCTTGACTAGATTTGATTATTGGCTTAGTGGACCAGTTTCTTGACTAGATTTGATTATTGGCTTAGTGGACCAGTTTCTTGACTAGATTGTCGTTATTGGCTTGTTGAATATTTTTGAAAAGAGAAATGTTGTGACTTTGAGTATAAGGATAAGTATGTATTAAAAATTTATATATTAATCATAAAATTCAATGAAAATATTTACAATTCCAACTTTTCAAGGGAGATGCTCTAATTCCGTTTTAAGTTCATGCTGAAAATTGCTTTTTAAAGTTTTAATGATTTAACGTTGGTTTCATATGCAAATAAAATAGTAAACTCTAATCATTAAAAAAAAAACATAGAAATCGCTTTATAATTATTTTACTTTCTCTTAATTACTGTGAGATAATTGTCACAAACTGCCTTAATATATTGTTACTGAAATAGAATATTTTAGTGAAAAGAAAAATTCTCTTCATTTATTTTATTATTGTATTTATTCTTTTTGTAGAATTGTTGTAGGCCATATTTCATGGGTATTGTTGTGCTATTATAATTATTTTATAATATATATTATAATAGATATATCATTCATGGACTGTAATGAATGGCCATTAGTTTAACGTAGTTAGGGATGAAGAAAATACAACAGAAAACGATGCTGTGTTATAGAGAATAGTATTTCTTCCTGTTATTTACAGGGGTAACTCAATCATTTACATATTACTCTATATGCTAAATATTAGTTAAAAACTTAAAATGTTTTCTGCTCATTTAATTCTGATTTTAATGTTTCTTCTTCACTTACTTGTTAAAAGTGTCATATTATGAGTATTTTTACAATTCAAATCTAGGTATGTAATTTTTCACATTAAATAAATATAGTAGCTACATTAAAACTCTTTTATTACCATTTCTTATCAATTACATTAGTATTTCATGAATAATATTAAATTAATATTAGTTTAATTTAATATTGTTGTACAACTTGTACTGGATATGTAAGTCCCATTATCAGCAATGGGAATAACTCACTCATGAACATTTTATTATTGCCATTTTGATTTGTTTTCTCAAATATTTAAGATATATGTACCTTGCTGTATATTACACATATAATCTATAGCTTCTGTTTTTTGTTCAGGTGGTTTGGTACTAACCAGCTACAGTAAATCATATTAAATGGACGTATTTAGAGGTAGATATCAACTATTTACTGCTATACAGTCCATGTTTGAGGCGTGTTGTAACTGTTTGAGAGTGTTTGTTTGCTTCAAACAGTCTGTTACAATCAGAGAAACAAACAATACCTATTGCGAAGTAAGTATTTATTGTTAGAAAGATCATATTGTAAAGATTCTTTTAATAAAATGTTTCACAAACAAAATCAAGAAAATTTCAGTTTGTAACCATCTTATGCCAATAACAAATTAATGATTTAATTAATTCCTTCTTGTCCAATTTTTTTTTTAACTACAGTTTCTTTACCATTACTCACCACTAGGGTTGTAACTGTACAGTTTCTTTACCATTACTCACCACTAGGGTTGTAACTGTACAGTTTCTTTACCATTACTCACCACTAGGGTTGTAACTGTACAGTTTCTTTACCATTACTCACTACTAGGGTTGTAACTGTACAGTTTCTTTACCATTACTCACTACTAGGGTTGTAACTGTACAGTTTCTTTACCATTAGGGTTGTAACTGTACAGTTTCTTTACCATTAGGGTTGTAACTGTACAGTTTCTTTACCATTAGGGTTGCAACTGTACAGTTTCTTTACCATTAGGGTTGTAACTTTACAGTTTCTCTACCTTTACCCTCCATTTGGGTTGCAACCATTACTCATCATTAGGGTTGCCCTAACCATCGTTTGTTTACCGAAGGATGACAACAAATTTGTTTACGTTTTAGACGTAACAAGGTAGGGTATTAGCGCCATCTGGCGGGCAAACGCTAAACAAGTCGATACGCTACTCACTTATTTACTGGTAACAGTGTGCAGTACCTAATACGTGAGCCAAAGTAATTAAATAATAGTATTACGAAAGAGTTTGTAGAAGTAGAGTTTGAAGAAGAATTTTGCTGGTACAGAAAAATAGGTATCATTTAGTTATATGTATTTATTTTTGGACTAAATTTAGAATCTTTATTTACGATACATCATCCGGAAACTATCCCCCAAACTGTTGTAAATTGGATTACAAAATAAAAAACACTTTTAAATAATTAGAAGACATGAATATCAACACTTCCGCTAAAAGGTAATTCTCGCCAAAAATTTAGTTTTTAATTTATATTACTCGTTACTACCTATTACCAAGATGCATTAAATGATTTACTTACACCTATCATTCTCTACTAAAATAATTAATTAAAATAAAGTATAAACTACGCATCGAGTCTTAATAATGGTAAAACAATGCAAGACTATTTAACCTAATTCCTAGCTACTTTGTCACCATTCTAAATAAAGCTTGCTGCCAGTCCATTGATTGAATCGATTGCTTGACTGTCTAGCTAGGCCTACCCAGTGTAAGCCTACACAACATCGATAGTGACATCGCGTGCTTTAAACTGCGTACTAAGGGGCCTAGATAATATCCAGCCAATTATTAGTGCAATTCCTGGAACGGAGTTAGAGAAAATACTTTTTCGTATTTACAGTGGAATGAATTATTATTGAATTTACCAGGAAATTTTCAATGGGGTCGAATTTTTCATTATAGAAATAGAAGCCAGTTTCTTAGAAAAAAATTATATATACTAGCCAATGAGAGAAAAAATTCTAATAAACGGAATAGAATACAATATTTCCATCAGTAACGATTTGTATCTGTAACAATTTTTTTCACTTATTCACATTTCCGAAGAAAAAAAATATTGTAATGTTAGTTGATTTTTTAAAATTGGTCTGTGTAAACGATGACTAAAAATGTTAAGATTTAAAAATAATAGAAAGTTAGAAAACTGTGATTTGTGAAATTAGCATCATCCAGCGATTCTTTTCTCTGATAGTACTTCTCATTCTATTGCTAAATATGTTATTAATTTTTTAATTCAATTTTCCATATTCCAGCAGCGCACATTGCCCCTAATGGGCCTCAATGGGGGCAATGCCCGCCCTCTGACTTCATTATCGAGAGACCCAATTGTTGGTCTGTGACTGTCACGATACCAAGGTCGTGAAACTGACACGCCATTCGTGACACTACCGGGTAAAGGTGACACTTACCGGGTAAAAGTGACACTTACCGGGCAAAGGTGTCACTTACCGGGTAAAAGTGACACTACTGGGTTAAAGTGTCACTTACCGGGTAAAAGTGTCATTTACCGGGTAAAAGTGTCACCTACCGGGTAAAAGTGACACTACCCGGTAAAAGTGTCACTTACCGAGTTAAAGTGACACTACCAGGTAAAGGTGACACTTACCGGGTAAAAGTGTCACTTACCGGGTAAAAGTGACACTACTGGGTAAAAGTGTCACTTACCGGGTAAAAGTGTCACTTACCGGGTAAAAGTGACACTTACCAGGTAAAAGTTTCACTTACCGGGTAAAAGTGACACTACCGGGTAAAAGTGTCACTTACCGAGTTAAAGTGACACTACCAGGTAAAGGTGACACTTACCGGGTAAAAGTGTCACTACCAGGTAAAGGTGACACTTACCGGGTAAAAGTGTCACTTCCCATTCATTTTTTGTTTTAAGTGTTAAATTAAGATTAATTAAATTTTTCCTCCTATGACATTTAAAAGCACAGAAACAGTGAATTTTTTCTCGCTCGGTGATGTGTAACATACCCTCTGTCTTATGTATACCATACCTATAAAAATTGAAATTTAAAAAAATTAAATGATACTAACTTATAAACAGTGAATTTTGCTTCAAAGGCTCTATTCTGAAGCTGTCTATGGTGAATGGAAGAGAAGGGGGTGTTCCCTTGAACCTCGAACTGTTGTAATTTGGATAATGTATTGTCTTTTTCATTTGTACAATGTCTATCTTTTTTAACGCCACTTGTAGTTTTAAAGGATAGCGCTAGGGTTATGCTCTTCAACAACGAGGTCTTAGATTTTGTCTTAGGTAGGCTTGTAGGCTTCATTTTCTATCCACTCTTCATTTTCCTCTTCCATCCGTGAGTGCAGTCACCGGAGCCTGTGTCACTTTTCATCGCATTCAATGGTAAGTGACTGCATTCACGGAGTAGCTTTGTTGCATCCATGAGCGATGAGTTTGTGTAGGAGACTTTGTTCATGGAGCCACTTTCTTTTCTGACTGCTTCTTGCAGTACCTTGTACTTAATTTTCTTTTGACGTCAACGATTTGGCTTTTGGTTCCAAAGTAGACGTTAAACACCTACTAAATTGATTAATTAATGTGTGAATTTATGATATAAGGACGGAGTGTATTTTCTGCTTTCATGAACTCTATTTAGAATATTTTAAAGAATTTATTTACGTATTAGGTTTAGGTATAGAATGTGAGTTGGTTATAAAGTTTTCTTGCAGGCCTAGCCATGTAAGCCTATTATACCGAACTGTACGTGCAAAAACAAGACACTAAAAATAAGCCTTGCAATTACTCATCTCAATATTGAAACAACATTCAATGTATTTCCTCTGTAAAAACATAAACTGTTTAATTCATAAGACTCTCGCTTTTAAATGTCGAATGGAAACATTATTTGACATTTGGATAAAACTTTATGAATAAATAACATCCGATTATACCTATTCTTTTCCATTAACAAATAGATGTATATAGATAAATATAAACCTCTAAATGAATAAATATTGGGAATTCACTGTGAATGAATAAACCTCAATTATTCAGTGTCAAGTTGTTGTTGTGTCACAGCTGACAGATGCACACATACGACAGACGAACTGCATTTGACATGTCAGAGAGCTGTGACATCTTTCACTGACATCGATTGTGTCATTGACCTTTGCAGTCATCGATTGAAACGACAACGAGGGACAAACCCTAGAAAATATGGAACACTATTGATATATGATAAGAAACTTGCTAAGGTTTATGATCGAAATAGGAAACTATTACCGGTTTGTTTGTATTGGATATATTTTATTTACTTTGCTATGAGAACTATGTTTACCATTTATTCCACTCACTCTGAGCAATGGTTATCATTTATTCCACTCACTCTGAGCAATGGTTATCATTTATTCCACTCACTCTGAGCAATGATTATCATTTATTTCACTCACTCTGAACAATGGTTATCATTTATTCCACTCACTCAGAGCAATGATTATCATTTATTCCACTCACTCAGAGCAATGATTATCATTTATTTCACTCACTCTGAACAATGGTTATCATTTATTCCACTCACTCAGAGCAATGATTATCATTTATTTCACTCACTCTGAACAATGGTTATCAATTATTCCACTCACTCAGAGCAATGGTTATCATTTATTCCACTCACTCAGAGCAATGATTATCATTTATTCCACTCACTCAGAGCAATGATTATCATTTATTTCACTCACTCTGAACAATGGTTATCATTTATTCCACTCACTCAGAGCAATGGTTATCATTTATTCCACTCACTCTGAGTAATGGTTATCATTTATTCCACTCACTCTGAGCGATGGTTATCATTTATTCCACTCACTGTGAGCAATGGTTATCATTTATTTCACTCACTCTGAACAATGGTTATCATTTATTCCACTCACTCAGAGCAATGATTATCATTTATTTCACTCACTCTGAACAATGGTTATCATTTATTCCACTCACTCAGAGCAATGGTTATCATTTATTCCACTCACTCAGAGCAATGATTATCATTTATTCCACTCACTCAGAGCAATGATTATCATTTATTTCACTCACTCTGAACAATGGTTATCATTTATTCCACTCACTCAGAGCAATGGTTATCATTTATTCCACTCACTCTGAGTAATGGTTATCATTTATTCCACTCACTCTGAGCAATGGTTATCATTTATTTCACTCACTCTGAGCAATGGTTATCATTTATTCCACTCACTCAGAGCAATGGTTATCATTTATTCCACTCACTCAGAGCAATGGTTATCATTTATTCCACTCACTCAGAGCAATGATTATCATTTATTTCACTCACACTGAACAATGGTTATCATTTATTCCACTCACTCAGAGCAATGGTTATCATTTATTCCACTCACTCAGAGCAATGATTATCATTTATTTCACTCACTCTGAACAATGGTTATCATTTATTCCACTCACTCAGAGCAATGATTATCATTTATTCCACTCACTCAGAGCAATGATTATCATTTATTTCACTCACTCTGAACAATGGTTATCATTTATTCCACTCACTCAGAGCAATGATTATCATTTATTCCACTCACTCAGAGCAATGATTATCATTTATTTCACTCACTCTGAACAATGGTTATCATTTATTCCACTCACTCAGAGCAATGATTATCATTTATTCCACTCACTCAGAGCAATGATTATCATTTATTTCACTCACTCTGAACAATGGTTATCATTTATTCCATTCACTCAGAGCAATGATTATCATTTATTTCACTCACTCTGAACAATGGTTATCAATTATTCCACTCACTCAGAGCAATGGTTATCATTTATTCCACTCACTCAGAGCAATGATTATCATTTATTCCACTCACTCAGAGCAATGATTATCATTTATTTCACTCACTCTGAACAATGGTTATCATTTATTCCACTCACTCAGAGCAATGGTTATCATTTATTCCACTCACTCTGAGTAATGGTTATCATTTATTCCACTCACTCTGAGCGATGGTTATCATTTATTCCACTCACTGTGAGCAATGGTTATCATTTATTTCACTCACTCTGAACAATGGTTATCATTTATTCCACTCACTCAGAGCAATGATTATCATTTATTTCACTCACTCTGAACAATGGTTATCATTTATTCCACTCACTCAGAGCAATGGTTATCATTTATTCCACTCACTCAGAGCAATGATTATCATTTATTCCACTCACTCAGAGCAATGATTATCATTTATTTCACTCACTCTGAACAATGGTTATCATTTATTCCACTCACTCAGAGCAATGGTTATCATTTATTCCACTCACTCAGAGCAATGGTTATCATTTATTCCACTCACTCAGAGCAATGATTATCATTTATTTCACTCACACTGAACAATGGTTATCATTTATTCCACTCACTCAGAGCAATGGTTATCATTTATTCCACTCACTCAGAGCAATGATTATCATTTATTTCACTCACTCTGAACAATGGTTATCATTTATTCCACTCACTCAGAGCAATGATTATCATTTATTCCACTCACTCAGAGCAATGATTATCATTTATTTCACTCACTCTGAACAATGGTTATCATTTATTCCACTCACTCAGAGCAATGATTATCATTTATTCCACTCACTCAGAGCAATGATTATCATTTATTTCACTCACTCTGAACAATGGTTATCATTTATTCCACTCACTCAGAGCAATGATTATCATTTATTTCACTCACTCTGAACAATGGTTATCAATTATTCCACTCACTCAGAGCAATGGTTATCATTTATTCCACTCACTCAGAGCAATGATTATCATTTATTCCACTCACTCAGAGCAATGATTATCATTTATTTCACTCACTCTGAACAATGGTTATCATTTATTCCACTCACTCAGAGCAATGGTTATCATTTATTCCATTCACTCTGAGTAATGGTTATCATTTATTCCACTCACTCTGAGCGATGGTTATCATTTATTCCACTCACTGTGAGCAATGGTTATCATTTATTTCACTCACTCTGAACAATGGTTATCATTTATTCCACTCACTCAGAGCAATGATTATCATTTATTTCACTCACTCTGAACAATGGTTATCATTTATTCCACTCACTCAGAGCAATGGTTATCATTTATTCCACTCACTCAGAGCAATGATTATCATTTATTCCACTCACTCAGAGCAATGATTATCATTTATTTCACTCACTCTGAACAATGGTTATCATTTATTCCACTCACTCAGAGCAATGGTTATCATTTATTCCACTCACTCTGAGTAATGGTTATCATTTATTCCACTCACTCTGAGCAATGGTTATCATTTATTTCACTCACTCTGAGCAATGGTTATCATTTATTCCACTCACTCAGAGCAATGGTTATCATTTATTCCACTCACTCAGAGCAATGGTTATCATTTATTCCACTCACTCAGAGCAATGATTATCATTTATTTCACTCACACTGAACAATGGTTATCATTTATTCCACTCACTCAGAGCAATGGTTATCATTTATTCCACTCACTCAGAGCAATGATTATCATTTATTTCACTCACTCTGAACAATGGTTATCATTTATTCCACTCACTCAGAGCAATGGTTATCATTTATTCCACTCACTCAGAGCAATGGTTATCATTTATTCCACTCACTCTGAGCGATGGTTATCATTTATTCCACTCACTGTAAGCAATGGTTATCATTCATTCCACTCACTGTGAGCAATGGTTATCATTTATTCCACTCACTGTAAGCAATGGTTATCATTTATTCCACTCACTGTGAGCAATGGTTATCATTTATTCCACTCACTCTGAGCGATGGTTATCATTTATTCCACTCACTCTGGCGAGCAATGGTTATCATTTATTCTCAGTGGTTCATGTCATTCAAACTCTCTCGAAATTTGCAGAATTCCTACTGCTGAATACATTATATTGAAAATAGCCGAGTCTGGAATACAATTTCCTCCTACCATGGAATTTCTAAGCTGATTCTTTAGAGTCATTGTTTGTTTTAGGAATTCAGAGTATGTAGATAATATTTACCGTATAAATTGTACCTCGATTTGAATGTTAGGGTTCGTTTGGGCAAATTGAAATTATATTATGTTGACATATATAACAATTTTGACAGACTCAGAAATGAAATTGTATTATGATTTATCCTTATTAAATTAATAATGTACGACGAAAAAAATGATTTGTAAAAAAGTTATGTGATATAAAACGTTAATCTCAATATTTGTGATGATTAATTCAATAATATTGGTTGAGAAATTATGGCTTAAAATAAGTTTGTCGTAAACATCAGGATTATTTTGATCGAATAGTTTAGTTGATCATTTAGAAGTAGATTTTCCAACTCATTTTTCAAATCTGATGTAAAAATCCGCTCTTCTATCATATTATGCAAATCAGCTGACGGCGAAGAAAAAGAATCTGTTTTCGCCAGAAAATTTCAACGATACTCTCAGGTCTTATTCTGAAGTACAGTCGCCACCAAAAGACTAATAGGCATCCTACCTTATGCTATATATGGGTGAAATTGAACACGACTGTAATGGTGGCTGGTAATTATATCGAGGGACAAAAATATACCTAATTATGACAAATTGAGCAGCTCTCTCAATGTTTACAGAACACAGTGTCTATGCAAAACACTCCACCAACAAATTAAAAAATAGTTAGAAGTGAGGGGAAATGTTTTCTTGGATGATAGTACGGCAGAAAGAAAACAATACCTCTACAATTTGAAGTAGGATTTGTTTGTATTTTTGCTGAGTTGTGGTAAATGAATTGCACTGGAATTGGTATAAGATGTAGCAACCTACGTAAAAAGGGTTCACCAAAAGTTGTTTATATTGTGTGTATGTTCTCGACCTGAAATCTGAATTAAAAGTTAAAACCATAACATCAGGAAAAAAATAAAACTTTGAATACAATTCATCATTTCCATTTAATTCAAGATTTCAAATTAGGTAGTTACTTATAATAACTGCCATAATTAAAGTTTGTAAAAAGTATAGGTATCAGAAATTTGCCACCTGCAGCTAAATACTGATTCACACTGAGATATGACTCTAAAATTTGAACTTGTCTTTATAATATGTGACACAGTAATGAATTATTATATTTTATTTAGATTCATCGAATATGTAGAAGGCACATGAAATATAAATATTAATTTTAAATTAAGTAGCTATGTAGACTATTAATTTTTTGCCAATTTTTAGTTCGTGATAGATATTTTTATGAATATATTAGTTTCTTTTACATACACATAAATTTATTTACTATAAAATATTTATTTTGGGTTAATCCTGTTTGGGTAACAAAGGCGTAGGATCTTTCATATATTTCGACTAGCATCATATCCCGGTTTTACTTCAAAAATAATTCGCAATTCTCGAAGTCTCGACTTCAGTTTGATTGCAGATGTCATGGTGTGTGCAGTGCGGTGTCAGTAGTGCTCAGCGCTATACTCACCAGCTCGCGCAAACAACTCAAAACTTTCGGAACACGCATCCATATTCCAATAGCTAGAGATTATGTTAATTGTCTCAAAGAATACAGTGGAAGTGAAATATCTGACAATAATATCTTGTTATTCTTTATGTAAATTTTCAATCTCATCCTTGTTTGCTATCTTGGAACCTACTTTGCATTTATTTTAGATGAAAATTTAAAAGTTTAGCGACCATAGATTATCTACGCGTACCTAATAGCTACCTACAGGGTAAGTTACGAATTGTCGGTCGGTTTCACATCTTCGGTTGACGGTCATAGGCATATGAAAAGAAAACGGTGTAGCTTGAAATAAAATACCTACCTAGGTATCATGGATAGGTACCAATAAAAATTAAATTGGATCATAGATTCGTAACTTACCCTACCTAATCAAAAGAAGTTCCTAGGTAACCTCTGGTATCAATTAGATGTTAGGTAGGTACCTACATTGTGATTTTTATCAAGCTGATGAGCTGAATCTTTCTAGGTTCCTAGTAAATCAATTATTTTAACCTACCTAGTTATATACTTATATTTAATGGAAAATACCAAAGAAAATTAAATATTACAATTTATTGGTTAGAAAGTTATATCAAAGTACCTAGTAAATTTTTTAAAGGATAGATTATTATAATACTTTCAACTTTTTGATGCTTACTATAATTGTTTATATATACCTAGTACCTACCTACTGACTAGCTAGGTACATTTTAATAACTATGGTATTCATTGGTAGGTAGCTACCTATCTAATGACTGATGTATATTAATATGAATGATCTAACTAGCTTAGGTTTTGTAGTGATATTAACTACCTACCTATAGGTAAATAGTAGTAGGTAAGATTTATCTTTCCTTCATTCTCTCAAATTGAACGGAAGCTAACTTTTCGATCGTATCTGTGTTGTGGTTTGCATTTTGTTCTCTCGAGTAATTTCAAAAGGTAACTCTCGATCGTGTCTTGATTTTGCCAGTCATTCTACAGCGGAAAGGATCAAAAAGTTTACAGGTAAGTGTTCTCAATTTTGTGTACTTTATTCTTTTTTTTATTTATTTTTATTTCTACACTGGTTTTAAGACATTCAATTCAATTAAAAATTATTATTTCAACAAATGTTTTTAGACATTAGCTATTCCATTTCATTTTTTTATTCAATAATAGTTTTAA
The DNA here is from genome assembly GCA_947561585.1 of Caprella mutica. NCBI lineage: Eukaryota > Metazoa > Arthropoda > Malacostraca > Amphipoda > Caprellidae > Caprella > Caprella mutica. The sequence continues at coordinate 145,049 of CANNZV010000810.1, read as the reverse complement.
GACATCATTCATTTTTTTATATAGTACATAGATAAGGATATGACGATACCTAAGCAACCTAATAAATATTATTTGTTATATTATACTAATATTCATAACAACCAATAATACGGTCATCATCTAAAGACTTTGGGACTATATAAGATTATTAATTATCCAAGCTTCTCGATATCCTTTCTCATCTGAATTCCTTACCAATCCTCTGCATTCCTTATTAATGTGATCATACGGGCCGATGTCAACTACCCATCACTACAATGATCATTAAATTTAGTCTATGGAGTGGTGAGTTTGGTACATAAAACGAAGTAAAAATATCACTGTATTCCTTGTGTAATTCTTAAAATGTTTATAGTTAGTATCAACACTTTATTAACTAAATCCGAAATATAGCCTAGCTTCTAAATAAACGATTTACCATTACAGAAACAATTTCAATTGTTAATAAAAATGTTATTGTGTATGAAAATATTTACTAACGTGAATGCGAGTTTTTCCTCAAAATATACTTCTAGAAAATCCTGACAGAATAGTTTTTCTGGGACAAAATAACGGCTATTTTGTCCTTTCCAGTTCCTTAGCGACTAGGTGGCAGGTTTTTAATATCTCAGTACATCATACCGCAGTGATGACAGACTAATCCCTTTAAGTTTTGGCAAATCCCTTGTCGAAGATATTATCTGCTTGGGGGGAGATGGGGGTTACGATATGGGGGTGGGGGTGGAAATCACTTAAAGGCCCACTCGCCGAATGAATGAATTGTGTTAGTTTGATTGCATTTAGCAAAGTGCTTTGCAGTGGCCAGGAAAGTGTGATGCGTATAATGCTGCAAAGATAACTGCTATCCTTTTGACTTTGGAGATAATAGCCTAAAGATAAATTCCTGTAGGGTAAGTTACGAATTATTGGGCAGTTTCACATCTTCGGTCATATAAGGAAATGGTTTTTTCTTATATGACCGAAGATTTGATCGTAACTTACCTTACGTGAACCAATCACATTATGGTGCACATACCTCATTAGTTTTCATTCTTTGATTACTTTACTCGGTACAACTGGTGTCGAAATGTTTAGTGCTCGTGACGTCATCAGAAAATCGTTATTTTTACGTCATTTCAAGTTGATTAGTGCTAGTAAACATATTAACTAAAAACAATTATGTTGTTTTAAGAAACCAGTAAGTCATTTAAATCACTAAACCTTTAATTTTTACATTGATGTAATGACTTCATGAACACCAAACGCTACTGTCACTACTGTTCTATTCTTCATTCTGTGTTTCCGGATACGCGAAACATCGTGACTTGAGAAAATTAAAACCTTTTTAGCTAGTCGAAATGATGAAATAGAATAACTTCATGCTACACATAGAAAAAAAAATCGAAAGAAAAATAATAATATGAGGGAATGCTAAACTAAAACTAATTAATTGTGAAGGTAATAATTTTAAGGTAATTATGAAACGTCAAATTTTCATGCATCAACTCAATGAATGTAAGCACTATTTTGGGTGGCTTCATGTACAGGGATAATTAACTGTGTTGAAATAAGAGACGCAGCCCATTCTATATCTCGTAACAGAGATCACTTATGATCTATAGCTACAGATATATTTCCTCCAACTTAGAGCAGTCAGACAGTTGTATATAATTCATTTTCTGCTTGTTAAAGAGTAATTTTGTTAGGTGATTAGTATCCTATTTGTCTCTAATTACATAAGAGTTAGTCAGTTCCATTTGAATTTCAACTGATGACAGCTTCAAGCTCGTTCATTAAAGTCGAGTAAGATTTAATTATAGAGTTGACGTTAGGTATCGTCCATTGAACTGCAATCAAGTCATTACGTCTGTAAAACATTGAATTAGTTGATCACTGGAATCAGTGGTTATTATTTCATCAACTCAGTGCCCACTGACCATGCAATGGGTAGCTGATGAAGAGCTTAATAAGAGATGTCTTAGAACTGTCTTTGCTATTCAGTTCATAGTTAAAAGTAAAATGCAGTGACATTAAACTGATTTCTAATAGTTTTAAGATAGTTTGTTAACTTTGTTTGAACGATTAAAAAAATTTGATTGGAAATACTGGTAGACAAACAATCGTTAATGTTATCACACTACTAGGGATGGGACGAAGTATCGGTATCGGTACTCGGTATCGGTATTGGGAAAAAAGTGCCGATGCTTTGCCGATACCACTAGTATTTAAAAAAATATATAATATAATTTATGGTCTATTATTTATCTATTACAATGATTTTTTAAATTTAAATTGATGTAACAATGATTTCATATACTTAAATAGGTAATCCAAATTTTACAAAAATTTCATAATTATTATTCTCATTTAAAAAGTCAAATTATAGGTATCGTCATCAGTATCGGAGAAAATCTAGGTATCGGTATCGGCAGAGTATCGGTGAAAATCTCGGTATCGGAAGGGTACCGGTATCTGTGAGGAACTGAGGTATCTGCATGGTATCAGAATCGGTGAAAATTTTGGTATCGTCCCATCCCTACATACTACTATAATAATGAAATATTTTTACTTCGCTACCTAAAAGCATCAATTTCCAGAAAATAATATATTGAAACTTAAAGTTGCTTAACTGCGCTGATCAGACGAGAAGTGGTGCGTTTAACGTATGGCCGGTGGCTCAGATAAAACAAAAAGTAATTTTTGGCAATACTTAAAGACACTACATTAACTCCGATATTAGAGATTTTTAATGAACGATTATTTTGATATATAGTTAGAGGCTGATTTAGGAGTCCCTGCACATTGATCTAGATTCTAGGTGGTAAATAAGGTTTCTATTTTTTGTGGAAGATTTGATCAAATAATTAACGTTCCTTTAATTGCATATGTTGCACTGAGCCAACCCAAATTAAACCTGCCTCTTCACTTACCGGCAGTCTCTTCATTTACCGACAGTCTTTTCCTTTACCGACAGTCTTTTCCTTTATCGACAGTCTCTTCATTTACCGGCAGTTTTTTCCTTTACCGGCAGTCTCTTCCTTTACCGACAGTTTTTTCATTTACCGGCAGTCTCTTCATTTACCGGCAGTCTCTTCATTTACCGGCAGTCTCTTCATTTACCGGCAGTATCTTCATTTACCGGCAGTATCTTCATTTACCGGCAGTATCTTCATTTACCGGCAGTCTCTTCCTTTACCGGCAGTCTCTTCCTTTACCTGCAGTCTCTTCCTTTGTCATCAGTCTTTTCCTTTACCGGCAGTCTTTTCCTTTACCGGCAGTCTCTTCCTTTACTGGCAGTCTCTTCCTTTACCGGCAGTCTCTTCATTTACCGGCAGTCTCTTCATTTACCGGCAGTCTCTTCATTTACCGGCAGTCTCTTCATTTACCGGCAGTATCTTCATTTACCATCAGTTTCTTCATTTACCGGCAGTCTTTTCCTTTACCGGCAGTCTCTTCCTTTACCGGCAGTCTCTTCCTTTACTGGCAGTCTCTTCCTTTACTGGCAGTCTCTTCCTTTACCGGCAGTCTCTTCATTTACCGGCAGTCTCTTCATTTACCGGCAGTCTCTTCATTTACCGGCAGTCTCTTCATTTACCGGCAGTATCTTCATTTACCATCAGTTTCTTCATTTACCGGCAGTCTTTTCCTTTACCGGCAGTCTCTTCCTTTACCGGCAGTCTCTTCCTTTACCATCAGTCTCTTCCTTTACCATCAGTCTCTTCCTTTACCATCAGTCTCTTCCTTTACCATCAGTCTCTTCCTTTACCATCAGTCTCTTCATATACCGGCAGTCTCTTCATTTACCGGCAGTCTGTCTCTTCATATACCGGCAGTCTGTCTCTTCATTTACCGGCAGTCTCTTCACTCACCGTCAGTCCCATATCAATTTATTCTCCTTGATATCACAATGGTCTAACTTCAGGTCTGCTAAATCCAAGTTTCTATCTCCATATCACAGTCTGTGTGGTCTGGGATTTGTAGTCAGTTTGTTAGATGATGGATCTATCTTCGTCTGACAGCTTTGACGTGTATTTCCATCAAATATTGGGGTGTGTAACTACACAACCATCTAAATTACTAACTAATAATTATTGATAATAAGATAGGTGAGCTGTACAGTAATTCAGAATATGCGTGCGGTATGCTATTGAAAGAGTCCATTTAGATGTGAATTTTTATGAACAATTTATAGAATGAGATCTTTACGTTTTTCTTCGTCTAATCATTTTCCCATTAAAGATTTTGATCTTGGCTGCAACAAGATGATACGGTCACGACACTCAGAATTTGAATTAGAAATATACTAAAGCTTGTCTTCGTATTTTGATGAATCGTTAAAAGCAATACTCGCAAATTAATATGTTGAAGCTTTGGTATAAGTTGTACGCAAGACTTTCAGTTTGGTATAACGTCAGAGTTGCTGAATCCTTCTTTTTTGCACTGCCCGCTGATTGCCCTGACACTTAGTGTGGCATATCCTAATTAACAAATCGTGGTCCTTCAGCCAATATCACTTAATTAGTTCTGTTTTTGGTAGGAATAGCATTGTCTGCTGTCTCTGTCAACTCTGCGGGTAGTGGGACTCTTTCCTAATTACTCTGCCATGTTTCGGTGTCACAACTTCGATGAAACTTTTTAAAAGAGAGAAATGTGCTTGATTGAGTTATAATTATATAAAAATATTAAAAATCAACACTATCGATGTCTATATTTCAAGTGCTGGTAAAATTTTCATTTTTTTTAAATGAAAAGAAAGATATTTACTCTACTTATTAAAACCAGGTGTCTTACTAATACCAAACACGTAGAAAATGATTATTATATAATGTTAAGCCATTCCTTTTCATTGTTTACTCCTACTGTAAATTATTCTATACGCTAGGACATCTTCACGGCAACATCTAGTTATTTCGCACCAAAGTTTCAAGAACTTACGAGTTTCCGTGTAGATTAAACTGTTTACAAGCTGCACGTTTGTGGAAATGTTTACTGAAAGTTGTTGTTAGTATTTACTAATTAGGCCTATGTTCTCCCTCCTTGGACCCATGGGTCTTATTAAATGCTTCTGCTTTGTACTATTTACACCGGAAAGTCTTGGGTTCAGTTATCTACTTTGCTGCTGTTTGACTACTTTATTAGCATGCGAAGTATGGACACACTCTGTTTATTCTCAAACCTGTCACCAGCTGCTATATGGACAGCCTTGCCACTGTAGATAGCAACATGAGGAGGTACTTCAGAGCTCAAAAGAACATTCAATTAAGTGAAACTGTAATTCTTCTGATTGAACTTTTTAAAATTGGCCTGAATCTGAATTGTATTTTCTATCAGCTTTTCTTATTGTCATTTATCATTAATTTTGGTTATGAAAATTCTGTTTAAAGTCACACTTGCCTTTAGTTCTGTTAACAGTCACACTTGCCTTTAGTTCTGTTAACAGTCACACTTGCCTTTAGTTCTGTTAACAGTCACACTTGCCTTTAGTTCTGTTAACAGTCACACTTGCCTTTAGTTTTGTTAACAGTCACACTTGCTTTAAGTTCTGTTTACATTCACACTTGCCTTTAGCTCTGTTAACAGTCACACTTGTCTTTATTTCTGTTAACAGTCACACTTGCCTTTATTTCTGTTAACAGTCACACTTGCCTTTAGTTCTGTTTACAGTCACACTTGCCTTTAGTTCTGTTTACAGTCACACTTGCTTTTAGTTCTGTTTACAGTCACACTTGCTTTTAGTTCTGTTTACAGTCACACTTGCCTTTAGTTCTGTTAACAGTCACACTTGCTTTTAGTTCTGTTTACAGTCACACTTGCCTTTAGTTCTGTTTACAGTCACACTTGCCTTTAGTTCTGTTTACAGTCACACTTGCCTTTAGTTCTGTTTACAGTCACACTTGCCTTTAGTTCTGTTTACAGTCACACTTGATTTTAGTTCTGTTTACAGTCACACTTGCCTTTAGTTCTGTTTACAGTCACACTTGCTTTTAGTTCTGTTTACAGTCACACTTGCTTTTAGTTCTGTTTACAGTCACACTTGCCTTTAGTTCTGTTTACAGTCACACTTGCCTTTAGTTCTGTTTACAGTCACACTTGCCTTTAGTTCTGTTTACCGTCACACTTGCCTTTAGTTCTGTTTACAGTCACACTTGCTTTTAGTTCTGTTTACAGTCACACTTGCTTTTAGTTCTGTTTACAGTCACACTTGCTTTTAGTTCTGTTTACAGTCACACTTGCCTTTAGTTCTGTTTACAGTCACACTTGCCTTTAGTTCTGTTTACAGTCACACTTGCCTTTAGTTCTGTTTACAGTCACACTTGCCTTTAGTTCTGTTTACAGTCACACTTGCCTTTAGTTCTGTTTACAGTCACACTTGCCTTTAGCTCTGTTCACAGTCACACTTGTCTTTAGTTCTGTTAACAGTCACACTTGCTTTTAGTTCTGTTTACAGTCACACTTGCCTTTAGTTCTGTTTACAGTCACACTTGCCTTTAGTTCTGTTAACAGTCACACTTGCCTTTAGCTCTGTTAACAGTCACACTTGCCTTTAGTTCTGTTAACAGTCACACTTGCCTTTAGTTCTGTTAACAGTCACACTTGCCTTTAGTTCTGTTAACAGTCACACTTGCCTTTAGTTCTGTTAACAGTCACACTTGCCTTTAGTTCTGTTTACAGTCACACTTGCTTTTAGTTCTGTTTACAGTCACACTTGCCTTTAGTTCTGTTTACAGTCACACTTGCCTTTAGTTCTGTTTACAGTCACACTTGCTTTTAGTTCTGTTTACAGTCACACTTGCCTTTAGTTCTGTTTACAGTCACACTTGCTTTTAGTTCTGTTTACAGTCACACTTGCTTTTAGTTCTGTTTACAGTCACACTTGCCTTTAGTTCTGTTTACAGTCACACTTGCCTTTAGTTCTGTTTACAGTCACACTTGCCTTTAGTTCTGTTTACAGTCACACTTGCCTTTAGTTCTGTTTACCGTCACACTTGCCTTTAGTTCTGTTTACAGTCACACTTGCCTTTAGTTCTGTTTACAGTCACACTTGCCTTTAGTTCTGTTTACAGTAACACTTGCCTTTAGTTCTGTTTACAGTCACACTTGCCTTTAGTTCTGTTTACAGTCACACTTGCCTTTAGTTCTGTTTACAGTCACACTTGCCTTTAGTTCTGTTTACAGTCACACTTGCTTTTAGTTCTGTTTACAGTCACACTTGCCTTTAGTTCTGTTTACAGTCACACTTGCCTTTAGTTCTGTTTACAGTCACACTTGCTTTTAGTTCTGTTTACAGTCACACTTGCCTTTAGTTCTGTTTACCGTCACACTTGCCTTTAGTTTTGCTTACAGTGGTTCACTTCAACTCGTTACCTAAGTTTGAAGATGTCTGTGTTGACCCAAGATTCTGAATAACTCCTTAGTAACTCCTGTAAAGTTTGGATTAGAGAGCTGAGTACTCCACTACTCCAGATTACTCAGACTCTTTTGATGACTACCATGTCAGCATATGCTTCTCCTTCTCAAACTTCGTGCTGTGAATTTAAAAGAATAAGGTAGAATATTCCAAATATGTAGATACTTTGAATTATGTAAATTGGTGAATAAAAATGTCATGTTTATGATGTGTTAAGTCTCCGTGTTCCCTTAGCTCCTAACTACTTAATCCCACTATTTATGTTTCACCTCGCTAACAATGTTTCTAAGGATGGCTCATATATTCTCGTTTTGTTATTAACGATGTATAAATTGCTTTATGATTCATACAAATGAGCTTTCTATTGGGTCGTTGTACGCTATTCGAGGTCGTTTGACTCTTTTCTCCCATGTGTGGACATTAAAGAGAGAAATGATAAGGACGTTACGCGTTAAAGGGACAAATCAATAACTCGCTTAACAAATATTTTATCATATTTCAAAATTTTAATTTTCTGGGTAACATCAGCATTTTTGAGATATAATGTAGGAGAATTTAAATTAGCATACCAGAAATATATCAATTCAAAAAATTATACCATAATCAGTTAAATTTATTTTTTGTTATTTTCTTTATCATTTTTTTCATGATTATCTTAATATATTATAAGAAGTATAGAAGTTTTAGAACAATTGTTCAAATTAAACTCTTTTATATTATGATACATTGATCTTCAAATTCAATGGCTTATTTATGCCTTGAATAGCGTCGTTCATTTTTGTTGTTAAATTGTATTGCGAACAATATCTTAAGAAACGTATAAAAAAATTAGTTTAAATTTGTTATTGTAAATACTATCAAAGGAAATTCACGGTAGTAACTTTCATTGAAAAAATATACAGTTTTCTAATTCTATGTGATATGTACCTTAAAGAAATTTGTCTCCATGTATCCTGACAAAATTGAAGAAATCACAACTAATGAGTTTTTCTAACTATGAAATAATCTACTAAAAAATTTGCATGATATTTGATATATTTTTCTCATGTTTTATTGCCATAGTAATTTAGAGTTATGAAGATAGACATAGCACATATAGGCTCCCTCCGTTCAATATTGTGCATGGACCCCCTACCACCTAATGCCTAGGCACCTTTGAGTGATCGCTACATTGCATGTAACTCTTATTCCTACCGCCTCATATCAACTTTATTAACATCTATTGGAATTAATCTAAGCTAATAATAGAGAATTTAGGTCTCACCTTCTCATAGTTATCATATGATAGGTAGGCAAAGAACTACTACCTTCTAGTTGTCATATGATAGGTAGGCAAAGAACTAATACCTTCTAGTTATCATATTATAGGTAGGCAAAGAACTACTACCTTCTAGTTATCATATGATAGGTAGGCAAAGAACTACTACCTTCTAGTTATCATATGATAGGTAGGCAAAGAACTACTACCTTCTAGTTATCATATGATAGGTAGGCAAAGAACTAATACCTTCTAGTTATCATATGATAGGTAGGCAAAGAACTAATACCTTCTAGTTATCATATGATAGGTAGGCAAAGAACTACTACCTTCTAGTTATCATATGATAGGTAGGCAAAGAACTACTACCTCCTAGTTATCATATGATAGGTAGGCAAAGAACTAATACCTTCTAGTTATCATATTATAGGTAGGCAAAGAACTACTACCTTCTAGTTATCATATGATAGGTAGGCAAAGAACTACTACCTTTTAGTTATCATATGATAGGTAGGCAAAGAACTACTACCTTCTAGTTATCATATGATAGGTAGGCAAAGAACTACTACCTTCTAGTTATCCTATGACATGTTGGTAAAGAACGACTATTTTACCTTCACATATACGCGTATGAAAAAGGTGTTCTCATGATTTCATCGTTTTTTCAGTCTCGATACTTTTTGAATATATAGCTTTCATTAATACATTCAAATCAGTTTTTATCGGTATTTGGTTATCGTTTTCTATAATTATTTTTCAAAACATATTTTCCTTCGAACCGGATTTGAACCAGTGACCTATGGATAGCCGTTTACTTTCTACAGTCCACCGCTCTACCAACTGAGCTATCGAAGGTTAGAATTGTTATGCCGCAAGACAATTATTGAGCATGTACAGATAATTTTGATATTTATTTCCTTGACACCACCTATCATTAACTATAATCTCTAGTTTTTATAGCTTGCATTCCTCCTCTTTCTACCAATACTGTGACTTTTTCACTGATGGTCGTATCATCCATGGGATGTAGTTAGTACATTTTTAGCTTTTTCCAACCACCATGTCCTGCTAAACAGCTCTGCTATTACGTACAGCAATCTTCCGCCAGAGTAACTTTTTCCGATAGATAAGTTATTAGTTTTTGCTGGGCATCGTTAGACACCTGCTTTAATTTGTGTTACTTCAGTGACTAAGTGAATAAAAGGAAAATTCACTGGCTGAACTGGCTAACATTTAACAGCCAGTATTTCCTTTGGTGAATCTATTGGAATCTTGAATTTTTATTTATGAATTATATGTCAATATAGCTAACTATTTTTCACGGTTATTGGAAATAGGACCCACTTCTGTACAATTTATGGGTATAATGCTTTCCAAACATAACTTTTCATTATTAAAATCTACTACAATATTTAAATTTGGAATTAATATCAAAGATTTCCTCAGCGATGTAATATTAAGTATTTAAATTCAATAGATGAAATTTTAGCTTCAATCATAATAGGTTCAGGTTTTAGTAAGTAATATTCGAAATTTCCTTTGTACCTTGTATAATTAATCATCTCAGCAAGGATTAATTAAGGATATATTCCACCCTAAAGCGCCGGGATTTGTAATATCCTTCTCTGATATTAAGGGAATATTATCAAGATGTAGCAGAAATGGTTCTAGTCTGTATTGTTCCCTTCAAATGTTTCCATCCATCACTGCTATTAATGTTATACAACCTTAACAAGACGCATCTGCAATAACCATATCCTGCCAATTATGTTTTACGATGTTGGGGGAAATATCGCTCCTAGTCGTCAGTTTAACAGCACGCAATTAAGCATCACATCACAGCTTTCAATTATCGCCTTTGTGCCGAGTGCACTTTTCCACTGTTAGCTTTAGTGTGAATTGTTATGTGAACGACCGTGGATTTAGTGCCAGGCGTTGAAAACATCACTATTTTTGTGACAGCGCTGTTTGAATAGTTTTAACAGCGTGTTGGATCAGCACATTTTAAATGATGGATGAGGAAAAAAATTACATGGAAGGTGTGTCACTAAATTGAGCAAAGGTTCGACATTCTTTTGTATTCTAGTTTCTAACGAATTAGTACTGTTTACTGTGTTTCTTAAAACTGTACATTTTGTAGTGTTTTGAGTTTCTATTGAAGTATAGTCTTTTCGTTGCCGGCGTGTTTGCCTGTTAATTTGCTGGTTGCTCAGTTCTTAATTCAATTCGGTTGCTTCGGCTTTCCCTAAAATTTCAATCAGGCCTATTTGCATACTCGGCGTAGACTATAATGCTTCTTCCATAATAAACTGAAAAGCTATCTTTTTAACTGACTATTGACGTACTGAATTTGTAGCTAAGTGGTTGATAAAAGAAAATGTATATTACATGAAGCATTCCATAGACTTTTTATTGTTTTTATAAGGCTTTGAAATGCTCGAAACACATAAGGGGAGTTTAATTCTACATTCTTTCTACTTAACAACTTCTGTTTTCATATGAAGCAGTATATCTTGCTTTACGTTTTATCTTGAAATTCTAAGCTTCTTACAATAGCTACAGTTAAGAGCTATCAATATATGAATTTATGAAATATTGGAAGGTTTTGCATGTATGCATATTCAATATATTGTACTGTGCACTTCTCCCAAGCCAATATGCAATCAAGATGCATAGAAAACTTAGAAGAGTGATGCACAGTACTACAAGGCAATACATGCACACTTGCACAGTACTATAAGGCAATACATGCACACATTGCACTGTACCACAAGGCAAGACATGCTCAGTACCACAAGGAAAGACATGCTCAGTACCACAAGGAAAGACATGCTCAGTACCACAAGGCAAGACATGCCCAGTACCACAAGGCAAGACATGCCCAGTACCACAAGGCAAGACATGCCCAGTACCACAAGGCAAGACATGCCCAGTACCACAAGGCAAGACATGCCCAGTACCACAAGGCAAGACGTGCTCAGTACCACAAGGCAAGACGTGCTCAGTACCACAAGGCAAGACGTGCTCAGTACCACTAGGCAAGACGTGCTCAGTACCACAAGGCAAGACATGCCCAGTACCACAAGGCAAGACATGCCCAGTACCACAAGGCAAGACATGCCCAGTACCACAAGGCAAGACATGCCCAGTACCACAAGGCAAAACATGCCCAGTACCACAAGGCAAGACATGCCCAGTACCACAAGGCAAGACATGCCCAGTATCACAAGGCAAGACATGCCCAGTATCACAAGGCAAGACATGCCCAGTATCACAAGGCAAGACATGCCCAGTATCACAAGGCAAGACATGCCCAGTATCACAAGGCAAGACATGCCCAGTATCACAAGGCAAGACATGCCCAGTATCACAAGGCAAGACATGCCCAGTATCACAAGGCAAGACATGCCCAGTATCACAAGGCAAGACATGCCCAGTATCACAAGGCAAGACATGCCCAGTATCACAAGGCAAGACATGCCCAGTACCACAAGGCAAGACATGCCCAGTACCACAAGGCAAGACATGCCCAGTACCACAAGGCAAGACATGCCCAGTACCACAAAGCAAGACATGCCCAGTATTCAAGGCCTTGTGGCGCAATGGATAACGCGTCCGCCTACGGAGCGGAAGATTCCAGGTTCGACCCCTGGCAAGGTCGGTCCTTTTTTCACTGCTTCAAAATTGATTAAATTTCTTTAATTATGTATTTATAGTTATTCTAACTAATAATTATCACTGTACTTTTATATATTCCAATAATTATTGATTATTAGATACTAATCTCCGTGGACTCCTGCCACTCCTAACCTTCGATAGCTCAGTTGGTAGAGCGGTGGACTGTAGAGAGTATGCGGCTATCCATAGGTCACTGGTTCGAATCCGGTTCGAAGGAAATGTGTTTTTAGATCTATATAGAAAAAAAATTAAATCTCCTTTATTACTGTACTGCAACCTTCAATACATATGTTGTTATTGGATGTAAATACAATCTATTTATATTGGTATCCAATATTTAATAACTGTTTATACAAATTCTAATAATAGCAAATTAAACGTCGTATTCAATTTAGTTGAAATTCAATAGCCACATCCGTAATTCAATTAAATATAAAGCCTATGAGAGAAAACCGGTGCTATAACTAGGTTAGCATGTTCTGTCCCTTATAATATAGTTACTAGTGAGAAAAATGCTATTTATTTAACCTAGTTACAATCATTTTCTTTATTTTGAAATAATTTAAATTTCAATAATACATCACATATTTACCTCAATACATTTTTTGATATGTATTATATTGTAGTATTATTTGATGAATCATGAATGTGTATGTATTGCCTTGAAATCTTTCAACCAACTGTCAACCATGGTGTTCCAATCCATCATCTCGAAACCATTCATCACTTTTCAATTCATGTACCTTCATAAATCCAATTCATTCATAAATCCTTCTTTGATTACTTTGTTGTTGTTGTTGATTAAAATCGAACTCCTTCAATCATGACCGGATTGTGATTATTTTACCTCGGAAAGATCAATTAATCAAGCTAAGACTCCGTACACAAATGTGGCTATGAATACAAATAGTGTTTCAACTGTCTATATTCATTCCATACAAATACCTTCAGGAAACTATAATAGGCTATTCAAATACTTATTATTTTTAATATAGGGTAAGTTACTAATTATTGTTCTGTTCCACATCTTCTGTCATATAAAAGAAAATATAATAATAATTAGAATAATAATTAAATTATTATTCTATCGTTTTTTCTTATATGGCTGAAGATGTGGAACTGACCAATAATTCGTAACTTACCCTATCCTAACATTTGAGTGAAATGTGGTTAATAAAGTGACTCTCCCTCCATGTTTTGGCTATCACTTCATCCCGACTGACACGTTGTATGATTATTTCCTTGTAAAAAGTAGTGTAAATAAGGGACGTTATTAGCAGTAGATACCTGCTGACAGCTGCCCTGAGTGATAACGCTTCCGATTATGTAGACCTGCTATTATTATTTCAAACTCCTTATTTTAAAAACAATAATTTATACTAGCTATACTGTTCATTGGTCAGTAAGTTTGCGATAAGTTTATCTAGCAGTTTGAAGGTTATGATCTTTTCAGTCTTTTCATGGTTTATTGGATTTACTTTTGTGTTGTTTTTATCGTTTCTGTCGGTTTGTCTTTATAAATAATTATGTTGGTTACCTTTTAAAAAATAACTATCTAGTATCTACTAATTAATTGTTTCAAACAAAATAGCTATAGAAAGTAGAATTATTAATTTTATAATAGATGATTTTTTTCGAAATCATCTCGCCTTATTTCAAAGCATAATCTATGAACTTTATTCACAATTATATCATGTGACTGAACATATTATGTAGTCAGTATTATCTTTGTGCCTTTTTCTGCAATTAGAATTGTTTTTCATAATAAAGACTGTTGGACTCTTGCTCATAGATTTCTGTTATTTTTTTACTTTACATCATCACGTCTCATTTTCCCTGCGGGTCTGGCTGCAAACCTCACGTCTGTTAAACACTAATTAACAACAATGAGACTACAAATAGGTAGTCACTTTGCTAATCAAATAAGTCGATGGTTATTTTATTCGATATTTGGTAGTAAAAGTTCTTCAGCTTCGTAACTAACTCATGTTGTTTATTTGCAATAAAAAGCGTTTCAGTATAAATTCTATTCTTTATATAATAGTTATTAACATCGTCACCGACGGTGGTAGGTGACTTTGTTCATGAAACCACTTTTCTTTCTGACTGCTTATTCCAGTCCCTTGTATTAATTTCCTTTTGATGGCAGTGACATAGTCAACAATATGGCTGATACAGACGTTAAACCCCTACTAAAACGAAATGCTATAATAGTTAGTTACTATTTAAATAGAGCATCCACTTCATTTACTAGTTTTCGATTTAGTAAGTAATTGATTTCAAATGTTAGTGGAATTACTCTTTAGTTCTTCTACTGTCTATGTTTATGTGTCATTTGCCAGGTTATTTGTGGTGATTGTGTATCTAGTTATCATGTGAAGGAAGTGCATGTTCAAAACTCATATAAATGCATCAATAATACTCCATTGAAGAAATGTTTCTAAACGAAATTGAAAAAGATAGTAATTAGGTACGAGTTACGTTTGTGGAGATATTATTTATATTTTTAACAATGTTTTTTAATGCTTACCCATATATAATCACAAATATAATATATCTTACCATTCAAAATAAATATTGCAATTCAAAAATTATTTTTATTTTCACATTTTCGAGTATATAAGAAACAAATATATAATTAATTATTTCAACTCGCTATATCAATTGATTTCAAATGTAATTAAAATAACTAGTTAAACAGGATTACATATTTTTTCTCATGATCGTAAATGTGTAGCTGTACTATAACTCTGCACTCACCCCATGGCTCTATGTTCTATCTGCCTAGTCCTTACCATTGTTATTTAAATATGAGCAGAGTAAGATAATGGCTGCATCTGAGAGCCATGACTTCTTCTCCTAAAACAATTACACGTTGGTAGGTAGTTATGATTGATAGCTGGGCAATTTGCTGGCCAAATATCCAAGGGCTATAGCCAGTCTAACAATTTCTGGGTAGGTATGCAGAACACTAACTAGCATTACACTGTCAACAGCTTTTTACCCTCTGCTCTAAAACTATGGGAAAAATAAAGTGGCTTTAACACTTGTGAAATTGAAAAAAGATGTTAGAAAATAAGAGTACTTAGCAGTGTCGAACCATCTATATCTGATTTAACTGGTGAGAAATATGTATGAAACTATTCATTTCTTATATAATTTCATGAAATTTATAAATGTTTTGTGTACATACTTCAACAACATATTTTCAAATTTTTAATAAACACGATATAACTATATATCTCATTTTATATTTTTAAATTATCAAATCATAAAATTTGTACGACTTTCTATCATACCTGCAAGTTATTCTTATTCTTTGAAACGCTATTTAAAATAAACTACCTACCCTTTTTTTCATTTTCATTGAATTAAATCGCTGTTATGATTTATCCCATTTATATTCAATAGACTACTTTTCTTTGCAATAGAAAAGACTTCTTCCCACATTGGGGTAAATTTCGAATTATTGGACTTTTGCACTTTTTCGATCATATAAAAAATGATATGAAATTATGATTACTTCATTTTTATTGGTATTTATGATTCCAGCAGGTATATTGGATACCAAATAAAAATATGATAAAATTAAATATAATAAAAGTTAAATGATATAAACTCTACTCTTCCTTGAATGATCGAAGATGTGCAACTGTCCTATAATTCGTAACTAACCCTGATTTATATATTTAGTTATACAATAGTTATACCTTTGAAAAGCCTCAGTTGAGCTGCAAAGTCAGTATCGCCATTGGTCGGTTTCTTCGCAACGGTTCTATGGTGTAATGGTTAGCACTTTGGACTCTGAATCCAACAATCCGAGTTCGAGTCTCGGTAGGACCTTCTACTTTTTCTTGCTTCTACCTTCACCGTCTTAACTGGGTATGTATACGCTGATATTCGAGTCTGTTGGTGTGCTGTGGTGTCCGAGTGGTTAAGGAGATGGACTAGAAATCCATTGGGCTCTGCCCGCACAGGTTCGAATCCTGTCTACAGCGATTTCTTTTTTCCACTTTTGCATTGCGCTGTTATTCGATATGATTTGAATTCACACCATTTGAATTTAAAGTTGATATTTTTGCATAAGTTTTCTTTCTATTTAGGTATTTAGAAAGTATAGGTTTGTCTGTTGACTGTGTAAATGTTTCCGTGTAAATGGTTACAACCAGAGTAAATCGCAGTCATTATAGGTTATATACACTCATTATTGTGTCTCTCCTCTTATAGCTGTGGTGTCCGAGTGGTTAAGGAGATGGACTCGAAATCCATTGGGCTCTGCCCGCACAGGTTCGAATCCTGTCTACAGCGAATAACTTTTTTGTGTTTCATTTTCATCGCTATGAATAGAAATTTGGTATTATAAATTTAGAATCATGTAGTCTTCATTTCATATCGAGTTTTGATGTCATTTTACATATTTATATTACATTATACGTTTCTATTATCATTGGTTCGCATAAGAAGCTTGACAATGTTTCATTTTTAGTTAAGTTATAATTTATTTATTGGAGCATTACACAATCATGACAAAACAAAACTGCCTTATTTTACCTGATATTGCAAGCTGTGGTGTCCGAGTGGTTAAGGAGATGGACTTGAAATCCATTGGGCTCTGCCCGCACAGGTTCGAATCCTGTCTACAGCGTTCATTTTTTAGACGAAACCAACTCTGAAACAGTGATTTGTCTTTTTAATATATCATCTTTAAAAAAGTTTCCAACATAAAATAAGCTTTCTAATTGGCAATATTGATTAGTTTTCACTCGTAAATATCAGGTTTGAGAGTGAGAGTCAAACCTGTAAAAAAGATGGAATTGTAGATTTGATAGATTATTTTGTTTCTTAAAACTGTACATTTATTTATTTTTGTTTTATTTTAGTATATGCTATGTTTGTTTATTATACAGTGTTAGTTATTCTATTCTTTGATGATGTACTTACACTACTTTCACTTCTTTAACTAATAGCTCAGTTGAATAATATTTCCAGTTTTGCTATCATTGACAAGCTGTGGTGTCCGAGTGGTTAAGGAGATGGACTAGAAATCCATTGGGCTCTGCCCGCACAGGTTCGAATCCTGTCTACAGCGAGTATATTTTATAAAGAGCTTATTTCGGTACACAAACGTACTTAGTCTGCTACCTAATTTATTTCGATAGTCTGCTTGCGACAGTTGATATCGTACACCATAATTAACGAGAGTTTATTTTACCTTGCTTAATTTCAGCTCATATAATCTGATGCCTACTTAAGAAGTTTTAGGTTTCGTAATAACTAAAGCTGAATACCATGTATATGTGTAGATTTGATATTAGGGTAAAAACTCAGTTGACGAACTAACACTATTTACGATCACAGTGTATATTGCCCTAAAACATTATTAATTATGATGTTGAACTGCTTGAATTTTGCCAACTGTCTAGGGTATCTTAAATTATTTATTTATGTTATTTATAGAAATTACGAGGTTATTCGTAAACCTATTAAAGTTTTATTTTACAATGAAGGTGTTTTCAAATCAACTCAGAGTCGACATTCACTCTAAAAATGACTCGAATATGTCTTTGACTAGTGAAGAACATTGGTCAGCATTAATTCAATGTCAGGCTTTTAATCTAGAAATTAATAATGATGTGTGATAGTTATCAGTACCTGGAATAGTTTAATTACTTTCGTCTGTATTAATTAAACAAAGCGTCTATTTGTGTGATTATTTAAAACAATAATAAATTTAATTTAACCATTTTAAACTGCTAAGTCAATCGTAGTAATTGGTAAATATTGTACTTAGGATTTGAATTTATTGTACTTAGGATTTGAATTCACTAAATCAGATTTGGATGTATTTCATTACATGCATACATACGTAGCTAAGATGCATACAAAAACTAATATAGTGAGTAATTTTACAATGAATATTTTACCATATTTAACATCCCACTTCTTTCGCAATTCACCAGGTTCACACTGCACCAGTAGATCCAGTACACTCCGTACCTACGACAAGTGACAATCAGGTTTTCAGTTCCATGCGTTCACATCTGCCGTAACATTTGAATCTGCAGCTCATTACTAACTCATCAGCGACTCATTCAACCGCACTGATGCCTTTCTATGAATAGATAATTTCTCAATGAGACATGCATTCTGAAAAGAGATTTCTAATGAATATTTCAACTGCCACTTGTATCTTATTCAATAACCATTGAAAATATTCTTTTGGCACTTCTCATATCTGATCTTTTCACTATAAACTCTTAAAACATTTTCTAAAATGAAATAATGACGTAAAAGGTTTATTAGTATACATTTTTAAATGCACCTCTGATACAGTATCGCTATCTCTTTTTCCACCCCAGACTTAGTTTCATCATCGTCTGGCAAAGTTTTTACTATCTATTCACTACCCCCAATCCATTTCAGTTGCTATAAAACTGCTGACACTGTGAAAAACTTTTAATTATGCTTAGCTGGACTTGTAAAGTATTTCTTTTGCTTCTCCACTGCAAAAGGCAGATAAATCTGTTTGAAATATAAATAGTAACTCATCCCTAGACCTCCATTTCTTTGCCCTCACATTTTGCCGGGTTTAAATCGTAAGTCTGGAAGTATATCTTTTATATCGTTGACGGCTTCCTTTCTTGCAGTGAATTGCTTTTTCCTTTTCTATTATATCTGATACTGTGATACAAGTGGCCTAACATTCCTTTCAATATAACTATCATTTAAAAAAAAACACCTAAATATCTTTATTTTGGATGAAAACTCTCATGTGCATGGTTATATTTCCGAATATATTTGAAATTCCATTAGAGGTTTTTGTCATAGGTGTCGAAATACGTCATCATAAGTCTATAAATCCGGGCTTTACAATCCTATTTGGAGCCATCCTCTTCCCTCTCAAGGAAAAAGAAACTATACTTTGAGTGTAGAAGTTCCTGGAGCTAACTTCACCATAGGTATTGATTCCGCTCTGATTTTATATCTTACGACGACGAAAAACTTCCTAAGCTTGATCGTAAAGGATGACATAGTGGTAGAAAAAGCCTCGGGGGAGAGTGCTCTGAAAGATTTCTTTGATGTACCATTGTATAGAGAATAATAATCTGAATATGGGTTTTGCTAACCTTTGATCTTTCCATTCATGAAACAACAAAAGGAAGTACTAGTATCATTTCCCTACCGACTCTTCTGTTTCAGATAATAATTTCCAAATATTGATGTGTGTGTGCCTATTTTGTTGAGTCCGTTCTATGAGGTTCTTTTTCAAATTGATTATCGTCGTGTGTGTTCGATTATTATGTTTGTGTTGTTACAGTGTGTAGGGCCTAATGTTGCGGTCAATGCCCGTCCCCTGGAGAAATTAGCCTTGCTATTTCCTAGCTACACTCTTTGCCTCGTCTTTATTCGATTGGTAAACCTTGTCAAAATAAATTATTCTTGTTTTTGGCCTGTATTGTATATTTGACATTCACTCTTAAGGGATCTATCTATTCATGTAGTTGTTTGCTATATTTGATTGCTATAAAATTTATTTCAATTTTTCGTTTTCTTCATCCAATTACCTTTTATTTATTTTTTGTATCAACCATTTAGTAAACACTGTATTTTTAAATTAAAACATTTATTGTTAATAATGTTAGTATTGTTAATGATGTTATTTTGACTATTTTTCACACATAAATGGTGTACCTTTGCCAGTAATGTTATAAATACACCTTTGATTATTTTTCTCATATGATGCTGTAGCATTGCATGATCTTTGTTGATGAGTTCCAGTGCAAGCAATAGCAATCTATTGGATACACTCTCCTAACTCATGGTTGCTAAGACTGTCATCATCTGAACAGACTTCATCATTAGAACAGTATTGAGTTATAGTGACCATATCTCTCTGTGAGAAACACTACCAACTCTAATAGATACTATCTTAGTAGAGTGTAGTACTATCAGAGATAAGACTCCCTGTATAATGCTAATTTCGCAAATCATAATTTTCTATTTTCTTCATCTTACAAATTTGTTGTCGTGTACTCAGAAATCAATTTTAAAATATATACAAGCATTATAATTAATGCTTCTTCCTTGATGATTGGTTTTACTCGTTTCATCAATTTTTCTTTATTCCATATTCAAATACATATACGGTCAGAAATGATCCAAAATTAGAGTTCCATTTCAAGTGTATTTTCTATATAATGTAACCATTACCACTAGGGTTTACTGCTCCTTTGATTACTCTCCTTGCAAAGATGGATGGACTAGTAATTCAAGGAGCTTGATAATGAAAGTGGTAATGTAATAAAAGTCAATTATTTGAGCGATATGGTGCAGTGATTTATACCATTTTCTATTGGTTTGCACGGGAACTGGTTTGCGTGTGGTATGCAATGCTAATAAATCACTGTTTGTTAACATCCCTGCATGCTCTTCAAACAGTTATTACTCTTCTATCAGTGCCTTATTTATGGCTAGGAGTTATAGTCTTTGGAGAGATTTTAGAACAGATGACGGTAGCTCTTCCAAAACTGAACTAATTTTACTAATTCTGAGGTAGTTTCAATATTCGATTAGTGATTTTATCAATAACAGTTCAGCTCGTTTCATCAGTAAAAGATAAAATATATACATTCACTATTTAGAACACAGAGTAGCTTTCTCTCCTCCCCATTTCCAGATGCACATAATCATATCTTCCAAATGAATATAGTTGACAATATTGACTAGGATGTGGTGAGAAGTGTTCCATCTAACCCCTACCACCAGATTATGGCTCATACCTCACATAACTCAGCCCTATGATCTGCTATCTTCAAACTTAATTGGTTAATCTTGGGAATTTAGAGTTTAACGACAGAAGAACATTCGTTATACACTTGTTAGTTGGCGTACTAACTACCTGTGATGTACCTCTTCATTCACTATAATACTATACTTTATAGTTTATATAGACTTTAACACAGTGATTAAATCTATGGACCAGGCTGCTTACAGTTCACATAATTAAATTGCAGTGGTTACAGTGATAACTGTGATATATTATATTATCAAACTTGAAAAAGAATCAAAGGAAAGGTTCTGTATACACAAATACCACTTATAGTGAATTGATTGCTGAGATTTATATTTCATAAGTTGTATGGAATATAATGTGTAGATTTTACTAGAGATGTTTTTTTTAGATTAATAAAGTTAATATGAATGGAAGATGTGGAAAATTAATGATTTTTCTGTTGCAAATCTCCCAATATGGTTATGGTTATTCACTTATGCGATTTCTCAAAATCAGTGTTTCCATTTTCCATTGTTGCCTTAGTGTACACTACCGACAATATCCAGCTCATGGCATGTCTCTAAGTTGCCTATTTTTCACTTTACGGTACAAGGTATTTACACTCTTAACATGCACCAGCTATCAATCCTGGAAATCACCTCAATTCACAGTTCGCTGTCTACCTACTCTATCATTCATAGCTCCTTCAATCAGAACTAGTTAGTATCATTTCTCTTGACTCCCTTACCTTGCCATTATATATCAATTTTCTCCATATCACCTCCAAAATAACTGCCATTACCTGGGCTACACGACTCTACTAAGAGCTGCCTCTTTCCTGTTTTGCGAACGTTTCTTAAACTCATTAACACTGCATGCCTATTTACTGCCTACTTGAAACTTTCTTCACACTGTTCTTAACCAAAATACCAACTTCTATTAAAAAGTATTTACTTTAATAGGACAAGTTTCTATAATAATCGATTAATGATGATCTATATTGCCATCTATAAAGGCAATCGTTATATAGCTTTTTATTATATTATTTATATATAGAGGAGTTCTATACAAGTTATATATTTAAATACTGCTATATTTTCACTATTGATGTAATTGTGCAGATCAAGTATTAGTACACCTGTCCCTATAAGTAGTGGGTACGTCTCCTGTCTGTACATTGAAGTAGTTTGAAGAGGATACACGTAGGTGGTCTGATATCATCTCCACGTATCATTATTTATTGCTCTAGCTATAGGGTTTATTCCAATCACTTGCTAATTATTGTAGCTATTGAATAGAGAAACATATTCTGATTACTACTTCTTACTTGTTAACAAAAAACACCTTTGTAATACTGGTTCATTATTGAACCAGTTTTGTACATAGATGGTTCATTTGCTTTTGATTTACCTGAAGCCTAGGTGACACCGCCTGAATTTTGTTGGAGCGTTTCTTGAATCTGAATTGAGGGAGAATAAACCGTATTTCGACAACGGTCGTTACTGCGAACAAAAGCGAAAGCCAATCATGGTAACGCGGGCGTTTTAAGAGCGGTGTTCTACGAATGTGGGCGTTGGCTCGATGGGGGTTTAAAGTTGGTTTAGCAGTATATTGCTTTTGACTTAGAAGCTGAGTGGATGAAATCTATCAGAAATTCTGATAGATGTTTATATGAATCGTTAGTCGATGTTCATCATTTGAAGGTCCGGACACACCGGAGAAAATTTGCTGGAGCGTTCCAGAAGAGAGGAGAAAAATCATCACCGCTTGTTAACGTTCACCAGAAGTTGGCCCTCGTTCAGGAAACGCCGTATAAGCTCGACCAACACTTAAGTTTCTCTTCTACCGCTCCGAAGGTTTTGAACTGCACAAAATATTACGAGTGGTGAGGAGCGTTAATTTTGCGTTCCGACAAAGTTCCACACCGCCCCAACAACGTTCAGTTAAAATTTGGCACCATTAGACGCAAGTTCGTGGACGTTTGTTTCCGCTAGGCCAACGCAAAAATTTTAAACGCTTGACCCACTGTTGCTTCGCCAACTTGGACCGGGCGGTGATTAAACGTTACACAAACTTTGGTGTAGCGATTTTTAGCGTTTTGCTCGTGGACACATGATTGCTTGAACTGTGTCGGGCCTTGAAGTAGCGATCTAATAAGCGTTGGCCTAGCGCATACAGCGTTGCTTTAACGGGGATCAACTTCTATGATTTTTTTCACCCCAACAAAGTTCGGCGGTGTGACCTAGGCTTTTGAATTGTACTGAATCATGCGTACACTTTTACTTACTGCCTGCTCCATATCACTGTATTCTATCAAAATTTGGTAGAGATAGATTTTCTATAAATTATAGGATGAAACTGTTGGAAGTAATCTGAAGAATTTGTCTAAAAGTGTTCTTTTTGTTTTAATAGTACTTTATCATGTTAAATATTTTTCACGAACGTGTGTTCCACTTCATTCATTTTCACTCCATTCATTTCTTCAATAGCATCAGCATATTGAATTTTTATGACCACATTGTATCATTTTTCATTGCATTTATGATACAAGAATCATTCTCGGGCTAATAATATTCAGTTTGTGAGTATAAGCCTCTACATTGCCTCTGTAGATACTGAACTCTTCCCACCAGACTAATATTTCACTTATCTTGCTTAGGAATTCGGCAGAGATTCTGATTAAATGGGAATTGGAACCTTGCCCCCCTCCCCTATGAATGTGGGTATCGATTTAACTGTATATTATCTTCACTGTTTATTAGGTTAAAAGCTTAAAACATTTTTTTGGTGCTTTTGAATGGGAAACTTCATTTAAAACAGTTAAAAGAGTAAATTGAACATGGTACCTTTGATTTCTCTCTAATTTTACATTGGATATATTAATTGGAATCTGAAGTCAATGAGTTGTTTTGATTGATTTTTGTTAATTGAAATTTTATTAACCGTTATCAAAAATTGAAAACATTACTTTTTTCATAGGGAGTGATATGAATTTTCAATTTCATTCAAAATTCGCCTCTCTAATTTCTTTTACAAATTACATTATAGATGATATAAATGAATAAGCAATGATTACATTCTGTTATATTCTTTTAATATTGCGATAGGACTAAATTGAATGTTTCTGTTATTAGATTGTCTAAAATTTTGATATTTTTCCATATTTCTTGTGATGATCTCACAATATTCATAACAAGAATCCTCAAACATAAAGCAGTTATGAAAATAGTTTAAAGTGTAGTCCCTATGAGACTGCTAGTCAATCAGGTCCACAGTATACCCCATTAAAAGTTTTATTTCTACTGTGTCGATGTACACTGATCAGAGGGTTTGGTAAGTTAGAGGGGGAAATAAGGGGTGTGACTAATATACCCTCTAAGAAAGGAAGGGAAAATGGCATCGTAGACAGGGTCTATTTTTTCATATTATATTCGTTAATTTTACCACTTTTTAATTTTATTTAACGTTATTTTTTTTTTCGAACATCAACTAACTATGTATTGTATCTAAAATTGTTTCTTTTTTTACATATTTCTACTTAATTAGTTACCTATCACTTTATACAGGTGCGGTGTTCTGCTTGATATTTATGAAAGTGCTTTCTAAATTAACGGTATTTTAAACTGCACTTCACCAGTGCGATTTGTGCTGTGTCATGTCGATACAAAGAAGTAGTAGCGCCTCCTTTCGATCTAATTAGATTTGCTATCAGCTTTTTATCAAAGTGTCCATAGGATTTATCCTCTAGATGTATAAAGTACAAATTAAGATGTATCGAAATCCTGGTATGAAGAAATGTATCCCTTCTGAATTTTCCGATATCGGATTTATCGTTTTCTTGTATTTGCCGTGCTATTTCAACGCTCTCGTATTATTTCGAAGCGAATTAGTCCTTCTACTTTAATGAAAAATTGTAAAGTCGAACAGCTTTAACTATTATTTTACAATTCGAAATAAAAGTATATGACCCGAAACATATAAATGATTGCTTTATTCTTTTATACGTTATAATTAGATTAATTTTCCTTTGTAAGCATTTTCTTAAATTATATTTTATCAAATTTTTTACTTCTACAAATGCTCAAAATCTTCCTAATATTCAGCTTTATTTCTCTAATGAATCAATCATACATCCAATGGAAAAGCAACTGATTGATTGTTTCTGAGAGCGTTTGTGTATAGCTCTAGAATGTTTGAATTCTTATTAGTAATATAGCTACATTTATATTTCCATCATCACCAATTACTGACAACTTTTAAACCCGAGGAATTTGATTGAAGGAGCACTCCTGATTGTTGTTGCTGATGTTCTTTCCTATCCTAATTCTTATTTGTATTATAACGCTGTTTTTTGCTTTACCAAAGCTACTTATTATTATTATCCAATTGTTTGTCCTAAAATGTTTTTCAGAAGCTGCAATAGCTTATTCAAGAAAAACATTTACATTTTAACTTGTTACTTTAATTGGAATCCGTGATATCTGCAGGTATCACAAACAACAAAATTAAGATAATAAATTATAACATCCAATTATTTTTTCTTAAATGATCCACAATGTGGAACTGTCCATATAATAAGTTTCCTTGTATAATATGAACTTGCTAATCTGAGATAGTGTAGATGAGAGAATCACAGTAATGCCAGATTTGTTTATATATCGCATTTACTAATTAACAAGGATTCTAGAGCTCTGAGTAACATTGCTCTTCTAAAACTTTAAAAAATTTCCATTGGAATATTTCCTGATTTCGATAAACTGAAATATTAAAGTTCATAGCTAGTCAATATTATTTTGGTGATTCTCTAAATAAAAATTATTAAATTGACTTTTAGTAATGCAGTTATGACTTTCTGAATACGATTATATAGTGTGCGAAGATGTCAAGAGATATTGAAACTTTTGGGATCTTTACTTTAAAGTTTTAAACATCACTACTATTTATAATATGAGCAATCTTTAGTTCCATTTATTTTTAATCATTTCCAATGAAACATCATTTAAAACCTATTCGAATAGCAAAATCGACCGGGCTTGACCGGGAATTGAACCCGGGACCACTCGCACCCTAAGCGAGTATCATACCCCTAGACCATCAAGCCATAAAGTATAGATATAGGTGTTTAAATTCAGAATTTTATTTTGATACAAACATTCAACCAATTCTGTATTTCGGTATTTTAAATTTAGGAAGCCAAAATACGAACGGGCTTGACCAGGTTGAACCTGGTATTTCATTTTGTTACGAATATTGAATCAATTCGGTATTTGGGTTCTTTAATTTTGCTAGCCAAAATAGGAACGGGCTTGATCTGAAATTGATACCGGACCACTCGCACCCTAAGCATACTATCATACTCTAGATTAGTGTTTTTAACTGTTTTTTTTTTCAATTTGCTGCATGCCAACGAGCTCATTGAACTATCGCAACACGGTGATAATTTTAAATATTATATACAGGAAGAACAGAATGCCTTTATACTCTTCAAATTTATAAATAAACATATTAAGAGTCACTTCATAAATTCATGTTTTTCTCTCTAAACATCTTCATAAATTCACAATATAATTTAATTCTTTAGAGGAGTGTTTAATAGAATCTAAATTGTTAGGTCTACATTGAGCAAAGATTGCCATCAGTGAGCTCCATCGGGCAGGGAAAACCAACTCAGGCGAGAACATATAAGCTATTACAAGTAGTAAAATCGACCGTGTATCATGTTGTGAATAGATTCAGAAAAATTAGTACATCTGTAGATCGTGCTAAAAGTGGGAGACCTCGCTGTTTTCGAACAAAGAATTTTTTAAAATGCTGTTCGTGAAAGAGATGCATTCGAAAGATGACCAAAGACATGCATGTGACCAACACTTCAATAAGAACCAACGTCACGAAGGATCTTTAGTTGTCTCCCTACTTGATATGAAAACTGTAATTTCTCACACACATTTTAAAGCAAAAAAGCTTGAGAGAGAGTAAAATTTCTTCTCAGAGGACCAAAGCGAGTGAGGCAGTACATGATATCTTACAAATAACTCTTCACAGTTGAAACCCAATGCAATATTCGAAATGACCGACTGCTATCTTAAAAACTTGGAAATCTGTGAAATATCCTCTTATTTTGGTAAACAAAGAATTAAAGTCAATTCAGATCGTTATATTTTGGTTCCAGCATTTTGAAGAGATGAAGAAACCCTTCAAAACGAGTTGATGCGCCTTTCCACACGTCATACTAGACACAGATGTTGTGCTCAAGTCATTTCTCCAGATTCTCGAACAAGGAATTGTGGTCTCAATTTGAACCCAATGAAATATTTGTGTGGTGCCAGTTAGAGGCGAAGATCTTTTCTGTTGTTCATGCAAGTGTTATTGCTCTGAAGCCATCATTTCATTTGGAATGTGCCAAAATACTCCCAAATGACCTCCGTACCTCAGTAGAAAACCTCCGATAGCGAAAGGAAAACTATTCAAGTTAAAGGGAAAACTAATGAATGAAATTTATTTTCACCATTGTAAGCCATCATCCTGAAATATTTTCGATAAGATTTGATTTTTTTGGTATAAATAAATTGCTTATAAGTTGGTCCAAGGTCTTTCTGTTCATCTTGTGGAAGATGAAATACAGGGGTTACACTAAATACCGAATTATACCGAATTACACCGAATTATACCGAATTACACCGAATTATACCGAATTACACTATACTCAATACCGAATTACACTATACTCAATACCGAATTCTACCGAATTACACCGAATTATACCGAATTACACTGAATTATACCGAATTACACTATACTCAATACCGAATTATACCGAATTACACCGAATTATACCGAATTACACCGAATTATACCGAATTACACTATACTCAATACCGAATTATACCGAATTACACTATACTCAATACCGAAGTACACCGAATTATACCGAATTACACTGAATTATACCTAATTACACCGAATTATACCGAATTACACTATACTCAATACCGAATTACACCGAATTATACCGAATTACACTATACTCAATACCGAATTATACCGAATTACACCGAATTATACCGAATTACACCGAATTATACCGAATTACACTATACTCAATACCGAATTATACCGAATTACACTATACTCAATACCGAATTACACCGAATTATACCGAATTACACTATACTCAATACCGAATTATACCGAATTACACCGAATTATACCGAATTACACTATACTCAATACCGAATTATACCGAATTACACCGAATTATACCGAATTACACCGAATTATACCGAATTACACTATACTCAATACCGAATTATACCGAATTACACTATACTCAATACCGAATTATACCGAATTACACCGAATTATACCGAATTACACTGAATTATACCGAATTACACTATACTCAATACCGAATTATACCGAATTACACCGAATTATACCGAATTACACTATACTCAATACCGAATTATACCGAATTACACCGAATTATACCGAATTACACCGAATTATACCGAATTACACTATACTCAATACCGAATTATACCGAATTACACCGAATTATACCGAATTACACCGAATTAT
Organism: Caprella mutica; assembly: GCA_947561585.1. Classification (NCBI taxonomy): domain Eukaryota; kingdom Metazoa; phylum Arthropoda; class Malacostraca; order Amphipoda; family Caprellidae; genus Caprella; species Caprella mutica. Next base: position 116,375 of record CANNZV010000810.1, on the reverse strand, counting down.
ACCGAATTACACTATACTCAATACCGAATTATACCGAATTACACTATACTCAATACCGAATTATACCGAATTACACTGAATTATACCGAATTACACTATTCTCAATACCGAATTATACCGAATTACACCGAATTACACCGAATTATACCGAATTACACCGAATTATACCGAATTACACCAAATTATACCGAATTACACTATACTCAATACCGAATTACACCGAATTATACCGAATTACACCGAATTATACCGAATTACACTGAATTATACCTAATTTCACCGAATTATACCGAATTACACTATACTCAATACCGAATTATACCGAATTACACCGAATTATACCGAATTACACTATACTCAATACCGAATTATACCGAATTACACTATACTCAATACCGAATTACACCGAATTATACCGAATTACACCTGATTAAACCGAATTACACCAAATTATACCGAATTACACATAATTATACCGAATAACACTACACTGAGTACCAAATTACACCGAATTTCATCCTTGATCATTGGTCAGGATTTTTCAATATTAATTTAAAGTTATTACACTGCAATGATTATGGGCAATTAGGCTTCACAGCATTATCAATATCAAAATTTATGGTTACTATCTATTAGTTCGACACCCCATTAGCCCGACACTTTTGTAGTTTATTACTGATTTAACATCAAATTTATATGTCGTCCTGCCCGGTTATTAAATAATCACTAAGTGTGCAGTACAACTAGCGGATAAAAAAAAACTACATTAAATGATGAAATTGAATGAGAGACAGCTTTTAATAATATTAGAATAAATTAGATAGGAATACATATAACATTAGAAAAATGAAATTAAGGAAAATAACTGAATTGTTTATATAAGTTATGTATATATATTATATGTATATATGTAGTCTAGTACCTATATCTATTTAATTATAATTTTTATTTCAATCGAAAAATAAAACGAGAAATAATAATACAGAAAGATGTAACTGTCAGACTGACTATTGGGTGTCAGACTGAGTATTGGGGTGTCGGACTTTTGAGATGTCCCCAAAATGTATTAAGTCATACCATTTTAATTTCTATTGAATTTTATTTGAAAAATTTAGCCCTTTCACTACGAATTAGACATTATATGTTCCAGCATTTTAATATGTAACTTTTAATTGACAAAATTAAAAATACGTAAAAATTTACACCAAAATGCTTCAATTGAGCTCTGTCAAGGGGCTGTGTCCTGAAACTGTCTGTGGTGAATGGAAAATGAAGGGAGCCCGAACTGTTGTAATTAGGATTATGCATTGTCTTTTTTTCATTATTACCATGTTCATCATTTTTAATACTTACTACTCGCAGTTTTAGAGGATAACGCTAGAGTAATACTCTTCAACTATACGAGGTCTTAGATTTTATGTTAGGTTTCATTTAGTATCACCTCTTCATTTTCCTCTTCCATCCGTGTGAGTGCAGCCACCGGTGCTTGTGTCTCGTTTCGTCACATTCCTTGGTAAGTGACTGCATTCACGGAGTAGCTTTTCTGAATTCATGAGCTTTGTCACCGACGGTGGTAGGTGACTTTGTTCATGGAGCCATTTTCCTTTCTGACTGCTTCTTCCAGTTCCTTGTATTTAATTTCTTTTTGACGTCAACGATATGGTCAAAGCAGACGTTTAACCTCTACTAAAATTTGCTAAACTTTATGAACCTATAATCAATATTGGAAAAAATTAATCAATATTTATACGTAATTATTAATAACTCGTAGTGAATTTAGTATTAATAAATTAAATTTTTAACCTCTACAAACAATTTCACTTTTCTAAATAAAGATTTATTTTCTTGTACTTTTATGTATATATTTTTTTTCCTTGTCTAACGTACCTGTTTCAGCTCAAATATATCCCTTATCCTTATTTATAATAGTAGTATAGTAAATATTAATTTCCCGGTCAAGAGCCCCCCCGGTCATGAGCCCCCCCGGTCACGAGCCCCCCGGTCACGAGCCCCCCTGTTTTTAATTCCTTATTTACCTATATTATTTAATCCTTTGACACTTTTGTAGTTCATTACTGATTAGACATAAAATATATGTATATAGGGGGGCGTGCCGCCCCCCGAAACCCCCTGCCAGGTCATTAAACAATCATGAAGTGTGCAGTACAACAATCTAGCGGATACAACAAACTACATTAGCAGCTCTCAGTTATTTCTATCTAAGTAGTTCTTCATTTGTTTAACTAGGTAAATAAGGATTAAAAAAAACATGGAGGGGGGGCTCGTGACCGGGGGGGGCTTATGACCGGGGGGGGGGGGGCTTATGACCTACACCCGCGCTGTTTTGTCATGAAGGGGTTCGTGTACATATCTGTACCCCTAGGACACAAACCCCTCTTTCCCCAGTCATCCCCTTTTTTACGTTTATTAATAAGGTAAAATTAAGGCTTTTCTTTTAACATAATATTGACTGATTCCTTTATTCAATATATAGTATGATTGGGTATAACCAGGCGTAATTCGGTATAATCAGGTGTAATTCGGTAAAATCAGGTATAATTCGGTAAAATCAGGTATAATTTGGTATTCAGTGGAATGTAATTCGGTATAATCAGGCGTAATTCGGTATAATCAGGCGTAATTCGGTATAATCAGGCAAATTTCAGTATATTCAGGCGTAATTCGGGATAATCAGGTGTAATTCGGTATAATAAGGCGAAATTTGGTATAATCAGGCATATTTCAGTATAATCAGGCGTAATTCGGTATAATCAGGTGTAATTCGGTATTCAGTGGAATGTAATTCGGTATAATCAGGCGTAACTCGGTTTTGATTATTGTGTAATATAGTGTCATTAGGTGTAGTGCGGTGTAATTCGGTATAATTCGGTGTAATTCGGTATTGAGTATAGTGTAATTCGGTATAATTCAGTGTAATTCGGTATAATTCGGTGTAATTCGGTATAATTCGGTGTAATTCGGTATTGAGTATAGTGTAATTCGGTATAACTCAGTGTAATTCGGTATAATTCGGTATTGAGTATAGTGTAATTCGGTATAATTCAGTGTAATTCGGTATAATTCGGTGTAATTCGGTATAATTCGGTATTGAGTATAGTGTAATTCGGTATAATTCGGTGTAATTCGGTATAATTCGGTGTAATTCGGTATAATTCGGTGTAATTCGGTATTGAGTATAGTGTAATTCGGTATAATTAGGTGTAATTCGGTATAATTCGGTGTAATTCGGTATAATTCGGTGTAATTCGGTATAATTCGGTATTGAGTATAGTGTAATTCGGTATAATTTGGTATAGTTCGGTGTAATTCGGTATTGAGTATAGTGTAATTCGGTATAATTCAGTGTAATTCGGTATAATTCGGTATTGAGTATAGTGTAATTCGGTATAATTCAGTGTAATTCGGTATAATTCGGTGTAATTCGGTATAATTCGGTATTGAGTATAGTGTAATTCGGTATTATTCGGTGTAATTCGGTATAATTCGGTGTAATTCGGTATAATTGGGTGTAATTCGGTATTGAGTATAGTGTAATTCGGTATAATTAGGTGTAATTCGGTATAATTCGGTGTAATTCGGTATAATTCGGTGTAATTCGGTATAATTCGGTATTGAGTATAGTGTAATTCGGTATAATTTGGTATAGTTCGGTGTAATTCGGTATTGAGTATAGTGTAATTCGGTATAATTCAGTGTAATTCGGTATAATTCGGTATAATTCGGTATTGAGTATAGTGTAATTCGGTGTAATTCGGTACAATTCGGTGTAATTCGGTATAATTCGGTGTAATTCGGTATTGAGTATAGTGTAATTCGGTATAATTAGGTGTAATTCGGTATAATTCGGTATTGAGTATAGTGTAATTCGGTATAATTCGGTGTAATTCGGTATTGAGTATAGTGTAATTCGGTATAATTCGGTATTGAGAATAGTGTATCGGTATAATTCAGTGTAATTCGGTATAATTCGGTATTGAGTATAGTGTAATTCGGTATAATTCGGTGTAATTCGGTATAATTCGGTGTAATTCGATATTGAGTATAGTGTAATTAGGTATAATTCAGTGTAATTCGGTGTAATTCGGTATTGAGTATAGTGTAATTCGGTATAATTCGGTGTAATTCGGTATTGAGTATAGTGTAATTCGGTATAATTCGGTGTAATTCGGTATAATTCGGTGTAATTCGGTATAATTCGGTGTAATTCGGTATAATTCGGTATTTAGTGTAACCGGAAATACAGATGTAAGTACATGGTTCATGTTTTCGTCACAAAGCTTAGCGAAACACCTGGAGGAAGTGTGACACGAAACGGCAGTTGAGAACATCTGCCCTAGCTAGACCATCAAAGAGTGGATTAGATGTTCTAATTTTGATATGAATATTCAATCTATTCGGTATTCTGTACTTTCAAGTAGCAGTCCAAAATTCGAACGGGCTTGACCGGGAATTGAACCCGGGACCACTCGCACCCTAAGCGAGTATCATACCCCTAGACCATCAAGCCATGAAATTGTGGTTCAGATGTTTGAATTTTGTTAATTTATTTTGTTACGAATATTCATTTTTCAGCAATTCTTTTCAAATTTAAAAATAAACTAATTGAACGTCATTTATATGTATTAGCCAAATGTCTTCACAAATTCACAATATAATCATATTTTACAGATGTATTTAATAACATCTAAATTGTTAGGTCTTCATTGAGCAAAGGTTGACATAAGTGAGCTCGATCGGACTGGGAAATCCAACTCAGGCGAGATCATGAATCGCCTAAAAGTAGCGAAATGTTGTGAATGGATTCATGGAAGTTGATACATCTGAGAATCGTCCTAGAGAAACCCAAAGAGATGCATTCGAAAGATGATCAAAGACATGAATGTGTTCAATACTTCAATGAGAACCATCCTTACGAAGGATCTTCAGTATCTTCCTTCTGAAGAAATAAACACCAATTCATCACACCTCTTCTAAAAACAAATGAGACTTGAGAGAGAATTTTTTTCTCAGAAACCAAAGGCGGGTGCACCAGAACATGGATAATTTTTCCTTAATATAAAACTGTTCACAATTGAAACCCAATATAATATTCAAAATGAGTCTTTATGTTAAGTCTTCAGAAAATTCTTTGAGAACAGTTTACTGCTGTCAAAAACAGCTTTCTGCTATTGGGTGGACCGCTATCTCGAAAACTTAAAAAGTCTCCTCTGATTTTGGTGGAAAAATGGGTTAAAATCAATCAATTCCTTGGGAATATATTGGATTCAGCTCATTAGGATATGAAGAAACTCTTAAAAGATCAGCCATTCATCTTCCAATAAGATGGTGCGACTTTCCACACCTCAAACACGACACAGGATTGGTGCTCACATCAATACTCCAGATTCTGGAACTAGGAAAGGTGGCTTCATTTTGAACCCAATAAATTCTGTGTGGTGTCACTGTTTGAGGTGAAGATCCGTTTTGTTGTTCATGCCAGTGTTAATGCTCTGAAGCTATCACTCTGCTGGAATGAGCAAAAAAAAACCTCAAGATTACCTCTGTGCTTCTGTAGAAAACTTCCGAAAACGAATGGAAAATAATTTTAGCTGCTGGGAAAACTAATTAATGAAATTTATTCTCATCATTGTAAGCTATCATCCTGAAATATTTATGATATTTTTATTATTAATAAATTGCGTACGAGTTGGTCCAAGGACTTTCTGTCCACCCTGTAGTAGAACATGAAACAAAGATTCATGCATATTATATTGTTCATGTTTTCAGGTGTTCGTCAAAAAGCTTCGCGACACACCTTAGGGAAGTGTGATGCGAAACGGCATTTGAGATCCTCTGCCCTAGACCATCAAGCCATGAAATAGTAGCTGACGTTTTTAATTTTAATTTTGACATGAATACTCAATTAATTTGGTATTTCTGCACTTTTAAGTTGCAAGCCAAAATTCGAACGGGCTTGACCGGGAATTGAACCCGGGACCACTCGCACCCTAAGCGAGTATCATACCCCTAGACCATCAAGCCATGGTATTGTAATTCAGATGTTCGAATTTTAAAATTTTATTTTTATTCGAACATTCAATCGATTCGGTATTTCGGTTCTTCAAAGTAGCAAGCCAAAATACAAACGGGCTTGACTGAGAATTCATCCTGGACAACTCGCACCCTAAGCGGAGTATCATACCCATAGATTAGTGTTTTTCAATCTTTAATAACTTGCGACATACAAACAAGCTTTTGTTACTATCACAACACAGTGGTAATGGCTGCGACCCGCTAGGTACGCAGCCTAAGAAGTTAAGAACACCCCCTGATTGTTGGGGTTGTTGGTGTTTGGGATTTTGGGAGAACCGTTACTACTCCTTCAATAGTTAACCGATTTGATTGAAACAAACTTCAATTGATAGCCTGACTTATTTGCTACAGTTTTCAGAGATTAGAATCTCTAAATAATTATTTAAAATTTCAAAATCTGATAAAATATAATCGTATGGACTAGTAATTTCGACCGATCTTGTCACTAAAATTGCTCCTTCTTCTTGAAATAATCATTCGATTTGGTTGAAACAAGGTTTAATATGTAGCCTGGTGTATTTACTACAATTTCTACTGCATAGAATTTTGAAAAACTGAATTTTAATGGTCAAAAAATAAAATTTCGTATGGTTTTGGAATCTTTTCTGATGGTACCACTAAAATTATGTATGCTCCAATAATGATGGTAGTCTGGTGTATTTACTACAATTTATAGAGAATAGAATATTGAAACCATAATTATTAATACTCAAAGTAAATAATTTTGTATGGGCTTGTTCATTCTTCTTCCTGGATTAGGTAGTGATTTTTCGGGATTGGGAAGAGATTAAGGATTCGGAACAAGTGTAAGGATTGTGTGCACTTCTCAGGATTGGGTGCAATTTTCTCATGATTGGGTAGGAAAGAGAATTACAAAATTTTCATTGACTGCGTGATTTTTCTGTGCCCCTTACAAATTGGCCATAGTCGCAGCTCATCCGGGGTGTTATGTCTTGTTTTTAATATAATAAATACAGGGTGAACAGAAAGTCCTTGGGCTTTTTCAAATTTATAAATTAACTTATTAAATGCCATTTTTTTTGCTAAATGTCTTCACTAATTCACAATATAATCATATTGTACAGATGTTCAATAGAATCTAAATTGTTAGGTCTACATAAGCGAAGGTTGTCATGAGTGAGCTCTATCGGACTGGGAAATCATACTCAGGCGAGATCATGAAGCTCTTAAAAGTAGCAAATTCGACCGTGTAGCTACCATGTTGTGAATGGATTGATGGAGTTGATACATCTGAAAATCGTTCTAGAAAAAAACCAAAGAGATGCATTCGAAAGATGGCCGTAGATATGAATGTGACTAATACTTCAATGAGAACCATCATCACGAAGGATCTTCAATTATCTTCCTACTGAAGAAATAAACAGCAATTCATCACACCCCTTCTAAAGCAAATGAGACTTGAGAGAGAATTTTTTTTTCTGAAATCAAATGCGGGTGCAGCAGCACATGAGATCAATTTTCCTTACAAAAAACTGTTCACAATTGAAACCCAATGTAATATTCAAAATGACAGATTTTATGCTAAGTCTTCAGAAAACATCAACGATTCTTTGAGAACAGTTTACTGCCGTCAAAAACCATCTTCTGCCATGGTGTGGACCGCTATCTCGAAAACTTGGAAGTCTCCTCTGATTTTGGTGGAACAAGGGGTTAAAAATTAAAATCAATTCAGATAGCATAGTTACATTGGGAATATATTGGATTCAGCTCATTAAGATATGAAGAAACTTTTCAAAGATCAGTCATTCATCTTCAAACTAGTTGGTGCGACTTTCCACACTTTGAACAAGACACTGAATGGTGCTCACGTCATTTCCCAAGGTTCTGGAACAAGAAAATATTGTCTCAATTTGAAGCCAATGCATTCTGTGTGGTGGCTGTTGGAGGCGAAGGTTTGTTTTATTGTTCATGCACAGTTTTGATGCTCTGCAACAATCTTTTCAGCTCGAATTGGCCAAAATATACCCAGGATGAGCTCCGTGCCTGAGTTTAAATCTTCTGAAAGCGAAAGGAAAATGATTTGAGTCAAGGGGTAAACTAATAAATTAAATTTTTATTCATCGTTGTAAGCTATCATCCTGAAACATTTATGATATAATTTTTGTATTAATAAATTGCCTTCGAATTGCTCCAAGGACTTTTTGTTTACCCTTTAGTAGAACATGAAACACAGATTCATGCACATTGTTCATGTTTTCAGGTGTTAGTCACAAACCTTTGCGACACACTTAATAGAAGTGTTACGCGAAATGGCAGTTGAGAACCTCTGCCCGAGACCATCAAGCCATGAAAGAGTGGCTTAGGTTATCGAATTTTAATTTTGATATGAATATTCAATTCAATCTGTATTTCTGTACTTTCAAGTAGCAAGCAAAAATTCGAACGGGCTTGACCGGGAATTGAACCCGGGACCACTCGCACCCTAAGCGAGTATCATACCCCTAGACCATCAAGCCATAAAATAATGACTTAGATGTTCGAATTTTAAAATATTACTTTTATTCGAACATTCAATCGATTCAGTATTTCGGCTCTTTAAAGTAACAAGCCAAAATACGTACGGGCTTGACTAAGAAATAATCCCGGACCCTTCGCACCCTAAGCATTTGGTAGTATCGTGCAGGGCTGTGGAGTTGGAGTCGAAGCTTTTTTTTGGTGGAGTCGGAGTCAGGAGTCTAAAATTAGTACCGACTCCAAGCTATAGATATAAGTCACAAAAATTCAGTTCCATATTATTTGTTGTTGATCATGTTAAATATCTTATAAGAACTAATAACTGCTCATAGATATGAATTAAATCAATATTTATAGTCTAAACATTCAAATGACTCAATATGGCTTATAAAAATTCGGTAAAATGTTTGTCGGAGTCGAGGAGTCGGTGAAATTCTTTATGAAGGAGTCGGGAGTTGAACATTTTATGTGCCGACTCCGCAGCCCTGCCATCGCGACGCAGTGGTAATTTTCATTAAAATAGATACAGGATGAACAGAGAGTCCTTGGTCTTTTTCAAATTTATAAATTAACTTATTAAACGCCAATTATATGTTTTTTTACTAAATTTCTTCAAATTCACAATATCAAATTGTACAGACGTATTCTAAAACATCCAAATTGTTAGGCCTGCATTGAACAGAGGTTGTCATGAGTGAGCTCCATCAGACTGGGAAACATGAAGCTCTTAAAAGTAACAAAATCAACCATGTACCATGTTGTGAAAGGATTGATGGAAGTTAAAACATCTAAGAATCATCCTAGAGAAACCCAAAGAGATACTTCAGAGAGAAGACCATGGACATGAATGTGATGAATACTTCTTCAATGAGAACCATCATTAAGAAAGAACTTTAGTTGCCTTCATACTGAAGAAACAAACGGCAATTCATCACCCCTTTTCTAAAGCAAATGAGACTTGAGAGAGGAAATATTCTTCTCAGAAATGAAAGGCTGGTGCGGCAGCACATGAGATAAATTCTTCTTACAAAAAAATGTTCACAGTTGAAACCCACTGTAATATTCAAAAGGACAGACTTTATGCTAAGTCTTCAGAAAATATCAAAGATTTTATGAGATCAGTTGTCGTCAAAAACTGTTTTCTGTCATTGGGTGTACCGCTATCTCGAAAACTTGAAAGTCTCCTTTGATTTTGGTGGAAAAAGGGGTTAAAATAAATTCAGATAGTTACATTGGCTATATATTGGTTTCAGCTTATTAAGATATTAAGAAACTCTTCAAAGATCAGCCATTTAACTTCCAATAAGATTGTGCGACTTTCCACACCTCAAACAAGACACAGAATTGTTGCACACATTAGTTCTCCAGATTCTGGAACTAGGAAATGTGGCTTCATTTTGAACCCAATAAATTCTGTGTGGGGTCACTGTTAGAGGTGAAGATCCGTTTTGTTGTTCATGCAAGTGTGAATGCTCTGAAACTATCACTCTGCTGGACTGAGCCAATATACCCTCAAGATGAGCCTCGTGCCTTGGTAGAAAACTTCCGAAAACCAATGGAAAATTATTTTAGCTGAGAGGAAAACTAATATATGAAATTTATTCTCATCATTGTAAGCTATCATCCTGAAACATTTATGATATAATTTTTAATATTAATAAATTGCTTACAAGTTGTTTCCAAGGACTTTTTGTTAACTCTGAAGTAGAACACGAAACAAAGATTCATGCACATTGTTCATGTTTTCAGGTGTTAGTCACAAACCTTTGCGACATACCTAAAACAAGTGTGACGCGAAACGGCAGTTGAGAACCTCTGCCTTAGACCATCAAGCGCCATGAAAGAGTGGCTTAGGTTATCTAATTTTAATTTTGATATGAATGAATATTCAATCAATTCGGTATTTCTGTAATTTTAAGTAGCAAGCCAAAATTCGAACGGGCTTGACCGGGAATTGAACCCGGGACCACTCGCACCCTAAGCGAGTATCATACCCCTAGACCATCAAGCCATGGAATTGTGGTTTAGATGTTCGTATTCAAAATTTTAATTTTATTCGAACATTCCATCGATTTGGTATTTCGGTTCTTTAAAGTAGCAAGCCAAAATACGTACGGGCTTGACTGGGAATTCATCCTGGACCACTCGCACCCTAAGCGAGGTATCATACCCCTCGATTAGTGGTTTTCAATCTTTTAACTTGCGATACATACCAACTAGCTTTTGGTACTATTGCGACACAGTGGTAGTTTTTAATATAATAAATACAGCTGGTGAACAGAAAGTCCTTGTGCTTTTTCAAATTTATAAATTAACTTATTAAATGCCATTTATTTTGTTTTTTGCTTAATGTCTTAACAAATTTCACAATATAATCATATTGTACAGATGTATTCAATAGAATCTAAATTGTTAGGTCTACATAAGCAAAGTTGCATGAGTGAGCTCCATCGGACAGGGAAATCCAACTCAAGCGAGATCATGAAGCTCTTTAAAGTAGCGAAATCGACCGTGTATCATGTTGTGAATGGATTGATGGAAGTTGATACATCTGAGAATCGTTCTAGAGAAATCCAAAGAGATGCATTCGAAAGATGACCAAAGAAATTTATGTGTCCAATACTTCAATGAGAACCATTCTCACGAAAGATCTTCAGTTATTTTCCTACTGAGGAAATAAACAGCAATTCATCACACCCCTTCTAAAGCAAATGAGACGACTTGAGAGAGAATTTTTTTTCTGAAACCAAAGACAGGTGTGGCAGCACATGATATCAATTTTCCTTACAAAAAACTGTTCACAATTGAAACCCAATGTAATATTCAAAATGACAGATTTTATGCTAAGTTTTCAGAAAACATCAACGATTCTTTGAGATCATTTTACTGCCGTCAAAATCCGTTTTCTGCCGTGGTGTGGCCCGCTATCTCGAAAACTGGGAAGTCTCCTCTGATCATGGTGGAACAAGGGGTTAAAATCAATTCAGATAGCATAGTTACATTGGGAATATATTGGATTCAGCTCATTAAGATATGAAGAAACTTTTCAAAGATCAGTCATTCATCTTCAAACTAGTTGGTGCGACTTTCCACACTTTGAACAAGACACTGAATGGTGCTCACTTCATTTCCCAAGGTTCTGGAACAAGGAAATGTGGTCTCAATCTGAAGCCAATGCATTTTTTGTGTGGTGGTTGTTGGAGACGAAGGTTTGTTTTATTGTTCATGCATGCACAGTTTTGATGCTCTGCAACAATCATCTCAGCTGGAATTGCCCAAAATACACCCAAGATGAGCTCCGTGCCTGAGTAGAAAAATTATTTTCATCATCATAAGCTATCATCCTGAAATGATATGATTTTTAGTATTGATAAATTGCTTGCGAGTTGGTCCAAGGACTTTCTGTTCACCCTGTAATAGAAACAAAGATTCAAACACATTGTCCATGATTTCGTCACAAACCTTCACGACACACCTAAGGGAACTTGATGCGAAACGGCAGTTGAGAACCTCTACCGTAGAGTCGTAGACCATCTAGCTTTGAAATAGGGGCTTGTATATTCAAATTTCTATTTTGATACGAATATTCAACCAGTTTTGTATTTCGGACTTTAAAGTAGTATGCCAAAATACGAATGGGCTTGACCGGGAATTGAACCCGGGACCACTCGCACCCTAAGCGAGTATCATACCCCTAGACCATCAAGCCATGAAATACTGGCTTAGATGTTCGAATTTAGATTTGGTTTTGATACGAATATTTAATCAATTTGGTAATTGGGTCTTTAGGTTGCTAGGCAAAATGCGAAAGGACTTGACAGGGGACCTCTCGCACCAAATTGAGAATCATACCCAATACCATCAAGCCATGAAATGGGTTTGTAAGGGTATTCAAAATATAATGGTTAGTTTAGAATCAATATCCTTATTTCAAGTATATGTTCGACTTCAACAAAAATTTAGGTTAACTGGCAGCGGTTGTATATTATCAACTTAGGATATTTTCAACTTAGTATATTTTCAACTTAGTTCAAAGATCAATTTGCATTTTCATAATTTAATTTCACTTATCGGGGGAAAATTCCTATCTCTACTTCTCTGATTATTTAGTTCTACTTTATTTTGTGTTGTTTAATTTTAAAGATTTTTCTATTACGAAACATTTCTGAAGAAGCTTCTTTCTGAAATTAGTGTTATACAGGGTGGCGCAAAAAAAAGGAAACCCATTTTCAAATGAGTTTATTTGAAAAACTATCAAATCTAAAATAATTCTAAATAAAACAGGTTTGTTCGTATAGTTTTTCTGCATCTTTCATGAAAATATGTTAAACTTACAACTAAAATTAAACATCCTGCAGCGAAGTGAAAAAATATAAATAAAAAGGGGTTGCGCGAGGACGAAAAACACAAAAAGTCTTTATAATAAGTATAATTTATTTCCATATGGTGCAAATGAAAGTTAAAAAATATTTTTTCTTCATTCAATTGACGTTTCGTTTATTAACTCCTTCATTCATGGAAATACATCTTCGTCACCAATCACGATGTCTTCTCCAAAACGAGCATTTATTTGCAGAAACCATCTTGAGAAATTTAGACGGCTGTGCGGTAAATCTGTTCAAGAGTACGAGTTTTACATGCTTCTTGAGAGGATGATATCTCCAATCATGTTTAACAATTCGGTGAACTGTGTCTTTAGTGATGTCTAATTCATTCATTCTGATTGATAATTTTGGATTCTCAATAAATTGTTCATGAATAATATTAATGTTTCATGTGTTCGTTCTGTTCTCCTGCGACCTAATTGTTTTTTGTTCTAAATAAAGTGGTTTCTAAAGTTTTGAAATTATTAACATAAGTCAATATGGTTTTATAGTTGGTGAAAATCTTTCCTGAAAGCTATGTTCAAAATGAGGTTGAACCTGTTTAAAGCTTCCAGTGTTTAGATAACATGTCACAACAAAAACTCTGTTCTTTTGTAAGATGCATTTTGAGGAATTAATTAAGAGATACAAATTAACGGCGAACTGATTTTATTAAAGATATCAATTTTATATCAAACATCAATTCTCAAAGGATAATTAAGGTTTTCATAGTTTTTTTAGATGTTACAGAGAATAATATCATTTAACGATTTTACATCCATATGAAATGAAGAATACCTATTGTGATTTTTTTCGTATATTTCGTGCTCGCGCAAGCCATTTTCATTTACCTTTTTTTAATTCGCTGCAGGATGTTCAATTTTTGTCTTAACTTCAACAGATTTTAACGATGGACCCAGAAAAAGTAAAGCAATATAAGGATGTTTTTAGAAAATTTCTATCTTCAATAGTTTGTAAAATAAACTAGTTTGAAAATGGATTTCCTTATTTTTGCGCCACCCTGTATAAGTGAAGTTCAATTATTACTTCTTTAACTTTTATTGTCTACGTTTCTATTATCTTTCTCCTTCTGCATAGCTACCAAATTGAATACAGAAACGAATTATATTTGTAGGCCCATTTTATATTAGCAGATGAAACTCCGCGATTTCACCGCTCAGTTTACGACTCTTCAAGTAATCACGGTTAAATGAATGGAAAGCGGTAGAAACGGTAGTATAGACTTCAAATCTACTTTCCTTTCATTCAACCGTGATTAATTGAACAGGAGTACACTAGGCGTTGAAAACGCGGCGTTTTATCTGCATGTATAAAATGGGCCTACAGGTACGTTTTGCATGCAGCGATTGTTGCTATTATCGTTCAGTGAAGATTGCCCAGCAATAGGAATACATTGAAATAGTGTTCAGCGATAACCGCTCATTTTAAAACAGCCCCATAGGAACAACATTGAACTAGTACCCAGCGATTATCGCTGGGCGAATATCTATGAGCGATAATTGCAACAATCGCTACCATGCAAAACGTACGTTGAAGCCTTTTTTATTGTTCCACTTCAGTTAGCTCCTTTTTATATTATTTAAACACATACGGTTTGTCGTATGTTGTTTCAAGTAATTTAGATTCGTAATGAATACTCAATTCTAAAATAACATCTATATATAGTTTTACCCTGAACAGATGAAAATCTTATTTTTTTAGTTATAAAAAGCAGTATTGTTCAGCTAACTGTCAATGCAACCAGTACATTTCCCCTAAGTAGCTTTGTTGCTAAAAGGCACGTCAGGGAGTGCTGTGTAAGGAGAATGGACTGCATCAGTAGAAAACTTTCTTCTGACCGGTGTTCCAACCAGGGAGAGTCCTTTATTTAAAGTTCATAAAATTGAACCGGGCTTGACCGGGATTTGAACCCGGGACCTCTCGCACCCAAAGCGAGAATCATACCCCTAGACCATCAAGCCATAACATTCTATCAATTTTATTTCAAACAATTTTATCTATTTTTCTATCAGCTAAAGTTATGTGAATATTTTTGTTATATTTTATGTATTAATAAATCTTGGAAGGTTGATTTCAGTGGTTTGCTGTCGCTCCCCATCATCCCAAAGATGGATAGCTTCGTAACCACTGTTGCTCTAATTACAGAACGCCACTTTGGAGTATGTATATAATCAGTCAATGTCAGCCACACCCCCCCCCCCCTCTAAAAAAAGAAACGACCGAGACTTTCCGTTCACTTCTTCGGATTTTTATCCTCCATTATTCTGAAAATCGTAGATAAATATAAATGTGCATTTATTAAGTTTATTTCTAAATGTTTTTCTTCATTTTGAACTTTAATCAGAGGATATTTAGTGAAGATTAATAATCATGTCATTGTCTATCATTGAACAAATAGTATATTGAACCTATTTATGTACCTTACTCTTATAGTAATTATCAACCACATGTATTTTACTCTCATCCACAAATTTTACAGACGTTTGGTAATTTTACTCTTGGTTTCTTTATATTTGTCAGAATTTTCTTCCTCAAATTTTAAGAAATGGCGAACTTGCGAAAATGAGATCCTGATATTTTTCCTTTTGTGATTTTCTCAAAATATCCAAAAATCCGAAAAGCAGCAATTTGCTGGCGAAATGTGATCGCTATGGTTATCCAATCTGGCAAACTGTTCAGCTGGAGAGAACCAATTACTGAAACAGACATTGGGTCAAGAGGGATAGGTGGGGAGTGATAGGCAGCGAGTGATGGGGAGAGGTAATGAGGGGAGTGATAGGCAGACTGGGGGGTAGAGATTGTACAATGATAGGCTTATGAAATATTTTAGATTAAGCAATAGAGATATATATATTTTTATTATATTTTTCGGATCTCTTAAATTTTACGGTTGGAATTTTTATTTGTTGGACCGTAAAAGTAAGTCAACATAGCACTCTAATTACGACATCCTATATTTTCAAACATTTAGGCTTTTAAATATGAAGCGCGTTCATCAAAATAACAAAATCTGTTACTAATATTTATTTCTTATTCAGATATCAAATTCAACATTCATCATTATTGAAGAAAGAAATATCCTCCTTTGAAACAATAATTCTCCCATGGATATTAAAAGAAAGTACGCAAGATGAAATCGAGTGGATGAAACTGAACGATTTTTTTGAAGAGAAAATGACGTGCGAAGATTGTACAACCGACTTGACATCTCTAGAAGTAAATTGAGATAAATCTCAAACCATGAAAGTAAATAAGAATAATTTCGGAAATGTAGTAAGTACTAACTTCATTAACCCCAATTTATTTGATTGAATTGAAGAAATAAACTTGTGTGATACTTTACCTCGTCCCTTCGGAGCAAAGTGCCACACATCTTCTCAAAACGTTTTAAATAACTCGTAACTTTTTTGTTCGAAAACTAATTTCAGTGAACTTTACATTAATGAATGTGGTTAGATATTAGGTATTTAAATAACAAATTACTATTCTCAAAGATTAAGTGAATCGTCAGCTATACAGATGTTGATGAACCTAATTTTTATTCCCGTACGAATAACATAGGAATATTTCGCTGATAAGCTGAGTTGGAACGGTGCTCACTTTACTTCAGTGATCTATTAGAATTAGATGAACTGAATTATTATAGCATAAAAGCTAGTCTATAACAATCTGGTGGTTTTCCAAATAAATAAAATATTGAATTTACTTTTAGTGATGCAGTTATGACTTTCTGAATAAGATGAGATATTGTGTGCGAAGATGCAAAGGGATATTGAAACTATTTGGGATCTTTACTTTGGACAATTTAAATTACCATTTAGATCTAAGCAATACTTAGTTCTATTATATATGCCTTTTCGAAAGGCAAAAGTGACAGGGCTTGACCGGGAATTGAACCCGGGACCACTCGCACCCTAAGCGAGTATCATACCCCTAGACCATCAAGCCATGAAAGAATGACTTAGGTGTTCGAATTTTATTATTTTATTTGTATACGAATATTCAATCATTTCGGTACTTGTAAGTAGCAAGCTAAAATACGAACGGGCTTGACCGGGAATTGAACCCGGGACCACTCGCACCCAAAGCGAGTATCATACCCCTAGACCATCAAGCCATAAAATGATTTATAAATGTTCGAGATTATTAGTACATTATTTTGATACGAAATTCTGCCGGTTAGATATTTCGGTTCTTCAAAGTTGAAAGCCAAAATACGAACGGGCTTGACCGGGAATTGAACCCGGGACCACTCGCACCCTAAGCGAGTATCATACCCCTAGACCATCAAGCCATGTGAAGGCGGTTATATGTTCGAGCTTCACTATTTATTGATTCTAATATTCATCAATTCTGTATTCCTATTTAAGTCGGCTCACAGTGTCGGTTTGGAAATTTTGAAAGATGTAAAATTAGAGAGATCATTTAATTTGCCTGTATTTCGTACTAACGTTAAATTATGTATCTGTTGTGTACACTTACGTTCATTTTCATATCTTAACTGATAAGTGAATTTGTTACACGCGATATTTTATTATTTCTACTCTATAAGCTCCTTAATTTAATTAAATACATTGATATGACATTTTATTTTGTATGGTATCTATAATGTGTGGATTTGTCCTTAGCAAAGCTTGGTGGATAAATTTTTTTTTGTTTATATGTTTTTCAAGGCAAATTAACAGGTTTAATTGTATATCACAATAATATGCTAAACTTAATTCAAATTCTGTAAAAGAATAGTCTTATATAATGTGACACTAACATGAGTAAAAACAAGACATAAAATATAGTAATAATCAAAAATAGACAAATCTATACCGGTTTGATGTTGAGCAAACAAAACTAAGCTTAACTTAGTAGCTACAATCACTAAATCTGTATCTTTGTACTGTATAGTAGGTAGCAAAAGTTGGTACTTTTTTCAAAATAGATTTGTTGGTAAGATGTGACAATATTCAAATAATTACAATATAAACTGTAAATAAAATTCACACTGTATTAATAAACTATCGTGTTTCCTCTAAAATAATGCAATATGTTGAAACTGAAGCATTCCCCACAACAAATGAATAGCTCTTTGATTTCAGTGTATCGAAACAAAAGCTATTAATTCTATCTACGTAAGTAACTCACTTTATACTACAGTTCTGAAAATCAACTATTAACAATGTGTATTTTATCAATATTTTTGTAACTTATGATGACTAACTTGTGTACATTAAAGTTAGATTAAATAATTACGAACATTAGAAGGGATTATTAGTTAAATGGATTGTATTTTATTTTACTATATCGCATATTTAGGAATAAATAGAAATTCATTTGCTTGTTTCTATATTTTAGTGGAAGGGATCATTTTTCACTCTAGTTGAATATTTATGTGCTTTAAATCACAATTTAAATCCTTTTTTCGGAACTAATATATAATAATTACTATTTAAATATAATTTTTATTATATAGTTTTTTCTTATATGAGCGAAGATGTGAAACCGACCGACAATTCATAACTCTCTATACCATTTCCATGTCTTTTTTTCTCATATTTAGAGTTTTGAAGTGGTGCTGTATGAGTGTTGCTCTTTGAGTGTTGCTCTTTGTGTGTTGCTCTTTGAGTGTTGCTCTTTGTTTATCTAGTACTTGTGATGGCAAATTGCCAGCACTGTTGTCCAATGCTTCAGCAATGCACGCACTGGAATTGCTTTAGAAATTAACATTGCTTCAATTCGATAGCGCTAATATTTGCTACTTCGGAAACAAATGAAAAATGCTATTTCGATCAATTTTATTCATAGACTTTTTTTAAATTTATTTAAAAAAAAAGTATTTTTTATCAGAGGTAAAAATGTATTTGTTCGTAAAAGATAGTAAATAATTAGTTATCATTTTCACAGTATATGTAGTAATAGTTATATTAAATTATGGTAGCAATAGCTATTTAATTCACAACATACAAATGTTGTGTGACTTTGGTATTTATTCTTTAAAAAAATCGTCAAATTTTTATATAATTTTAAAGAGCAGGAAATAAGATTTGGTAACTTATCTTTTTTGTCACACTTTACATCTTAGCTATATTTCTGTGTGTAAGTTTAAATACATAAGTATATATAGACACATCATGTAAGGCACAGTCACTAGCACATATGTAACTGGTTGAAGCGTTATTCCGAAATGATACTGGAACAAACTATAGTTATATTGTAAATATCCTATATAAGGCGCAAGGCTTGATGGTCTAGGGGTATGATTCTCGCTTCGGGTGCGAGAGGTCCCGGGTTCAATTCCCGGTCAAGCCCTTTTAAAATATAATAAGTTTCCGGTTAATGCGTATTCATATACTGTAATGTAGCAAAGATAAGAAACTGATATAGAATGTTATTCCAAATAATTAATACGCATTACAGTAATCTTCCATCGTCGCTCTCTGTGTTCGTATCTGATTGGCTGTCACAGTGTTTATTTACATGGGAAATATAGATAAGTTATGGTACTGAGTCACTCACTGTACAGTGAAAAGTGAAGTGATTTGCGCTTTGAAAACATCATTACTGCTACTCAATATCCAAAGTGTTTTTAGTTCTATTGATTACTTAGAATAGGGCTAAAACTGTCCCTTTTCATATTTTGGTTATTAAACAACTTGTGCAATATATCATTTTAAGCTATACAATAAAAAAATTCAATTACACATTAATTTATACAATTTTTTGTGAAAGGAGAGTTCACTTGAAAAATATTCTAATATTTATTATATCTCTTTGATTTTTATAGAAAGTTTTAAGCATAGAAATATTTTATTTTTAATAAACATTAATTTTTGGAACGGTACATAGATCCAAACTCTAATTTTGTATGTTTCAATGATGTAAATGACTAAATGTATTTAGGCTTGAAGTAACTTTAGCGAGTTAAACTTCTCTATTTGGAATAAAATAACTTCCATAATTGGGTTAGATATTGCTTATAACTATGATTTAGTAATGTATTACTGGATAGCGTGTTCAGTTTAGTCTTCATTGCAGGGGCCTATATTCATCACTAAAACCTACCTTAACCCTCAGGTGTCATGTTTCTTATGTCATTATTACCTATCTTTTGAATATATGAATTGATAGGTAGAAACTATAACAATAGTCAATGTTTTCATTGTTATTGGAATATATTTGAATATTTGTTATAAAGCATAAATATCATTTTGCTAATGATATGTGTTTATACTTTAGAGAGACTATAAAGTTGTTCTGTTGATACATTTTTCGGTTTTAAGATATTCTATTCCAAATTTCCCTTCAGAATTGGTAAAAGTATTTAATATATCTGTACCTGTGATTATATTTTAAAATTGTTCCTATTGGTATCTCGGTAGTGTTATTGGTATATAAATTAATTCGGTAACAGTGTTATTTAACCTTTATTTTAATTAGTACCTGCAGGTGTCATGAATACAAATTAAAATAAAAGTTGATAAACTTATATAATTTTTCATATTTGACCGAAAATGTATAACCATCCGATAACTTTGAACTTACCCAGCTGATCAGTATGACACCGATATCGAAATAATTCCATGTATATGATATCTAGAGCTATATACCATTAGAGAACAATTGTAGTTTATACTTGTATGAAGTTGTATGAGACAGAGAGTTTTCTATTTCCTGTTATCTGTTCCAGTTTAGTTATAGCAAACGCACTTTAAAAGCTACCAATACAATCCATGTACACATTAGTGGCACCTATCAATATACACATTGTTGTTACCTACCACTGACGTACTGTGTGTCAGTACATCGCATCACTGTGCACATTAACCTATAAAGTGAAAGCTCCAGTTAATAATATCTATCAATAGTATCATTACTTTCATGGCTTGATGGTCTAGGGGTATGATTCTCGCTTTGGGTGCGAGAGGTCCCGGGTTCAAATCCCGGTCAAGCCCGGTTGAATTTTAAATTCACAAACTTAGTGATGGTTTAATTATTTTTGAACATTTTATTCATAAAACTATCCACTATTTTCCAACTGATTTTCGTCAAAAAGGTTTTTCGAATAAAATGTTCTTCGTTGTATGAAATTGGATACAAGATACCTGTATAATATTGTTTATTTACTCTATTCACTTTGTCTCATTTCCCAATATTCAGTCCACGTCCCTTATATCCTTCCAATAATGTCCCCCCTGTCCCTCTTTGTTTGCAGATATCTTGATAAGTAACGTTCTTTCTATCCTGTTCATCACAGAGTCTGGATAAAAATGAACATTACTTTGAGAAACAGATACTAGAAAAAAAAACACAATAAAATGATACTTAAAATTATGTTAATTAAGAATTACCATAATTATAATAAACACAAAATTTACAAATATTTAAATTGTATACATTTTATTGTGACATCCTGTATCTATCTGCAAACTATCCCTTTGCCTATCTCTTCCTCTCCTTTCCCCTGCCTATCTCTTCCCTTCCTTTCCCCTGCCTATATTTTCCATCCTTTCCCCTGCCTATCTTTCCCCTCCTTTCCCCTGCCTATCTTTCCCCTCTTTTTCCCTGCCTATCTTTCCCCTCTTTTTCCCTGCCTATCTTTCCCCTAATTTCCCCTGCCTATCTTTCCCCTAATTTCCCCTGCCTATCTTTCCCCTCCTTTCCAGTGCCTATCTTCCCCTCCTTTCCCGTGCCTATCTTTCCCCTGCCTTTCTTTCCCCTGCCTATCTCTCACCCTTTTCTTTTCTACTAGTGATAGGTTCACTCCCATTAATGCCTTAGTTACGATACACTATCCAGCTGATTAGTTCCATCTTCCTAATAGTCGGAAACTCTTTATTATAATAGGATGTATTTCTTTATTTTCCATTTAAAAGATAGAAATTTGTGACATGGCTAGATTTTGAGGGAATAATTTATGAAATTTTCCAATGATTATTAATAATATTTTAGTAATTCATTGCCTAAATTACAGTGGCATAAATAGTTTTTTATTGTTTCTCTAATTATTTTTTGAATGCTTTTTCTTTCAAATTGCGTTTTTCCTCCTCTAATTTCCCTCTAATTCCCTCTAAATTGTTCTGGAGGGGAAGTAGTAAATAGAAAGGAATAAAGAGTGCATAGACTATCTAGCAATTAGTGTAAGCTATTTAATTTAGCTGACAGTGAGGTGGCAGGGGTGTCATTCACATTTTTGTAGAATATTTTGTCTGATATTCACTGCATCTAATTCTATTGTTTAGATCAAGCAATGCGTTCTATATATTCAGAGAATTGATAAACTTGCGAGTTATATATCTTATCTAATCGATTCTTATAAATTCTGTTATGCCCATTTTTTTTTTAAATTATTGTGTCATTCATTTCGTTATCTGGACTATGAAATGTCTAACTTTAACTTGCTTTTCCATATCATGAACAGTTCGTTTTATTGATAATATTGTCTATGTATTTTCTATTTATTGCATCATGTAAATACAAAATTTTACTACTTTTATGGCTTGATGGTCATGATTCTCGCTTTGGGTGCGAGAGGTCCCGGGTTCAAATCCCGGTCAAGCCCGGTTCAATTTTAATTTCAAAACTTAGTGATGAGATTCAATCATCTTAATTAATCTAGACTTTATGAATATCTATGTCCGAAGCCCATAATTATTCCATTTGTAGCCTCATTATACCTGTTACTAGTTGATGTTCATTTATCAGCATAACTGCCCCCAGGGGCTCTATCCTGAAGCTGTCTGTGGTGAATGGAAGAGAAGGGGGGTGGCGTCCCTTGGGCCCCGAACTGTTATAATTTTGATTATGGATTGTCTTTTTTATTATTATCATGTTAATCATTTTTTAACGCTACTTTCAATTTTAGAGGATAACGCTAGGGCTATGCTCTTCAACTACGAGGTCTTAGATTTCTGTGTTAGGTATAGACTTGTAGGCTTCATTTACTATCACCTCTTCATTTTCCTCTTCCATTCGTGAGTACAACCACTGGTACTTGTGTTCCTTGTGTTACATTCCTTGGTAAGTGACTGCATTCACGGAGTAGCTTTTCTGCATCCATGAGCATTGTCACAGACGGTGGTAGATCACTTTGTTTATGAGTCACTTACCTTTCTGACTGCTTCTTCCAGTCCCTTGTATTTAATTTCCTTTTGACGTCAGCGATATGGCCTTTGGTCCCCCTACTAAAAAAATACCACATACACTTCATATTACAATAAATAAATTATCTGAAAATGAATCAGAATATCTAGGAGTTTGTTATTCTCTTTAATTAAATATGTTATCAGACACACTGAAGAGGAGACTCAAAGGGCCGGTAAACCTTTGTAGGCTTTTCTATCCTGTTGATGAATATATCCAGGGGAATTTATTATAGAAGAAGAATGTCGCTTGTTGAATTTAAAAAGTATTTTTAATTATGTATATTCTTTAATTTGGATCAATAGATCAGAATCGCTATAAATGCGCGGGCATTTTAGCAACAAGCGTTTAATTAGTTAAATAATTTTTTTCCCTAATTGCATTAATAATTGTATAGGAATATTATATGCGACTAAGTCTCTTTCTTTTTTAATATAAATACTGATAAGCTATCTATAAATAAAATATTTTATAATATACATTATATGCTGATAAGCTACTTATCAATATGATAATTATGTATACGAATATACTATAATAAGTTGAAATAACTGTTCAATGTTTATGCTAGGTGATTTAGTCTAAAACTGAACTTGTATAGAAATAAATGTTACTTTGCTAATCGCTATATTTCAGACTAATTACAACTGACACAAGACTTCAGTTACTGGATAACTTTTTAATGGTTTTAACTGGTTCTTCTAGATTATTTATTACTTTAATCACGAGTTCACAACCTTCAACATTCTGCATGAGTATTGCTAGTAATGTACAGACAACCAAAAAAGTGATGGATATATATATATATATCTATAGGTAGAGTATATTAGCAAAATATCTAAATATTGAGGATCTTGATATTCTCTCTAAGAAGTGCGATCATTTTAATTTTTGAAATATAAGTCTTTTTCTGATATATAATTATCATGTCAACAGCAATAAACCAGGAGCTTGAAAAAATTATATCACATTTAAAATTTAAGACATTAATTTGTTGTAGCTGTAGTGAATGAATGAAAGATGTATTTCCTTACAACAAATAGATTTGAAAGAAATTTATAGCAAACGTTTGTTTATACTCTATAATTTAACCATTTTTGTGAATATGGAAAGAGGTCGGTATCTATAGGTATGGCCCGAACATTTTGGATTTTAAAATTTTGGCAGTGATATTTTTTCATGGCTTGATGGTCTAGGGGTATGATACTCGCTTAGGGTGCGAGTGGTCCCGGGTTCAATTCCCGGTCAAGCCCGCTTCGTTTTATCTTTAAAAGATAAGGCATTCTTCCTATCGTCAGTGCAATTTTAATGACTCATCGTCACTGCTTAACTCGTCATATTTAACCATTAACGATGAAGTTTTCATAGAATAACTGCTTGCGCTCATAGATCACTACTAGTTTTTCTCTGGTAATGCCACTTTATCTTTTGTTAATGTGAATTTAATTTAACAAGAACCATCATGAAGGCGGGTCATTAACTCGCCAAGAGATTCGTATCAGTTTCACCTGAAAGTACACAATGGCCGATGGATTTAGTGGGATGGTTTTTATCCAAAGTTCACAATGGAGAATATTCAGGGTGTAATTAAAAGAGATTTATTTGTTCCATTGTGTCCGTGGCTTCCCCTCGATTTATCGTGTTCAATTTAGCGCAATAACGGAGCACGTTAAATAGACTCGTAAATCCTCACTCGTCAATTTAGATCGCTGTGCTCTTTATAGACTCTGAAGCTCGTGCTCACTTCACACGAACTGTATAATGCTCGCACTGTAGACTGTAGTGATCACACTGTAGACTGCAGTGATCACACTGTAGACTGCAGTGATCACTCTGTAGACTGCAGTGATCACACTGTAGACTGCAGTGATCACACTGTAGACTACAGTGATCACACTGTAGACTGCAGTGATCACACTGTAGACTGTAGTGATCACACTGTAGACTGTAGTGATCACACTGTAGACTGTAGTGATCACACTGTAGACTGTAGTGATTACACTGTAGACTGTAGTGATCACACTGTAGACTGTAGTGATCACACTGTAGACTGCAGTGATCACACTGTAGACTGCAGTGATCACTCTGTAGACTGCAGTGATCACACTGTAGACTGCAGTGATCACACTGTAGACTACAGTGATCACACTGTAGACTGCAGTGAT
This sequence comes from Caprella mutica, assembly GCA_947561585.1. Taxonomy (NCBI): domain Eukaryota; kingdom Metazoa; phylum Arthropoda; class Malacostraca; order Amphipoda; family Caprellidae; genus Caprella; species Caprella mutica. Next base: position 91,126 of record CANNZV010000810.1, on the reverse strand, counting down.
CACACTGTAGACTGTAGTGATCACACTGTAGACTGTAGTGATCACACTGTAGACTGTAGTGATCACACTGTAGACTGTAGTGATCACACTGTAGACTGTAGTGATCACACTGTAGACTGTAGTGATTACACTGTAGACTGTAGTGATCACTCTATAGACTGTAGTGATCGCACTGTAGACTTGAATTGAAATAGCTGTTCCTATTTTTTCAGTTAAGTCTATATATTATAACTTTGATTATTCATTATTATTTCAATGCATTTCAGTATTTAGTGTCATAGCATGTATTATTTAGTACAGGATGTCCATTTCCCGTTCATGGTATTCCAAATTTATTCTTTCTACCTAAACTCTTATCAGATTTATAATATATGCAACAAAACTTATTAATGTATTTTTTATATTTGAATTTAAGAACTTCATTCATTGTAACTCTTTTTATAATGCTATTCAATTTTCTCTCTTTAGATCATTACAGAATTTTTTTTCAAATTCTAAAGTCATTCAGAACTAAAAAAAAATTTTGTCTGTTTTTTGTGTAGTTATTTTAAAAAGATTGTATTTTGTATAGTTAGTTGTATTAAATAATCAAATTTGAAATAACGTATTACATTAAATTAGAAAAAGTTTTATATTCTGAAGATTCGCATAATTGAACGGGTGCGATGGTCGCATTTAAAGGTTAGTTGCTATGTCGCTATTCAGTTGCAAATGGTAGGTGTCCTATCAGGTGTAATAGGTAATGGTGTCCTATCAGGTGTAATAGGTAATGGTGTCCTATCAGGTGTAATAGGTAATGGTGTCCTATCAGGTGTAATAGGTAATGGTGTCCTATCAGGTGTAATAGGTAATGGTGTCCTATCAGGTGTAATAGGTAATGGTGTCCTATCAGGTGTAATAGGTAATGGTGTCCTATCAGGTGTAATAGGTAATGGTGTCCTATCAGGTGTAATAGGTAATGGTGTCCTATCAGGTGTAATAGGTAATGGTGTCCTATCAGGTGTAATAGGTAATGGTGTCCTATCAGGTGTAATAGGTAATGGTGTCCTATCAGGTGTAATAGGTAATGGTGTCCTATCAGGTGTAATAGGTAATGGTGTCCTATCAGGTGTAATAGGTAATGGTGTCCTATCAGGTGTAATAGGTAATGGTGTCCTATCAGGTGTAATAGGTAATGGTGTCTTATCAGTTATAATAGGTAATGGTGTCCTATCAGGTGTAATAGGTAATGGTGTCCTATCAGGTGTAATAGGTAATGGTGTCCTATCAGGTGTAATAGGTAATGGTGTCCTATCAGGTGTAATAGGTAATGGTGTCCTATCAGTTATAATAGGTAATGGTGTCCTATCAGGTGTAATAGGTAATGGTGTCCTATCAGGTGTAATAGGTAATGGTGTCCTATCAGGGGTAATAGGTAATGGTGTCCTATCAGGTGTAATAGGTAATGGTGTCCTATCAGGTGTAATAGGTAATGGTGTCCTATCAGGTGTAATAGGTAATGGTGTCCTATCAGTTGTAATAGGTAATGGTGTCCTATCAGTTGTAATAGGTAATGGTGTCCTATCAGTTGTAATAGGTAATGGTGTCCTATCAGGTGTAATAGGTAATGGTGTCCTATCAGGTGTATTAGGTAATGGTGTCCTATCAGATGTAATAGGTAATGGTGTCCTATCAGTTGTAATAGGTAATGGTGTCCTATCAGTTGTAATAGGTAATGGTGTCCTATCAGGTGTAATAGGTAATGGTGTCCTATCAGGTGTAATAGGTAATGGTGTCCTATCAGGTGCAATAGGTAATGGTGTCCTATCAGTTGTAATAGGTAATGGTGTCCTATCAGGTGCAATAGGTAATGGTGTCCTATCAGTTGTAATAGGTAATGGTGTCCTATCAGTTGTAATAGGTAATGGTGTCCTATTAGGTGTAATAGGTAATGGTGTCATATCAGGTGTAATAGGTAATGGTGTCCTATCAGTTGTAATAGGTAATGGTGTCCTATCAGTTATAATAGGTAATGGTGTCCTATCAGTTGTAATAGGTAATGGTGTCCTATCAGGTGTAATAGGTAATGGTGTCCTATCAGGTGTAATAGGTAATGGTGTCCTATCAGGTGTAATAGGTAATGGTGTCCTATCAGTTGTAATAGGTAATGGTGTCCTATCAGTTGTAATAGGTAATGGTGTCCTATCAGGTGTAATAGGTAATGGTGTCCTATCAGGTGTAATAGGTAATGGTGTCCTATCAGATGTAATAGGTAATGGTGTCCTATCAGTTGTAATAGGTAATGGTGTCCTATCAGTTGTAATAGGTAATGGTGTCCTATCAGGTGTAATAGGTAATGGTGTCCTATCAGATGTAATAGGTAATGGTGTCCTATCAGGTGCAATAGGTAATGGTGTCCTATCAGTTGTAATAGGTAATGGTGTCCTATCAGGTGCAATAGGTAATGGTGTCCTATCAGTTGTAATAGGTAATGGTGTCCTATCAGTTGTAATAGGTAATGGTGTCCTATCAGGTGTAATAGGTAATGGTGTCCTATCAGGTGTAATAGGTAATGGTGTCCTATCAGGTGTAATAGGTAATGGTGTCCTATCAGTTGTAATAGGTAATGGTGTCCTATCAGGTGTAATAGGTAATGGTGTCCTATCAGGTGTAATAGGTAATGGTGTCCTATCAGTTGTAATAGGTGATGGTGTCCTATCAGTTATAATAGGTAATGGTGTCCTATCAGGTGTAATAGGTAATGGTGTCCTATCAGTTATAATAGGTAATGGTGTCCTATCAGGTGTAATAGGTAATGGTGTCCTATCAGTTATAATAGGTAATGGTGTCCTATCAGGTGTAATAGGTAATGGTGTCTTATCAGTTATAATAGGTAATGGTGTCCTATCAGGTGTAATAGGTAATGGTGTCCTATCAGGTGTAATAGGTAATGGTGTCCTATCAGGTGTAATAGGGAATGGTGTCCAATCAGGTGTAATAGGGAATGGTGTCCAATCAGGTGTAATAGGTAATGGTGTCCTATCAGGTGTAATAGGTAATGGTGTCCTATCAGGGGTAATAGGTAATGGTGTCCTATCAGGTGTAATAGGTAATGGTGTCCTATCAGGTGTAATAGGTAATGGTGTCCTATCAGGTGTAATAGGTAATGGTGTCCTATCAGTTGTAATAGGTAATGGTGTCCTATCAGTTGTAATAGGTAATGGTGTCCTATCAGTTGTAATAGGTAATGGTGTCCTATCAGGTGTAATAGGTAATGGTGTCCTATCAGGTGTAATAGGTAATGGTGTCCTATCAGGTGTAATAGGTAATGGTGTCCTATCAGATGTAATAGGTAATGGTGTCCTATCAGTTGTAATAGGTAATGGTGTCCTATCAGGTGTAATAGGTAATGGTGTCCTATCAGGTGTAATAGGTAATGGTGTCCTATCAGTTGTAATAGGTAATGGTGTCCTATCAGTTATAATAGGTAATGGTGTCCTATCAGTTATAATAGGTAATGGTGTCCTATCAGGTGTAATAGGTAATGGTGTCCTATCAGGTGTAATAGGTAATGGTGTCCTATCAGGTGTAATAGGTAATGGTGTCCTATCAGGTGTAATAGGTAATGGTGTCCTATCAGGGGTAATAGGTAATGGTGTCCTATCAGTTGTAATAGGTAATGGTGTCCTATCAGGTGTAATAGGTAATGGTGTCCTATCAGGTGTAATAGGTAATGGTGTCCTATCAGGTGTAATAGGTAATGGTGTCCTATCAGTTGTAATAGGTAATGGTGTCCTATCAGTTGTAATAGGTAATGGTGTCCTATCAGGTGTAATAGGTAATGGTGTCCTATCAGGTGTAATAGGTAATGGTGTCCTATCAGTTATAATAGGTAATGGTGTCCTATCAGGTGTAATAGGTAATGGTGTCCTATCAGTTATAATAGGTAATGGTGTCCTATCAGGTGTAATAGGTAATGGTGTCTTATCAGTTATAATAGGTAATGGTGTCTTATCAGTTATAATAGGTAATGGTGTCCTATCAGGTGTAATAGGTAATGGTGTCCTATCAGGTGTAATAGGTAATGGTGTCCTATCAGGTGTAATAGGTAATGGTGTCCTATCAGGTGTAATAGGTAATGGTGTCCTATCAGGGGTAATAGGTAATGGTGTCCTATCAGGTGTAATAGGTAATGGTGTCCTATCAGGTGTAATAGGTAATGGTGTCCTATCAGGTGTAATAGGTAATGGTGTCCTATCAGTTGTAATAGGTAATGGTGTCCTATCAGTTGTAATAGGTAATGGTGTCCTATCAGTTGTAATAGGTAATTGTGTCCTATCAGGTGTAATAGGTAATGGTGTCCTATCAGGTGTAATAGGTAATGGTGTCCTATCAGATGTAATAGGTAATGGTGTCCTATCAGTTGTAATAGGTAATGGTGTCCTATCAGGTGTAATAGGTAATGGTGTCCTATCAGGTGTAATAGGTAATGGTGTCCTATCAGTTATAATAGGTAATGGTGTCCTATCAGGTGTAATAGGTAATGGTGTCCTATCAGGTGTAATAGGTAATGGTGTCTTATCAGTTATAATAGGTAATGGTGTCTTATCAGTTATAATAGGTAATGGTGTCCTATCAGGTGTAATAGGTAATGGTGTCCTATCAGTTGTAATAGGTAATGGTGTCCTATCAGGTGTAATAGGTAATGGTGTCCTATCAGGTGTAATAGGTAATGGTGTCCTATCAGGTGTAATAGGTAATGGTGTCCTATCAGGGGTAATAGGTAATGGTGTCCTATCAGGTGTAATAGGTAATGGTGTCCTATCAGGTGTAATAGGTAATGGTGTCCTATCAGGTGTAATAGGTAATGGTGTCCTATCAGTTGTAATAGGTAATGGTGTCCTATCAGTTGTAATAGGTAATGGTGTCCTATCAGGTGTAATAGGTAATGGTGTCCTATCAGGTGTAATAGGTAATGGTGTCCTATCAGATGTAATAGGTAATGGTGTCCTATCAGTTGTAATAGGTAATGGTGTCCTATCAGTTGTAATAGGTAATGGTGTCCTATCAGGTGTAATAGGTAATGGTGTCCTATCAGGTGTAATAGGTAATGGTGTCCTATCAGGTGCAATAGGTAATGGTGTCCTATCAGTTGTAATAGGTAATGGTGTCCTATCAGGTGCAATAGGTAATGGTGTCCTATCAGTTGTAATAGGTAATGGTGTCCTATCAGTTGTAATAGGTAATGGTGTCCTATTAGGTGTAATAGGTAATGGTGTCATATCAGGTGTAATAGGTAATGGTGTCCTATCAGGTGCAATAGGTAATGGTGTCCTATCAGTTGTAATAGGTAATGGTGTCCTATCAGTTATAATAGGTAATGGTGTCCTATCAGTTGTAATAGGTAATGGTGTCCTATCAGGTGTAATAGGTAATGGTGTCCTATCAGGTGTAATAGGTAATGGTGTCCTATCAGGTGTAATAGGTAATGGTGTCCTATCAGGTGTAATAGGTAATGGTGTCCTATCAGGTGCAATAGGTAATGGTGTCCTATCAGGTGCAATAGGTAATGGTGTCCTATCAGGTGTAATAGGTAATGGTGTCCTATCAGGTGTAATAGGTAATGGTGTCCTATCAGGTGTAATAGGTAATGGTGTCCTATCAGTTATAATAGGTAATGGTGTCCTATCAGTTATAATAGGTAATGGTGTCCTATCAGTTATAATAGGTAATGGTGTCCTATCAGGTGCAATAGGTAATGGTGTCCTATCGGTTGTAATAGGTAATGGTGTCCTATCAGGTGTAATAGGTAATGGTGTCCTATCAGGTGTAATAGGTAATGGTGTCCTATCAGGTGTAATAGGTAATGGTGTCCTATCAGGTGTAATAGGTAATGGTGTCCTATCAGGTGTAATAGGTAATGGTGTCCTATCAGTTGTAATAGGTAATGGTGTCCTATCAGTTGTAATAGGTAATGGTGTCCTATCAGTTGTAATAGGTAATGGTGTCCTATCAGTTGTAATAGGTAATGGTGTCCTATCAGTTGTAATAGGTAATGGTGTCCTATCAGGTGTAATAGGTAATGGTGTCCTATCAGGTGTAATAGGTAATGGTGTCCTATCAGGTGTAATAGGTAATGGTGTCCTATCAGGTGTAATAGGTAATGGTGTCCTATCAGTTGTAATAGGTAATGGTGTCCTATCAGTTGTAATAGGTAATGGTGTCCTATCAGTTGTAATAGGTAATGGTGTCCTATCAGGTGTAATAGGTAATGGTGTCCTATTAGTTACAATAGGTAGGTGTCCTATTTTCGCTCCTTGTGATCGCTGTACATTACATTCAAGTCTCTCTTCCGTGTAAGAATATCTCTAACATTTCCTGTAACATATCTGTAGGCATCCAGTTACAACCCTTTGAAAGCATGTATCGCCATTAAACTCATACCTAGTAATTGTATTAAATAACCTGCAGTAATTTAACAACCATCTGATTTTCTCAACTTATAAAATTGAAATTTGAAAAAATTCAATAATGATTAAATTTCCTTTGTGATTTCTATCGGCAGTTGCAGGAGTTAGAAATAAGCCTTCCATTCCCATGGTAATATCACATTTTGAAGGGTGTACGGTTACTCAGGGGTGTACGGTTACTCTGCGGTAATTGGAGCGGTAATCTCTCAGGAAGTATCCCGAGGTAACACGGTACGTGTAACCTGTGTATAGTGTGTAGTTCGTACACACGTGGGATCAAAGTTCACTATGCGGTTTCTATCAAAAATAATTTGAGGTGGAAACAATTTAGAAAAATATTTCTAATTGAGGTTATTATTAATAGAAATAAAGACATAAGTAAAAAGAAAGAGAATATCTTTTTTGTCATATTTGCTACATATATTGAATTATTTTATCTTTAGAAAAGTGAAAATTATAGATACTGTTACTTAAAAGAAAATTAAATTTTTCGCCAAAAACATATTTTTAAAAGATTATATGTATATTAATATTCATAATAAATATATAAGCGATATATCAACAATTAGATTTCAGCTTAGTCTATTATGAAGTACAGCTCTATGGTATGATTGTTGTTGTAGCAGTTCATTGATTTTATAGGGACAAATTATGTCTTTACTAATAAATTTTCCTTATTCCCTTCAAAAATTGGCTTTTTATAGTGATATATGCATTGTGAATTTCGAATATCAATAAGGTATAGCATCAATTTTCTGCGGTTTATTTCCACATTTCTGTTTCATAGTACAACATGCATGTTAACGTAAATAAGTGTTATAGTTGCTATTTAGATAAAATAAAATGGTGAAAAGGTTTAAAACAGCTTCTTACTCTTTGAAAATTATCTCTGATGGGTAGGTAAGTCATGTACATTAGAAAAATATTAGACTGTCAATGATCAGTGAATACAAACTATTTCAACTATTTTAATGTTTAAAATATGTTGACGGTAGTAGTCTAATGTTCACTTCGAACCATTTACTTGTTTCTGGTTTCAAATGGAGGAATGTGGTAAGATTTCCTTTACCCCGTTCATATTTCAACTTCTTCCCTATTAATTTGTTATTTTCACAATCATCAAATTCTCTTCTGTTAATTTTTTATTTATTTACCGTAAAAAAGTTTCCACACACAAGATTATTTTGTAATAGAGCAATGAGAATTTACCTCTTGTTTGCAAATTTCTCCGAAAAAAAATTCGCTAAACGGAATTTTCGCCGCGTGAATTTTTTATTTATTTCTATAGATAATAATCTTTTGAATGAAATAGTAAAATATTTTTTGTTTGTTTACAGGGTCAAGAGGATGCTTAAAATAACGGGTTATATGTCATGTATAAACAATCTCTTTATTTTGAATGTAGATACCTGACTATTTATCGCATAATTTATTGTTCATTTAATAAGTTTTACATCATCCCCGCCATACACTTGTTGAATAATAATTTAACTATTTGGATACTTCTCATTAATATCTCATCATTCAGTATATGTCTCTAAAGATCATTTTAACTTTATTACTATTGCATCTTGCCCATCATATTATAATATCAAGGGAAGATACATTACAGCAATTGCTAGTCACACTCTATTAGGGCCATAATGTTCCATTGCCTCTATAGATTCATCATTGAGTGACTGTTAACATGGGTTAGAGCCTCACATTACTAGAGTTAGTCCACCAATTGTAGGTTTGACCTGACTGATCGGTTAGAAGTTACAGCCATTCCTTTTTCTAATGCTAATTCTTCTACAACACACTGTGCAGTGGGAGAGTTCTACTCTCTAGAACCTGGACGAACTTCGGGAATTTAGAATAAATATTCAATATTGTGCAAATTGTATACACTAGTAGTAAATAAATTACAATTTAGTCTTTATTTATCAACAAATAGTATACTCAGTTTTTATCTTCTCTTGCTAACGCTATTAGCTCTGGTTGGAATAGACAGGTTACTATGTCTGAGTAGTTATACATTAGTCTGATAAGAAATGCAGTCAATAGATGCAGCTCAATATTATACATACATATAAGCTTTACTCGTATGTCCACAAAGAGTTGGACGATTGGTAATCTAAGAGAGTGAAAGTAAGATATAACAGCGTGGCTTGATGGTCTAGGGGTATGATACTCGCTTAGGGTGCGAGTGGTCCCGGGTTCAATTCCCGGTCAAGCCCGAGTCTATTTTGAATACTTTTTTTTATTATATTAGTAAAATACTAATGTGCACGCAATAAAATTGAATGATATTTTATTAATTTTCTTGTTTAATATCATTTAGATATGAAATGAGTCAGGTGTATGTATATCTTTTACAAGCATATTTGTCAAAGGAAATGAATGATTTTTTCTTGATTTAGTAAGCATTGAAATTAGAAAGCTTTTAAACAATTGATTACTATGGCTTGATGGTCTAGGGGTATGATTCTCGCTTTGGGTGCGAGAGGTCCCGGGTTCAAATCCCGGTCAAGCCCGTTCCTTTTTCATGCAAGTTATTAAATACATGGTATTCATCTAGCCATGCATTGCTTGTAAAGACAGTATTTGCGTATACTGTGTAAAACTCTTCCCGTCTCTCGTTCTTTTTCTTTCATTTGGTTGCTAATAGTTACTTAAAGGCTTATCTTTTTACCTGCACAGATTAGCGTGTGTTACACCTGTAATTAGTGTCAACAGTCTCAAAAGAAATAGGCTTATTAACTACTTCTCTGGGAATGGCTTCCTGTTACCTAAACATGTAATTAGGATAACTTACGAATTATCGGTCGGTTCCACATCTTCGGTCATATGAGAAAATACGATATAATAATTATTATTTTATCGTTTTTCTTATATGATCGAAAAAGTGAAACTGACCGTTATTTAATAACTAACCCTACCCCCAGACTGTTTTTTATTAATTATATGTCAAAGCTTTCTTTGACAGTCCTAACTTTTCAATAATAATATATCCTATTTCTCCACGCTGTTTATGCATTCAATTCCCCTCCACAAGCAAAGTGTGATGGTTGATGGAGATTCACTTCCTTTTAATTAAGATACAATCGCTCTCTGTTAATTTAAAAATAGTCAATTATTAAAGCTGTATGCGGTCTATTCTCATTATCCCGATAAAAGATACCTTATCTACTCCCGCCCGTCGAGATGTGGGTTATTTATATGCTTATTATACGAATAAATATATATTTTATTACCCACTCATTATATATTTTTCTTACCTTCTCATTATATATTTTCCATTATAGCTCAAATACAAAGATTTACCACCAAGATACAGTATAGTTATTAAATATGGTATAAACTTCCCATTGCTACTTTTTCATGTGAAATATTGTTTTCATATTTAAATATATTTGATACAAGCTCTCCCATTAATCTACTCATAGAAAATTAAACCATAGATTATTGATATTTGCATTCAACTTCAATTAGTCAGCTGATTTCTTTTAATTGTTTTAGGACTGACTTATTTATATGGGATTCAATGTTATATAATATTTATATTACGATACATTGCATTAATATAATTCATAATATATTGTTATTAATAAAACCATCCAGTAATTTGAAGTAATTAATTCATTATATACTTATGTGATTGTTTTGTAAGTAGTGTCAATCTTTCTGTTTTTAAATATTATTGTTTGTCGTTAAATTGTTTGACATTTTGTTTTATTGTTGAAAGCGTGCAAAGCATTAATTAGTTTTTTTTTATGTTTCAGGTATGGATTTATGGTACTTGTCTTGATGAACTGTAAGTAAATCAAATAAATATTAATTGATACATTTTTCATGAGTTTACATCTCAATCTAAAATTTCTTTATTTTAACAATAGTTCCCTAACAATTTTAACCAAACAGTCCCTATATTGTGAATAATAAATTACTAACTTTTTTTAAAAGTTATTTAGGAAACAATATGTGATGTGATGTTTGATATATCTTCCATAATCTCCTAATGTATTTATATCATAGTTTATTTTCACTCAAATGGTGTGACAGTAGAAAGGTAAACATGGAAACTTGTAACTGACCATAGCAGCTATATGTAGAATAATTTACATTATATATTCTAGCTATTCATATGTAAGTACAATACACAACAATTTGCGGAATACTTGCATGTATGGAACGCTGTTATAGACATGTTAAACTGGAAAATTTTGAAGATTATTAGTTGTTTTATAGGTACTTCAAGTGATTTTTAGAGAATTTATAATAGCTTTCTTTATATATCCAGTGAATGCTCAAAGATATTTTTTCTCGTGAATATCGAATAATAATTAATGTTTTTTATATATATCGATAGGCTATTGTGTTTTCATTAGAATCCAAATAGCGTATATTTTTGTATATCAGTACTGTTCATGTTCAGAGCGTAAAATATAACAAGTTCAGTTTCCTGCAAGATATATATTAAATAGATGTTCGTTAGTTAATATGTCCGTTGTCGCTGATATTGCCTTAATTGTTTGCAATGTTAGCGATAATGGCGTGTATGAACCTCCCAGTCTCCTTAAATACAGTCCCTTAACCAGTTATTAGTCCTAATCATTTCCTCTTCCGATAGTCTGCCTATAAATCCTATATTAGGCAGTGTACGTGTAAACAACTCGGATAGATTCGCTACGATTTAGCTTAATAATTTTATATTATATTATTCCTCTGAAAGTGAGATGCATTACTTTAATTCAACTTCCCATTCTTTGTTTAGATTACATAATTAGATTAAATCCTTGTTTTATTAAAGATTCCTAACTACACATTGATGCTGAGATTGTTTTCATTTCTTCAGTTATACTGCAATATTAATTGCTAGATAGATGCTCTAGATTTTCTTTATTAGTTTCAGTTGATAAATGGCCCACTAGATGTACTTCGATAGGCGATGTTAATCCGGAGCAATTGTCTAAATTGGTTGCCTAATGGTTGACCATCAGTAGAGGCTATAGGAAGTAATGTGGTTGACTGCAGACCACTTTCTGAGCAACCATTTCAACCATGCATGACCACTGCACAACATTGGCAAGCTTAACACTTTTTCCTTAATTTGACAGTGATGGATGGAGTTTGGTATTCCACCACAAGTCTCTTCTTGAAGTATTATATAAAATGTATACATATCTTATTATTTTTTATATAAAAGCAAATAACCAACTGGCATATAGTTAGAAGTTATGGTAAGTTACGAATTATCGGTCGGTTTCACATCTTCGGATAGATATAAAAGATTTTTCAAATTTCATTAGCTATTACATCTTTTTTTTTCTTATATGACTGAAGATTTGAAACCGATCGACAATTCGTTACTTACCTTACATTTCCTATCAATCTAACCAAGGAGCCAATGATCTGCACTTTACCATCAGAAAACATAATGAGCATAAACCTCTTTAGCTAGTCTCGAAACTGAACTGTCAGTTGGTAGTTACTGAGACGTCAGAGGTAGCTATGACGCTAATAGCATTTACTTCCTTTGACTTTATAGAATAATAGACATGATGGGACAGATTGCTACCTAGATGTTAGTACAGCTCATCAGGCGTGAGAGTGTAACCTGTCATTTGCTCCATATCATGTCATTTAGTTCTAATGTCCTATTGAAATGTACTTTACTCTTCAGAAGACACATGGATACCTGACAATGAAACAATGCTCATAATAACACTAGTAGAACTTTTTATAAGCAAGTTATTGGAAGTTCTTGTAAGATACTTATTTTTTTTCAATTTTGGTTGATTAAAAAATATGAATAAATTATTTTTTTCCCAATCATTCTTAATTTGTTTCATTCAAATGAATAATAATGTCATTTTAATTTTCACGTTTGTGTCAAGAAAATGTAAGAATATACCTCATTCATGAGTCCACTAACCATTCATTTATTTATCCTATGAAAGTCAGTCAAATATCTCATACCAACATCACAAACAACTTTGAACTGTGTATCCCCAAGCACTCTATCCGGAAGCTGACCTGACTAAGAGCCTTCTTTGAATCAATAACTGATATAATATATAGTAAGAATTGTTTGCTTTAATTTTCCTCTGTTAAATAGGTATAACAAACACCTCTTTTATCTTTTTGCTACTATCACCTAGTTAGTAGATAGTAGCATCCTCTCTTTGTACTCTGGGTGTAGCCACAGGACTTCCTAGTCCAATTATCTCACAGGTAAATCATGCAATGCACAATAACTGTCTTTGGCATTAGCATAATACAGATTGCATGGCAATTAACCAGATAAACACCTGGGCAATTACACGCATTAACTGCCCACTGCTTGGAGTATGTCCTTAGTTAGTGTGTTGAAGTATGTCGTCATAACCACTCTATGATGTGATTATCATCTGATAAAACTGACACATACCTGTTAGCTACCTTGTCAATTGGGTCATAATGTCACCTGGTTAATTGCAATTTTAAATGGTCTATTTGGACATAATGTTACCTGACACATTGTGTCATACGCTTGTTACCTGACACATTGTGTCGTATGCTTGTTACCTGACACATTGTGCCATACGCTTGTTACCTGACACATTGTGTCGTATGCTTGTTACCTGACACATTGTGTCGTATGCTTGTTACCTGACACATTGTGTCGTATGCTTGTTACCTGACACATTGTGTCATATGCTTGTTACCTGACACATTGTGTCATATGCTTGTTACCTGACACATTGTGTCATATGCTTGTTACCTGACACATTGTGTCGTATGCTTGTTACCTGACACATTGTGTCATATGCTTGTTACCTGACACATTGTGTCATATGCTTGTTACCTGACACATTGTGTCATATGCTTGTTACCTGACACATTGTGTCATATGCTTGTTACCTGACACATTGTGTCATATGCTTGTTACCTGACACATTGTGTCGTATGCTTGTTACCTGACACATTGTGCCAAACGCTTGTTACCTGACACATTGTGTCGTATGCTTGTTACCTGACACATTGTGCCAAACGCTTGTTACCTGACACATTGTGCCAAACGCTTGTTACCTGACACATTGTGCCAAACGCTTGTTACCTGACACATTGTGTCGTATGCTTGTTACCTGACACATTGTGTCATATGCTTGTTACCTGACACATTGTGTCATATGCTTGTTACCTGACACATTGTGTCATATGCTTGTTACCTGACACATTGTGTCATATGCTTGTTACCTGACACATTGTGTCATATGCTTGTTACCTGACACATTGTGTCATACGCTTGTTACCTGACACATTGTGTCATATGCTTGTTACCTGACACATTGTGTCATACGCTTGTTATCTGACACATTGTGTCATATGCTTGTTACCTGACACATTGTGTCATACGCTTGTTATCTGACACATTGTGTCATATGCTTGTTACCTGACACATTGTGTCATATGCTTGTTACCTGACACATTGTGTCATATGCTTGTTACCTGACACATTGTGTCATATGCTTGTTACCTGACACATTGTGTCATATGCTTGTTACCTGACACATTGTGTCATATGCTTGTTACCTGACACATTGTGTCATATGCTTGTTACCTGACACATTGTGTCATATGCTTGTTACCTGACACATTGTGTCATATGCTTGTTACCTGACACATTGTTTCATACGCTTGTTACCTGACACATTGTGTCATATGCTTGTTACCTGACACATTGTGTCATACGCTTGTTATCTGACACATTGTGTCATATGCTTGTTTTCTGGTACATTTACTTACTGTGAAAGTGTTACCAGTTCAGTACGTAAGTGCTGTGTCGTATGTGGTCAAAAGAAATGCACTGTTGCTGTGTTTCACTTAGTGACCATTTTACATACTTTACCAGACTAGGACAGGCAAAGGTAAACAGTTATTAACCTACAATCACTGGTAACTAGTGATATTTTTAGTATTTTCTGGGGACATAAATTGAACTAGGTACTATTTGTTTTCCCACACTATTGCTCAGGAATAAGCAATGACTTACTTAGGTGATATATATGGAAATACTTATGACTTCTTGAGGACAGTAGTACATTCAATTACCAACTCTTCAATTGTATGTATTCTCAAAATAATACTAAATACGATATGACGAGAACATTACATGCTTCCTGATTTTAATATAAGGTATAAAAGAGTAAATTACGAATTATCAGCCAGTTACAAATTTTAATCATAAGAAAAATGTTTATTAAACATTTATTTTCATTATTATATATTTTCTTCTTGTATCACGAAGATGTGGAACTATCCGATAATCTGTAAATTACCCTAGTTATGCCTATCCTGCTAATGAGAGGTTTAGACACCATCAAGTACGTGCTGTGCCTTGTATGTCCTGTGCTACCTTGCACCTACATCCTCACTGTCCTTTGACGAATATTTATGTCCTGTAAATGCTCTATTACAGAAACTTTCTAATTATCGCTCTTAGTTGATAAGCTTTAGGATAGATTATCCGCAGGATGTGCTCCAATTGATAGTCTCCCATAAATCTACTGAATTGCTCTCATTTCTCTATTAAACCATAAATAATACTTCGAAAAGACTGTGGTTGCTGATTATACTTTTTCATGCTAAAATTCCAGAAATGAAAGCTTATTAAACTTCTTTGTATTATCACGCGTTTATTCACGAAATAAAACTTCAAGCTGCGTGTATCTGTCTTCTCTCTGAAGTTTAAAAAATAATTAAAAAAAAATTATGCTACAATAATATAGACTATTAGAAATTTATTGAATATAACTTGATAAAAACTAGTTCTCTCCGTTAATTAATTTCAGATAACCATTATTTTGTTGGTACTGGCTTGTCAAACCTGTACAATTTGCTTAACAAATTGCACAGGTTTGTACGCTCATTTTAACGTTTATTCTTGTCCTCAGGAATGTTTCTTACCAGTTAACGATCTGCAGTTTATTAAATTAGTTGAAAATATATTAGATTCCAGTCTCAATACTAATTGCTGTTTGAATGAAGGAGCTAGGGTAAATTACGAATTATCGGTCAGCTTCACATCTTCGGTCATATAAGAAAAAACGATATTATAATTGTTATTTAATTTGTATTTTAGTTGGTATCCATGATACCTACATGTATCATGGATACCAATAAAAAATAAAAATTAAATAACAATTATGTGACAGAAGATGTGAAGCTGACCGATAATTCGTAATTCACCCTTTACACTTTTTGAGTTAGAAAATATTCTGGACAGTGTTATTTTAGTTCAATGCTGTATATTTTAGTGTTCCTGGTAGCACCGTAAAGCAATAAATAAGGAAATGCTCCAGTAAATAGCATGCTTTCAAAGCTGCGAAACATGTGTTGTCATTTCAGTGATGATTTATTGCCCATTGTCTGGATGTACCGATAGTTTATAGATTATCTTCACTCATGCTATACCATCATAAATAGTAGAGATGTCATCAGAAGCTATAATTTACTGTCCTTAACGTCAACCTTAGATATATTTTACTTGCAAAAATTCTAATTTCAATTGCATCTGCATTGCCTGCAAATTTTAAATTTCTGAATATTAATATATAGAACAAACATTTATGTTGAATATTGTCGTACTAATTAACCCCCAGAGGCTCTATCCTGAAGCTGTCTGTGGTGAATGGAAGAATTTTGGAATAATTTGATTTTTTTTTTCAATTTTACCATGTTTATCGTTTTTAAACAGTATTTGCAGTTTTAGAGGATAGCGCTAGGGTTCTGCTCTTCTACTACGAGGTCTTAGATTTTGTGTTAGGTAGACTCGTACGCTTCATTTACTATCACCTCTTCATTTTCCTCTTCCATCCGTGAGTGCAGCCACGGGTGCTTGTGTCCCTTTTCGTCACATTCCTTGGTAAGTGACTGAATTCTCGGAGTAGCTTTTCTGCACCCATGAGCATTGCCATCGAATTTTCAGGGAGCCAAATTCCTTTCTGACAGTTATTTCGAGGTCCCTTAATTGTACTTATTTTATTTTGACGTCATTGATATGATCCCGATTGGTTAAAGCAGGCGTTAAAATTCCCCCGATAAACATAATTTATTCAGTTGATTATGTAAAGTTAACCACTACGTAAAAATATATATATTAAATGCATACAATTTTTAACATTCTTCATGTGTCTTTTCGTTCTTTAAAATCGTTATCGAAAATTCGAAATGCAGTAAATAATAACATCAATACTGAGAAGTGAATATTTGTGATGTGAATGTAAATTTATTATTAAATTGAGAGTTTAATTGATAGCATTTGATATCTGTTGCTATTTAGTCTCAATAATTGTTACTGTGCAGATACTTTAAAATTAACCTTTAAATTACTTGCTGTTTTTCCTCTTCTTCTCTTTTATCTTTGTTCCTCTTTCTCCCAATGCAATTTATTCCATTTCCCAGTGGTGCAATATTTTCTTGTTACTGCAGTGAAATCAGCCAATTCATCTCCTATTATTTAACCCCAGGCAGTCATTTCACTTGAGTCTGACTCATGATGTACCATGTTCATCTGCCTATTTGAATAATTGAAAACAAAAATCAATTCTTACAGTATATACTTACTAAGATTTCTTTATTTAAAAAATAATTCCACTTCCATGTTCTTCTATTCCTCTTCCATTTCTTCGCACCCCCCCCCCCTCCCCTCCCGCCCCCCTCACAGCCGTTACCTCCCTCTCCTTCCACAGTCGTTTAATTTAGTCTTGTCTCCCCTTATATCATAACTCAAAGACTAGTACCGAGGGGAGGCATCTCCCCCCCCCCCCTCCCTCTAAAAATTCCCCTGACGATGGGCAGGTCAGCGCGACTCCATCACACAAATATCCGGTTTGTCTTTTTGAAAAAGTCTCCCCGACACACACCGATTTATAATACAACCCTTTGCCCTCTATTTTATAAAGTCTACTGCAGTGAATAGTCTAGCTAGCTCTACTCCGTTATGAACTTCTTATGTAAGCTTAATCTTCCTGTAACTATTGTACTTATTTAAATCATTAGACTTTAATTATGAATTAAGAATGAACTCCAAAGATAATGTAATTATTAATTAAAAATAATTATAAATTCAACATACTGTAAACACTGCTTATCAGAGGATATCCATATTTGTTAATAATTAGACTAGGTAATCACCCCCCATAAATGGATGGATGGAAGAACATAAGGATGTTCTTCTAGGATTGAAGAACATCCCTTTTATGTTCTTGCATCCCAATCTTATAAACCCTATGGCCTATACAGTCATAAAATATAAACAGGTATGTTCTTAACTGCTCCTGTGACAAATTAGATACTAATTAATTTTCAATTACCCATGTTTACCTACAATATTTAGCTTTTTATCTGTCGTAGTTTTTTTCATTGCTCTTGATGAGACTACCTCCTAATTACTCTTCAATTAACAGTGACTATAACCTTTAAGTACTCGTAACTCTCGGCCACAGCCTTAATTAAGTCAGTAAATCATGTCATTATTCTATTATACTCCGCCTGAGTAGCCATTAGAATGTTATTAAAACCTCTACTCCTATTTACTCGGCTCTCTACTCTACATTATTAAAGAAAGGAGATCTGCTGTGCTCTGAGGGAAATCATAAAACTACCATAACTATTAAAATAAGGTGTATGTAGACTTAAATAATTGTTCATGGAGCCACTTTCCTTTCTGACTGCTACTGAGTCCATTGTTCTTAATTTCCTTGGTGTCAGCGAGAGCAGACGTTAAAACCCCTTACGAAATTAAATTCTCGCATCAAAGACATCAAAGTGATAAACTTATTCACATTTTACAAACATCCTCTTTACTTATCCATATATTTGATTAAATATTTTCCATACCTACAACATGAAGCAACAAAATATTTTACTTCATCTCTGACTGTAATTTTCTCCGTATTTTCTCCTCTTGAAGCTGTCCTCCCTTTCTTTTCTTTTTAAATATCTGCTGAGGATATTCTTGGTATCATTCTAAGTGCATTTTTAACCCCTTTGAGAAGAAGCTCTTGAGACATCAAAGACAAAGTGACTTTGATGTCGTACTCAGTCACTGAGAGAAAACAATGCAGTGAAATATTCTCCTAGAACCCTAATTGTCAATTAAAAATATACTTATTATTTCGATATTTTTCAGTCGTGTTGTATGACCCCTGGTAACTTATTCTACATTTAGAAAATTATGATAGTGTAATTGATATTTAACACCAATATCTGTTTTCAGGTGTGATTTTTATTAATGGAAACGTAAACAGGAATACAAAGGACACCATAAAATGGTATATGATAAATTCATAACAATTTATATGATTGGTGGTTTCAATTTGTGTTACTGTTGAATAAAACTGACAATTTTTTAAAATAGGATAACAGTTATATTGTCAATATCATATATATTCTAATTATTCTTCTCAAACCCTCTCTCTTTCTCCTCTCTAAGACTATCTCTCTCTCCTCTCTAAGACCATCTCTCTCCTCTCTCTAAGACCCTCTCTCTCCTCTCTAAGACCATCTCTCTCCTCTCTAAGACTCTCTCTCCTCTCTAAGACCCTCTCTCCTCTCTAAGACCCTCTCTCCTCTCTAAGACCCTCTCTCTCACCTCTCTAAGACCATCTCTCTTTCTCCTCTCTAAGACCATCTCTCTTTCTCCTCTCTAAGACTATCTCTCTCTCTCCTCTCTAAGACTCTCTCTCCTCTCTAAGACCCTCTCTCTCCTCTCTAAGACCCTCTCTCTCCTCTCTAAGAGCATCTCTCTCTCCTCTCTAAGAGCATCTCTCTCTCCTCTCTAAGACCCTCTCTCTCCTCTCTAAGACCCTCTCTCTCCTCTCTAAGACCCTCTCTCTCCTCCGCTCCTCATTAGCTGGTCTGATGAGCAGTTCTCGACTCCTAATGACATCCTTTTGATGTCCTATTAAGTCCTCCAGGAGCCGCACACTCTCGCCCAATCTCAAATGATTTCGCGCAGAAACATCCCTCCAAATAACTAGATGACTTTTCTATTTCACAGTTAGTTATTTGTTGTGTTGCAGTGTAATGCATTAAGTGTCCATTATATGGTGTGGAGTAATAGCACCCTAGTCATAACAATAGGAAATAACACTATCTTCTAACACTAGGGGCTATTAAACTCAGCTAATGGCTGTCGTTCAAAAGAATAGGTAGTCTTGCTCTACTTTGCCACATGGTTATTTCTTTAACGCCTTGATTCACTTAGTTCTTATAGCAATAGTTAGTGTAATGACAGTGATTTGGAACTACATCTATAGAGAACTAATAGCAATTCAAGAAATTAAAGTTTTTAAAGACTATATTTTTCCCTTAAAAATAATAAGAAATAAACTATAAATTCCTGTAATTTTTTCGCATTATTAATAGTCTTTGAATTCTCCCGTTCATGCCTCATTTATTGCCGAAATCACGACTCTAAAAATCTAAACATATTTAACCTCTATGATTATTGTTCATTTCTGATAAAAAGAAGCCTATAAATATATAAGTAAAATATTGGAAATATTAAATTCTTATATTTATCAGTGAATTCAAGTTTATATATATAAATAAATAGACATTGCATTTATTATTGCAGTTTATTAACTAAGTAGCTACTATTTACCTTTTTTCCTTTTATTCAGTTCTATACAATATCATTAAATCAGTATTTTTTCAACCGACAGCCTTGCATATCAAATTATTAATATCAACCTGTCATAACTTTAGTACTTGCGTAGGAATAGCACTAGTGAGAGAGAGCATGCCATTCTGTAGCAGATAGTACCTGCGGTGTGGCGATAGTTCCCTCTGACATTTTACGTAGTGTGATGCCGTTAATAGTTTATAACTCAATCATCGTTACTAACTCAATCACCGTTACTTACCTCAGATGTGAGAATCAATGGATCACATTTGCTTCTGTACGTCTCTTTCTATTTCCTTAATAGGCATTGCTATTAAACTAAGTTAGTCAGTGAGAAATGATTGTTATTTCTCAATATTCTTTGGAAAAAATGCGTTTGTTTGTTGTTAATTTATTTCAAATTATTAAATACATCATAATTCATTTTACTTCAAAATAAAAATAAAATTCAATCAAATAAATTTTGTCCAACCAAGTAATTTGTTTTCATATGAAGTCCTTTTTTTAATGATATCATTTTCCAATGAAATCCTTTTTTTCAATGAAATAGGACTTTTTAAAATGAAATGTAGTTACTGTGGGTATCTCTTTTGATAGCAATGTGAATCTAGCTACACATCGCCAGTTGCAAGCGAGTTCTGGCGATGCATAGCAATAACACGCATCGCTTGCAGTGATTTGCTAGTGGTAGTCTGCCCCTTATTACCGATAATTAGGGATGTATAGGCGATACTAATTACCAATCAGGATCAGCTTAATGAACCGATGTATTGAAGGTTTGCCAAAAAGAAATGGTGAATTGGACAATTCTTTCATTGGCTTAAAATCATACAAATGAGATTTTCCGGCAGATAATTTAGATGTTTCATTTGTTTGATTGGTAACATAATGTACCACTAAAAAGATACTATCATTTTATTTTTAGCAGAGAAGTTCTCAGCTCTATAATGGTTGGTGTATTTTTATCATCTTGCACATTTGTGAATTTCTACTCAATAAAAGCAGACCACCTCTAAAATATTATGTGTTTATTGTCTCAAGAACTCTGCATTTAATTTGGCCATAACATTCTCTTTAGTTCATTATAAACTCCTCTGGGAAATATTAAAGTTCTGTAATAAAAAATAATGTTTAATTATTGCTTATTTTTTGTTTTAGTTACATGTATCTTATTATATTAATGTTGAAAAGAATTAGCACAAAGAAATATTTTGTGATAAATTCTTGTTTATTGCTTCTGATTCTGCTATTGCTAACTGCCCTTGTTTCTCTCACTTGCTAAATACATAATATAAATTCTAAATAATTCAAAGTTACATTATTTAGTGATGTTTCTCTCCAATATATCTCATTACCAATATTCATTTGCATATTATATTCCTTTTATAATTTTAAAAATGCATTAACATTTCTAGAAATCATTCTGTATCTTTTTATTGTTTAGAACTTCAAATGCAATTTTCTTTGCGAATTCGTTCAAATGATACAAGTTCCGAAGTAGCTGTTTGAATACGTATCTACCATCCCATATGAATTAACTTAGCCCTATAAACTTCTAAGAGGCGTGTTAGTATCAGATTAGTTTTGTATTTATCATTCCCCTGCTAGAGAATTGTATTTAGAACTTTACATTTGAGTCCCTTAAGGTAAGTAGGAAGTCTCGTCACAAAGTATAGCCCCCCTGACTATTCTTCATCTTAATAGCTTTGTGTCTCCAGCATACATAATGTATGTTCTCACTACGTGAATCTATGGAAGATAATGGTACAGGGCCGTACACACGTAGGGGTTTTCAAGTCTTTCCACCAGACTTTTTGCTAAACTCCTCCTACTTTTTCACGATTATACAAGAAAAAACTATAATTATCATTTATTTTAGTTTGGTATCCATGATACCTGGAGGTATCATGGATACCAACTTAAATATATAATAATTATATTGTTTTTTCTCATATTCTTGTGTAAAAAGTAGGAGGAGCTTAGCAAAAAGTCTGGTGGAAAGACTTAAAAAACCCTATGTGTGTACGGGCCTTAAGAGACGCTAGTGAATAAACCATGCCACTTCTGTCGTCTCTTAAATATTGAAATAAATATGCACTGATGTACCTGCAATGAGGAAGCTATATAGCAAACTATTCAAAATATAGGCTATTTTTCATTTTCTTCGTTTAAAAGATCTTATGTAGAGCTGATTTGTCCCATTGCCAGTTCTTTTTAAACATAAACTTCGTTAATTACCACCAGTATCGCAGTTAAGTTTTTGATTGCAATATCTTAACTAAACTTAACAGTATAAACTGTATAATATAAATGTGGATTTAATTTATTCAGTAAATCCTTCAGATATGACGAAATAAATGATTATCCATGTTGATCATATTTACTATAAATAATATTATACGAACTTCTATCATTTAAAAAAAAAACTCGAATGCACAAAAAAGTCCCGAGTTATTCCGAATATGGAAATGTGCGAAACTTCTGAAGATGATTCAGATCAAAAGTGCCTTACTTTTGGAACTCAGTAAATCTTGTGTGGTTGAAAATGCCATTTCTGTGGCAACAGCTGAGGCAATATCAAAGACACACATCTACAGACCTAGTGCATCAATCACTAGTTGTTCCAGCTGTGGATAGGGGATGTACGGGACTAGCAATGGGCTACATACACATTTGAATATCTTGTGTATTAAAATGTATTTCGTTAAGTTACGTATAACTTACCTCTGGATATGCTATGTATACCATTCTAATAGTAGAATACTACTAGTATATATAGTACTAGAGCAACTAGACTATAGTCACTGGATAATATTTCCATGTGCTGAGAGTTGGCGAAGCTCCCTACAGTGATTTCCCCTGTTTATATTTTCCAGAGAATAAAAGAGCAGACAACAGTGATGTATTGGCCAATATATCAGCCCTGCTGCTACTATCACCTGATAAGATATCAGCCCTGCTGCTACTATCACCTGATAAGATATCAGCCCTGCTGCTACTATCACCTGATAAGATAACAGCCCTGCTGCTACTATCACCTGATAAGATATCAGCCCTGCTGCTACTATCACCTGTTAAGATATCAACCCTGCTGCTACTATCACCTGATAAAATATCAGCCCTGCTGCTACTATCACCTGTTAAGATATCAGCCCTGCTGCTACTATCACCTGATAAGATATCAGCCCTGCTGCTACTATCACCTGATAAGATATCAGCCCTGCTGCTACTATCACCTGTTAAGATATCAGCCCTGCTGCTACTATCACCTGATGAGATATCAGCCCTGCTGCTACTATCACCTGATAAGATATCAGCCCTGCTGCTACTATCACCTGATAAGATATCAGCCCTGCTGCTACTATCACCTGATAAGATATCAGCCCTGCTGCTACTATCACCTGATGAGATATCAGTCCTGCTGCTACTATCACCTGATGAGATATCAGCCCTGCTGCTACTATCACCTGATGAGATATCAGTCCTGCTGCTACTATCACCTGATAAGATAACAGCCCTGCTGCTACTATCACCTGATGAGATATCAGCCCTGCTGCTACTATCACCTGATGAGATATCAGTCCTGCTGCTACTATCACCTGATAAGATAACAGCCCTGCTGATACTATCACCTGATAAGATATCAGCCCTGCTGCTACTATCACCTGATGAGATATCAGTCCTGCTGCTACTATCACCTGATGAGATATCAGTCCTGCTGCTACTATCACCTGATGAGATATCAGCCCTGCTGCTACTATCACCTGATGAGATATCAGTCCTGCTGCTACTATCACCTGATAAGATATCAGCCCTGCTGCTACTATCACCTGATAAGATATCAGCCCTGCTGCTACTATTACCTGATGAGATATCAGTCCTGCTGCTACTATCACCTGATGAGATATCAGTCCTGCTGCTACTATCACCTGATGAGATATCAGCCCTGCTGCTACTATCACCTGATGAGATATCAGTCCTGCTGCTACTATCACCTGATGAGATATCAGCCCTGCTGCTACTATCACCTGATAAGATATCAGCCCTGCTGCTACTATCACCTGATGAGATATCAGTCCTGCTGCTACTATCACCTGATGAGATAACTCTGTTGTTGACCAATAATAACAACACACTAACTAATTTATTAATAATGTGCTAATATGTAATTAATATTCGTAGTCAATATGCGCAGATTGTCTAACTTTATGCAATAACATATGGATGGCATTTTCAGTTCTTCCAAACTTTTGGTAGGAATAGCCTTGTGATGACTGACTTTATTCTTTGACAGTACTAATATCATCTGC
The DNA here is from genome assembly GCA_947561585.1 of Caprella mutica. NCBI lineage: Eukaryota > Metazoa > Arthropoda > Malacostraca > Amphipoda > Caprellidae > Caprella > Caprella mutica. Next base: position 66,713 of record CANNZV010000810.1, on the reverse strand, counting down.
AAGATACTTCATGTTTCTTATTAAGACGAGTATTACGTGTGGACTGCTTATATAGACCCTGCGTGTGGCCCACATTATTCCTATATATTAGCTGTGTAATGAAAAATATGAAAGAAAAACACTCTAGGTTTCATGTTATTTCACTCTAATACTAAAAAGTTAATTTAGAAGAAACACTGTTTACCTAGTCTAAAAATTACCTGTGTTCTAATGGATAAGACACTCTATTAAAGTATTTTTTCTGCCTTACCAAAAAGTTTGTCAACTTTTTTGAAATTAATTTGTATTAGCTTCTAATAATGAAATGTAGATTATGCCATCGAGTTTAGTTAATCTAAAATATATTTTTCTCTTTTCTCTGCTTTGATCTGCTTACTATTCCCTGTGTTGTTCCTTGGGATGAGACCTGCAGGTGGAAATGGACATGACATTTTATTGAGACCTGCAAGTGGTAATGGACATGACACTTCATTGAGACCTGCAGGTGGTAATGGACGTGACACTTTATTGAGACATGCAGGTGGAAATGGACATGACACTTCATTGAGACCTGCAGGTGGTAATGGACATGACACTTTATTGAGACCTGCAGGTGGAAATGGACATGACATTTTATTGAGACCTGCAGGTGGTAATGGACATGACACTTCATTGAGACCTGCAGGTGGAAATGGACATGACATTTTATTGAGACCTGCAGGTGGTAATGGACATGACACTTCATTGAGACCTGCAGGTGGTAATGGACATGACACTTTATTGAGACCTGCAGGTGGTAATGGACATGACACTTCATTGAGACCTGCAGGTGGTAATGGACATGACACTTCATTGAGAGGAACCTAACGTTAGTGAAAAGGTATCTGGAAAGATTTTCACTAATTTCTCATTTCCAAAAAGAAATTCTACTAATGGTACTGCCTGTAGATATTCTAAAATTGTTTGGTTACACGATGACAAATTTGTAAGATTAGAAAATAATAGGAAATTAGAAAACTGTGATTTGTGAAATTAGCATCACACAGTGACTATTAAAGTTAGGTATGCTAAATACTGTACAATTAACTGTTAATTAACTTCAGCAAGAACTATGAAATACTTATTTAGTAGATTTAAAATACGTACCTTAATTTTTAATATTTATTTAATACATAGTTCACGGCTTATACCTCACCTGAAAGTATTTCATTGAATATAATCTTCTTTCCAGTAAAGCTATTAGTTAGCTTTAAAATATTGCCTCCATTGGATATTTATTAAATACTCTACCTATTAATTAATATTCAGCTGCGGTGATCGCCTTACGGAATTATCCGCTTATGGAGAGTACTGGAATGTGATGTACTGGAATGTGATGTACTGGAGTGTGATGTACTGGAGTGTGATGTACTGGAGTGTGATGTACTGGAGTGTGATGTACTGGAGTGTGATGTACTGGAGTGTGATGTACTGGAGTGTGATGTACTGGAGTGTGATGTACTGGAGTATGATGTATTGGAATCTGATGTATTGGAATGTGATGTACTGGAGTGTGATGTACTGGAATATGATGTATTGGAATGTGATGTATTGGAATGTGATGTATTGGAATGTGATGTATTGGAGTGTGATGTACTGGAGTGTGCTGTACTGGAGTGTGATGTACTGAGAGTACTGGAAATTACTAGGATTTAAGTATATACTGCTAATGGTGTATTGCTTTTCAAAGTAATATAGTGGTAGTTGTTGCCCCTCCCTTACTATACAGTTCAGCCCCCTTTGTCATATAGCCCCCCCCCCCCCCTATCAGTGTAGCTTTCACCCCATGACTGGAATACTCAATAGGTACTCTGTGTCCCCACATTGGGGGAGACAGGGATTTAGGCAGGCATTGGGTGATATCCCTCTATATTGTCACAGTGTACTGTCACCTAGTGTAATTAGCTTCTGATATTATTTTACTTATTTATTCAGTTATTTACTAGATACATTTTTCAACTCCGAGTTCCCCCCAAAAAAAGTAAAGTGAGATTAAAAATGTTTTCTTCCTATCTTCTATGGCCCCACCATTACTTACCTTTCTGTGTCAAAGCACAGAACATACTCTTCATTTCTTCTTGACTAACTTTAATGTGGAATGTGGGAGATTTTCAGCACGTACATTAATTTCACTCATGTACAAATACACTCATTTTATCAGTTGAATTCGAACTGAATATTATTCACCTCACCGATAACCCCCCCCCCCTCCCCCTCCTCCATTTCCCACCAATTGTGTCCTGTTCGGCTAAGTGATTGGCCTGTGTTTCGAATGTCAATCTCCTGCACTGATTCGAATGAAACAAAACCCACTGAGTTCTATTGGAAGTGATCAGGGAATATCCCTAATATTCCTTAATTTTCTTTTGGGAATTGGTAAAATAGAGTATGTAGCATTTGTATCGTGAAAATTACTTAAAATTGTAATGAACAAATGGTCTTGTTAAAACGTTAAGTAAAATATATTGACCTTATTCCATGAAACATACATTTTCCTTATTTTAATTGTAGTGCTAATATTTTACATTTAATTATTTTGTAGTTAATTTGTAAGTTTGCTCCATTTCAATAACATAATTGTCATGGAGTTATTAATTGTGATTACAATTGAGTTTGAAAACTCTCATTAATCTTTTTTCTATCAACATTGTTTTTAATTACTGAGTCAGTTAACTATCGTGCAGATATTCATAACGTTTACAAGTTATAATATTTAATAAATTCTTTGTTGAACTTGTTATAATCTACTGCAATTGTTTCATTTTAATTACTTTAATTTATCAAATTATATATAACTTTCTTGAAGCAAATTATGATAATTTCAGCATAATCTTCTTACGGATCTTTTGATTACAATAATTGCTTGTAGTTTACTTCTTGAAATTATATTTATTATTACTAATGTAATTACCTGCAAACAATTTAAATGAATGTAGCTAATTTAACCACTGTGTTGATCTTGTAAATGATTTTAACTGTTCAACCCTAAGCTATTGGTTACAGCTAATGTTTTTACGAGTTATTTGTGCTTCATTAATTATTATATCAGTTTGCCTTATGTCACTCATAGTTATTATGCACCTTATACTTAGTATTTATTTAGCATTAATATATTCTGAACGAGCTGTTTTTAATATTTCACATTCTAAATTAGTCTAATTTTATTTTTTCACCTTCACTCTACAGTAAATTATCTATTTACCTCTACCTTTGTAACTTTATGGCAAAATTGTATCACTCATCCATATATTGTAAGGTATATATATGGTATATATTCACCAGTTAACTATATATAACCATTTAAAGTTAGTGCTTGATAATCAGTCTTACAAAGAAAAGGTGTAACCACATGTCACTCTTAGACACATGTACTGCTTCTTGAGACTGGTGAGTAACTTGGTGAGTGGTGAGCACACTTTGTGCATGTATAATGAATGCTTAGAGCGATGATTGACTATTTGGTGAATGGTGAGTATGCTCACGGTGAATAGTTACTTCAAACCATTAAAGTAAGACATCGGTAGTGCCTCTTGGTTCATTTTTTCCCCCGTTACTACTATTACAATCTCTAAGTCATGGAAGCATAATAGTCAAATATCAGAAAAACTTCACTATTTTAATATCTCTTAAGAGGTATAATTTAAGGCATATATTTTCTTCAGAAATTATCAGTTCAATTTTCAAAGGACTTGTAATGATTATTTATTTATAGTGAAATAATTTTTTTATTTATTAATAGCGAGTAATTTTGTATTTCTAACAGATATTTTAATTCTTTGTCTGTATCCTAGATAAGAGAAAATAGAACATAAGAAGTGCAAGCATTTGACTTTACGATGATTGGTAGTCAAGATACAAACATACACAAAACTTACAGATTTTAGAAAATTCTAAAAATTGTTTCAATTTGAATTATTTATTGACTGCAAAAAACAATGGAAGATCTTCGCCACTGCCTGGGAGAGCAAGAGAGAGCTCTGCTGTCCCGTAACCTGGAGGCTATGAAGTAAGAACTCTGCCATGAGAACTGCAGGATTCAACAGTTCCAGGAGAAGAACATGGCTCTACAAGCGGAAATAGAAAACAGAGCAGCCAATTTACAGAATCATAAGAACTGTTTGTGTGAGGTAGAGCTGATGTTGGAGGAAAAGCTACTCCACATTGCTGATTTACAGGCACGCTACTAATCTATGAAAGCTGACCACTGTTCAATGGAGCTGGAGATAGAGGAGGTTGGCAAGGAGAAGTGTTAGATTCATACGTTCGGACGAGAGTTAACGCGATAAGTGGATGGGTTGGAGCATGACTTGGTCTTTGCCAAGGAGTCTGTAGTGAGACTGGCTGACTTGAAAAGACTTCAGTGTGAACTGCAGCTTCAGAAGGAGCATTTGGATCAGAATAACTTACTGTTGCAGGACTAGCTACAGACTGCTGTCAGGGAGAAGGAGGCAAATGTTAACTTTTTCGCCCACACTGGCTAGAGGTTGTGATTACTTGAACTAATATTTCCCAAATTAAAGCTTTGAATAGAACTGAATAAGTGTTATGAGTAACCTCTGAATATTGCAATTATTATTACTTTTTTGGTATTCATTCGCTTTTGTGTACATTTAATATCAACGATATGGTGCTTTATTTCAATACAGGAATCAGTAACTGATTTTTTTCTACAACTTTAAACTCTCTGGTGCTGGAATACGTTATTGAAATAATATCGGTTTATAGTGTGCATAGTATGTGCTAATATAATGCATATGAACTAATATAATGCATATGAACTAATATAATGCATATGAACTAATATAATGCATATGAACTAATATAATGCATATGAACTAATATAATGCATATGAACTAATATAATGCATATGAACTAATATAATGCATATGAACTACTTGTCACATATAAGTAAAGCGTACTTTAATTAAACGCTCATTATTTTCTAAAGTTATCGTATATTATTTTTAACTTGAAAAGCTCATTATTCACAGTACAGTTCAATTTCTCACTTTACTCATCCATTTATTCGTAAGCAGGTAAGCACGAGATGGTGATTATAATTATCTTATTTCACTCGTGAGGTTATCTCTTCAAGATAGAGAGATAAAGTTGATATCTTTTTTCCTTTTATATGTGCCAAAGCTTCACCATTGCTATATTTTTATTTGGTGTAAATAGAGCTGATAAGCTACTGATAGCAGTATCTAATGGTACAATTCAATAAAAAGGCCTCATCGCAAATTATACAGTAGTAAGATCAAAAACAGTGATGGTAAAAACGATAAAATGTATCGACAGGGATATCTAATGAAAGATATTACATTTGTATTCAACCTTTTATTTGAAGATGACTTTTTAGAAAGATTTATTCATAAATGTTAATGAATAAAATCTAGCAACTGCTTTGGTGTAACCGCGTGATGTTAATATTGATTGTCTCAAGAATTACTCAGTGTGACACTGTATGCTCTCGTAGTGTCATGTACTGGAGCAGTAGTGCCATGTACTGGTGCACCAGTGCCATGTACTGGTGCAGTAGTGTCATGTACTGGTGCAGTAGTGTCATGTAGTGTGTAACTATAGTGTCGTGTACTAGTTTGTATTGTCAATTACTGGTTAAAGTGCTGTTTTTTACGTTATTATTCATCAAGCGTTTTCTAATTCTCTTTCATTATTTACAAATAGTTTCACCTTTTGTAACGCCTATAATATTAAAATTTAATAACTTTTTTATTTCGCGTAAAGTATCCTAATTATGTAATGTAGTTATTAAATAAAATTAGGGTAGGTGAAACTTATTCAGTTATGACATCAACATTTTCTTATATCATATCGAGCAATATTTATCCATGGACCAATTGTTCCTGGAACTATTTATCCATGGACCAATTGTTCCTGGAACTATTTATCCATGGACCAATTGTTCCTGGAACTATTTATCCATGGACCAATCGTTGCTGACACTATTTATCCATGGACCAATCGTTCATGCCACTATTTATCTGTCTATTAATTTAGTTGTTAACGAATGGCATCTGTGGTGATTGTTGTATAGTTTTCATTTCCAAAGAGACTGAGAGGATCGTGTAAACAGATAACAGGCAGATTAGCTCTGCTGTTTCTTCTGTTCTAACCCGTTCTGATAGTGGCACAATTAACTAAATACTCTGTGAAAGTGTGGAATTAGTTAACTACGAGTTGGAGAAGAAGGTTCTCTTTATTTTTAAGAAATAGATGGTTAATTTATATTAAATTATCTTCACTATTTGAATGTAATACTGATTATTTAATTTAAATTTACTTTTTTCCACATGGATACCATTGTTAATTATAATATCAGTTGTAGATTTTAAATACATTTTGTCATTGAAATGTTCATTAATTAATTATTATTTTTAAATTATACACAATTTTTAAAACGGATGTACTATCAGAGAATTAGCTACGCATGTACCTTCTTATTATAGTGCACCTTTATTTACAATCGTATATTGTCATGTACCCGAAAAAAATCCCACTCTTTTCAAATAGTGTAAAAATTTATAATTCAATAATTTCACAAACAACTTTAAACTTACTCGATAGTTAAATTCATGTTTGAATTTATCTTGGTATAATATTTTAGCAATAACATTATATTGTTTATTGATTTTTTTAATAACGATGTGTATAATGACTCTTGATAATAAATTGTCATGTTATTTTAAGGTCTCAGCTTTTCCTTCGAGTTTGTCAGCCTGTTTCTACATGTTAGATAAATTAATTACAAATAGAATAGAGTTTCTCTTCCCCTTGCCTGTTTTTGTATTGTAAAATGAACTTTTGGAAACAATTGAGTGAATGATTTTATTCTATCTTGCTTTATTAATGATATTTTATATTTGCGAAATTTGCAATTCATTGTTCAATTATTATTGTTTCATTATCGTTGTTTCATTATTATTAAATTGTTGAATTATTTCGATTCACAAAAGCGTCAATCACCAAATGTAAATTAAATACCGGAGAACAATTTCAATTGTTTATTATTTAAAAAACGCATCAAATTATGAGCACGAACGTATATATTAATTATCATATTTCCATGCAATTTATAATAATAACCAATTGAAATGTTCATCTGTATTTATTTTGCATTTAGTAACTACATTTTAGCCTAGTACAGCACACGACACAGCCTTGACTACACAATTAGCCATAACAAAGCCCATACATAATAGAAAGTTAGTAATGAAATTCTCTGTAACTCAGAGCAATGATGCCTTAATTCACTTATAAGATCAAATTGCCCAAACTTACCTCCTGGCCAATCATAATTCAGTCTAGTAACTGCCGCTACATATGTTAGAGACGCGTGCAAAACTTCCCCAAAAACACGCCAAAGTTGCCAGAACGCGCCTTAATTTTACCCTCTATTCTGATCACGTTCTTGAACGGGAGCACTATTTTTGTTGTTCAATTCCTCCGCATTTTAGAGCATGAACATAACAGGACTAAATTGCATTTACAATGATCGTACTCTGAGGGAACATAACGTGTCTCTGTACAGCAGTGTACCAGGCCACATCACGGGGAATTGGGTCCTCTTTCACCTATTTTAAATACTGAAACTTTAACTTATATGCATCATTAAATTAGATACATGTTAGAGCTTATATATTTGTATTGGCTTTCTCATGTAATTGAATTGTGTTAAAACCAAATAAGTTAAGAACATATTAGTGTTTTTATTATTGTTATGAATGATTATATAAAGCTAAGCTATACCTTTTCTATTAAAATAATATGAAATGATTTAATATTATATTCTATGAATATTAACTTTTGTCCATTGAACACCTTTAACTTCAAATATTTTTAACTCTGTGATATTTTTCATGTTTTTAAATATTTAGCTACTTTCCTTATTAATGTGTGTTTTCCCCTCTTTTCAGATGTTGTTCATCATGGTGGAGGGTTTCATTGCCCTATAACAGTGAACATAAAGTGTGATGAAAATGGAAAAAATGAATGGAAAATAGCAACTGAATTGGGAAATAGTGTTTTTAATTGAAAATAAATGGAACATATTCATCGAAAGTGCAAACCTATTTTTTATAACAAGTGAAGTTTTTAGATATTATTTCAACCAATGTTAATATTTTTTGTTTTATTCAAAATAAATTAAAGGTGCCATCCCGTTCAACTAATTTCTAACTTTCATTCCTATAGATTTTATATGAATTTAATATCAATTGCTATGTTTTCAATATGAAATGTTTTGACTGTAACATCATTGATGAGACTGAAATAGAAGTGTGAACTCAGTGTTAAATAGAAGCAGTGTATATCTACAATGGAGACACCAGGTCACACTCCCATCAAAACACATAAACACCAAAAGTTAAGGAACAAAACTTCTACCCTAAATAAGGTGACAGTAAGGCACCTAAATGGAAATTCTAGGGTCCAGAACTCTTCTACTTTGAAGGTAATAAAGACGCGAGAAGTAGAACCTACCTCACAACTCTACCTCTCTCACTTCCACCTATTCTTCTTATCTTTATTTATTACGCTACATCGATACTTATTAGGATTAAATATATTTAATGACAAGTTACTGATACATACTAAAGTTACATATTATTACAGCCAACTCGTATATTTTAAAACGCCTAGTTTCTCCTTCAAAAAACTACACACAGCACTACACAGCATACTCAACACACTACACAGCCTACTCTACACAGTACACAGCCTATCTAACATAGTACATAGCTCCTGGAAGAAGAAATGTGTGTCCAAACACATCAGGACACAGTCTGATGGACTCCTTTTCTGCTTTGTTTTGGTCTTTGCCTCTCCCTCGGCTGCTGCTTTCAGAGGTAGGAAAATTCTATTTAGTTCTCTTTTCTTGTCATTTATCTGCTAAATTTTCAACTACCAGACATTTTTTTACAGTGGCCATTGTATAAAAATTGATATATTACTATGTGATCAAATAAATTAAATAGAAACAATATTGACCACTTTAAACCAATGTTATCATATTGCGATTGAATCTGAGTAATATAATACAACATTGTGACATTTCCCCGCCTCCCGGAGGCAGAAGATACTAATGTAGAACTTATTTATTTGCATGTATCAAATGTATGGATCTTTAACGTCATGTTTATTGCTGTGGCAGTTCCTTCTGAAGTCAAGAACCTAGTATAATGTCGGGATAAATTTCAAATATTCGTAATTTTTTTCTAAAATAGGACATTTTCCCCTACCCCCCTGGGGGCAGAAGATGTTCACGGAAAACTTTGTTATTGCTAAAAATGAACATATCAGACCTTTATTATCATGTATGCTGTTTTAGCATTACCTAAAGATGTTGAGAACCCAGTTTAATGCCACGTTATATTATGGCGGTGTTTTAGCTATTCTCCGTAACTTCCCCTCCCCCGGGGGCAGAAGATGTTAACCAATCGGCTCAAATTTTTCACACCATGTTTTTTCATCCATGTGCAAAATTCTATCATTATGGCCAAGTCTAAATAGAAAAAAAAACTCAAAATGATCCACCCGACTATTTTGGTCTTTTATCCCTATTCTTGCCAACCATGCGCTGGGTAGCCGTGGTTACCTGTGGTAGCAGAGTAGTCGACCTAGTGCATGGAGCGTACTTTCACTGTCCCCTCTTCTACGAGGCTTTCTTCTCTTCATGTCTCTTTGGATCACCTCGTAGTGGATAGGGACAACTTTTTTAACATTTATAATAATATCAATCATCTTTTTAATTGAATATCATATATTTTCTTGAAGTTGATTCATTTAAAATTTTAGAAAAAAGCTTCAGAACACTAACATTATACTTTTTAAAATAGAAAGCTATTTAAGGGACTGTTTATAAAGTAATGACCGACTATTCCATGAGTTACGTACTGATAAATGGCTGCAGCCAATGACCTAAGAGTGGTGAGAGTCACTCCTAGCCATTCCTCACAAAAGGTTTTTAGCTGAAATGTATTCCTTTGAGCGAGAAAGGACTTCATTCAGCTCACATAGCGCTATAAAAGTTACCATTCCGTTTGTGGGAGTGCCTTTCTCCTGTTATATCATCACTGTTGTATTGCCCTCACTGTTGTATTACCCTCACTGTTGTATTGCCCTCACTGTTGTATTGCCCCCACTGTTGTATTGCCCTCACTGTTGTATTACCCTCACTGTTGTATTACCCTCACTGTTGTATTGCCCTCACTGTTGTATTACCCTCACTGTTGTATTACCCTCACTGTTGTATTACCCTCACTGTTGTATTACCCTCACTGTTGTATTACCCTCACTGTTGTATTACCCTCACTGTTGCATTACCCTCACTGTTGTATTACCCTCACTGTTGTATTACCCTCACTGTTGTATTACCCTCACTGTTGTATTACCCTCACTGTTGTATTACCCTCACTGTTGCATTACCCTCGCTGTTGCATTACCCTCGCTGTTGTATTACCTTCGCTGTTGTATTACCCTCACTGTTGTATTGCCCTCACTGTTGTATTACCCTCGCTGTTGTATTACCCTCGCTGTTGTATTACCCTCGCTGTTGTATTACCCTCACTGTTGTATTGCCCTCACTGTTGTATTACCCTCACTGTTGTATTACCCTCACTGTTGTATTACCCTCACTGTTGTATTACCCTCACTGTTGTATTACCCTCACTGTTGTATTGCCCTCACTGTTGTATTACCCTCACTGTTGTATTACCCTCACTGTTGCATTACCCTCGCTGTTGTATTACCCTCGCTGTTGTATTACCCTCGCTGTTGTATTACCCTCACTGTTGCATTACCCTCGCTGTTGTATTACCCTCACTGTTGCATTACCCTCGCTGTTGCATTACCCTCGCTGTTGTATTACCCTCGCTGTTGTATTACCCTCACTGTTGTATTACCCTCACTGTTGCTCTATCTTTATAGTCTATCAATGTCCTGTTGCGAGAAGTCACTCTTGCCAAAATGCAATAACTTGTCTCCTTCTATCATATGAATTATTAATATCACTAATATATTTTTTTATCTGTAGATATAAGCAACTAGAGGCTTTTAGGGGATATTAGAAACAAGATGCTTTTTAATTATAAACTGAATAATAAAATACAATGTAGATTTTGAAAAGGAATATTCTTCTATTTTCCAATGCAGAATATCTCTCTATTCACCCCACACATTGCAACAAATAATAAACAATGCAGAGACCTGTGAATAAACAAATAGATACTTCTCATTTTGGAAAAACTACTTCCCGTACTATAGTCTATTATTTGGTACTCACGCTTGTGCACTTATATTAGAGAGTACACGCACTCTTATGCACTTGGATATTAGAGTGAGTGCGTGTGTTCCGCGCTATTTAAGGATTTGCACAATCTCGAGAATGCGCTGCACATTTATCGAGATGTGCTTCAACCCCTCTATTGCCAAGCGTGTATCAATACCTTAATTTTATTTATTATGAAACTGAATTCTAATTAATATTTGTGTACTAACCTGCCCGGTCAATAAGCAATCATGAAGTGTGCAGTGCAACAAACTAGCGGATACAATAAACTACATAACGGCTATTTATGTTAAGAGTTTCCAAGTAATCGTCATTTATTTCTTCTCACCTTTGTTCAGTTTTTGAAAGTAATCTTCATATTCTTATTTAGAAATGGAGATTACTTTGAAACTCAACACAAATGACAGTTATGTAGTTTGTTGTATCTGCTAGTTTGTTGTACTGCACACTTCATGATTGTTTGATGACCTGTTAGAGGGGTTCGGGGAGCTTCCATCACACCCCCCCCCCTTACACATATTTTGGTATTCAATTTCATAATAAAAAAAATGTAGGTACCTAATAACACAAGCTCGGCATTAGATGGTTAAAAGGGGTTTAAAACGTGTAGCGCATTTTCGAGATTGTGCAAATCTGCAAACGGTGCGAAACTCATGCCTGTTCTCTCTTTAAACCCAAATTGATTTTTTTACCCTTTTCCACCTCTCCTCTCCCTCATTTCCACCTCTCCTCTCCCTCATTTCCACCTCTCCTCTCCCTCATTTCCACCTCTCCTCTCCCTCATTTCCACCTCTCCTCTCCCTCATTTCCACCTCTCCTCTCCCTCATTTCCACCTCTCCTCCCCCGTTTCATCTTCTCTTTTCCCCGAGGAAATCTGGTCTCCACTCTATTTTCCATTCAGAGTTTGTTTAAGAGGAAGTAGAGTTTCTTTTGTGCTGCGCTGTCTCTTTCCTTTCAAACTCTCCCTCAGAATATCTATTGATAAACAAAAATAGAAACTTATCCCTCTTTACTATAGCCAACTACGGCCCAAAACACCAGTGCTAATTCTCTCCAGTCGCAGTTATTATATCGCAATTTTTAGACTTGGTGCTTTGAAGCTAAAATGTTTTTAGCTCAAAATGTTGTGTGTAATGTTTGACTTATTTGATGGTGCGAAAATGAAGAATGTATTTAGAAATGCGGAGAAATATGTTTAGTTTGGTAGAGAAATGTGCTGCCAAATATCATCTCTGTGTTGTCTTTCTTCATTTTTGCCTGATATTTATGTCAAAAAACATTGATTTACTGTTTAACTTTTGAAAAAAATGATTTACATTTTCAACAAACTCCGACGAGAACATAACCATTCCAAGCTGTTTGAGGTAATAATTGATAAACTTTTGAGAAAAGTAACTATTATTATTTTGAAATATTATTTATACGTAAAAAGAAGATTTTGCTGATAAATATGAGCTCTGCTAGACACCGTTGATTATTTATTTTCATTAAATTTCAAGTTATTATTAGAATTTTAATTGATATAATAAGATATCTAATTTATAAATGAAGCATATCAAATTGCAATTCATTCATTACTATACTCACAAATATAGTTATGTTATTTCAATAAGCTTAATATTTTTTTCTTAAACTAACTATTAATAGTTTCAAATACTATAGTTAATTGACTTCAATTGAAATATATTACAAATAGGATAAGTTGCAAGTTCTCGTATGTCCCATTCACCGGTGAATTCGTGAAAAAACAGGGTTTTTTAAGAATTTAAATTAAGATCCGCTGTGACACGTTCTATGAAACTGAAAAGAAAATTTATATTCTATATAAGGAACAAAAGTACGAAAATACGTAACGGTCGAAGTAACGTAACTTATCCTATAGAGGGCTGTTAGATATAGATTTAAACATCACTTACTAAAGACGTTACTATATCTTCATTGTCGGACTAAACTTAATTAAAGTAATACTTTGAGGAGGTTTATATCATCATCTCCTTGTAAAGTTTGGTCCTATTTCTTGGCGGAGTTTAATTAATATCAGTTGTTTCTTAGACAGCTCTCCCCTGCATCATTGTTAGCTCTAATGGAGTGTCGGAACTGACTCTGTCGATAATGGTTATATATGATATAGGCAGAGAGTCAATGGTTATACTGTATATGATATAGGCAAAGAATCAATGGTTATATATGATATAGGCAGAGAGTCAATGGTTATATATGATATAGGCAAAGAGTCAATGGTTATACTGTATATGATATAGGCAAAGAGTCAATGGTTATATATGATATAGGCAGAGAGTCAATGGTTATATATGATATAGGCAGAGAGTCAATGGTTATATATGATATAGGCAGAGAGTCAATGGTTATATATGATATAGGCAGAGAGTCAATGGTTATATATGATATAGGCAAAGAGTGAATGGTTATATATGATATAGGCAAAGAGTCAATGGTTATATATGATATAGGCAGAGAGTCAATGGTTATACTGTATATGATATAGGCAAAGAATCAATGGTTATATATGATATAGGCAGAGAGTCAATGGTTATATATGATATAGGCAAAGAGTCAATGGTTATATATGATATAGGCAGAGAGTCAATGGTTATATATGATATAGGCAAAGAGTCAATGGTTATATATGATATAGGCAAAGAGTGAATGGTTATATATGATATAGGCAGAGAGTCAATGGTTATATATGATATAGGCAAAGAGTGAATGGTTATATATGATATAGGCAAAGAGTCAATGGTTATATATGATATAGGCAGAGAGTCAATGGTTATATATGATATAGGCAAAGAGTCAATGGTTATATATGATATAGGCAGAGAGTCAATGGTTATATATGATATAGGCAAAGAGTGAATGGTTATATATGATATAGGCAAAGAGTCAATGGTTATATATGATATAGGCAGAGAGTGAATGGTTATATATGATATAGGCAAAGAGTGAATGGTTATATATGATATAGGCAAAGAGTCAATGGTTATATATGATATAGGCAGAGAGTGAATGGTTATATATGATATAGGCAGAGAGTCAATGGTTATATATGATATAGGCAAAGAGTGAATGGTTATATATGATATAGGCAAAGAGTCAATGGTTATATATGATATAGGCAGAGAGTGAATGGTTATATATGATATAGGCAAAGAGTGAATGGTTATATATGATATAGGCAAAGAGTCAATGGTTATATATGATATAGGCAGAGAGTGAATGGTTATATATGATATAGGCAAAGAGTCAATGGTTATATATGATATAGGCAGAGAGTGAATGGTTATATATGATATAGGCAAAGAGTGAATGGTTATATATGATATAGGCAAAGAGTCAATGGTTATATATGATATAGGCAGAGAGTGAATGGTTATATATGATATAGGCAAAGAGTGAATGGTTATATATGATATAGGCAAAGAGTCAATGGTTATATATGATATAGGCAAAGAGTCAATGGTTATATATGATATAGGCAGAGAGTCAATGGTTATATATGATATAGGCAAAGAGTGAATGGTTATATATGATATAGGCAAAGAGTCAATGGTTATATATGATATAGGCAGAGAGTGAATGGTTATATATGATATAGGCAAAGAGTCAATGGTTATATATGATATAGGCAAAGAGTCAATGGTTATATATGATATAGGCAGAGAGTCAATGGTTATATATGATATAGGCAAAGAGTCAATGGTTATATATGATATAGGCAAAGAGTGAATGGTTATATATGATATAGGCAAAGAGTGAATGGTTCTATATGATATAGGCAAAGAGTGAATGGTTATATATGATATAGGCCTTGGACCGACAGTTGAGCCCAGGACAATTAGGCCCCGACAATTAGGCCCAGGACAATTGGGCCCCGAGACAATTATAATATTTTCCATTTTTTTTCAGAGTTTACTGTATTAACTTAATTAAAGACCCTTGCTATTGTAACAACTAGGTATGTGACAATATGCGTTTTGTATAAAAATATAGTCTTGAGCATATTTAAAATAAAGAATATTCCTTACATGAAAAAAATATTCTCGTTATGAAAAATAATTACTTTTTAATAGAAGATATTCTTTTCATGAATAAATACTATTATTCTTTTAAACTACAATAATTTTCTGTTCCGAGATAGGTCATGTAAACAACAAATTTCCTAGTTATAGTACCTCTATATAGTGAACTCCTGTGAAGTAAATGAGTTAGTATGTAGCCAATAGAAAATAAGAATGTAGGTATTTAGACATGCCGGAATTATTGGAACATTCAAGTTGAATTAAAGTAAAATTGAATTATTTGAATGCTGTTCAGTGTTCAATATTGAAGAGGTTTATGAATTATTATTACAAAATGTATTCTCATAATCTCATTTTATTCAAACAACTGTTCAATGTAACGTTTAACCTTTAAAATTTACCCATTTTTTCCTAAATATTTGTCTTTGTCAGACGATGCACACTACACATTGGAACCATATGACATGATTCAAAATAATAAAGACTTATTTAAATACTTCAAAGATTTTCATTACATTGAAACATGAGATTAGCATCTAAATGTGAATTAAGGGGTTTGCTAATATATACTTTATCAAGTATATGAATCGAATTAAAAAAATTTAAACATATTTTTAGAGAATATAAAGCATATCTCAAAGATAATATTGTCACTTCCCTAGTAAAAACAAGGTAACATTTCTTGATTGTGTCTTTTGCCCAATTTTTTCTGGGCTTAATTGTTCTGGGGCCCAATTGTCATGGGCCCAATTGCCCGGGGCCTAATTGTCCAGAGCCCAACTGTCGGTGCACCGATATAGGCAAAGAGTGAATGTACTACACTCGATGTTATTATTCATCTATAATATTTAAAACAATAATATTTCGGGCACTTACATCCCGCTTTAAGAGACAATTATTTTATAATGCTTATTTCCCGTTAACTACAATAATCATCAATATTATTATTCAGATGAGATTATTAGAAGCAATTTGTTCAGATATTACAGTCTTTCGGTAGAAGAAACTATTAATTCTTCGTTACTTTGAATTTTCATCTGCTAATTCTGGCAATATACGCCGAGCCCTCGTACCATTTTCTTTTTATTCTAACTCATAGAAAATGAAACGTTTAAGGAGTTACAATTATTTAATAACTTCGAGTCATGTCTCGCTCTTGTTACCGTTTAAAATAAATTGAGTAGTGATTCTGGTAATGAAAGCGGGTCCTGCCTGTATTGTACATATTATTATTTATTTCTCAGTATTTTATAATTATTTTATTAAATTACCTATAAAATATGGTATAGTCCGATAGTGGATTTAATATTATTGCAATTTTTTGTATTGTATAGCTAGATGTATTGTAAGAGCTATAGCTAATATTTTGAACATTACACCTAGCTATTTTAATTGCAGCTCAATAAAATAGTTATACAGTATTTTTTCTAATCGCCAGACTGTATCAATATCTCATCACTAGCAATAGCTCCTCTCTATTTTGCTATTTAGTGTTGCTGCTTCTCCCCTCACTATTGCAATCAATGATCTATATGTCCTGTGTGTTCATAACCTCACAATAAATAGTTGTTATGAGCTGTAGCTGCTCTCACATTATTTTGCTCCCCTTTGGATGCGTCTGGAAGCTGTCTGTGTGGGTGGGAGAGAAAATAAAATATTACAATATGGACTATGGATTTTTGCTTGCCATGTGTATCATTTTTAATGCTACTTTTAGAGGGTAGCGTTAGGGTTGTGCTCCTCAACTATGAGGTCTTAGATTTTGCTTAGGTAGGCTTAGTTTACTATCACCTCTTCATTTTCCTCTCCCATCCTCTGGTGTTTCTCTCTTTTCTTCACATTCTTTGTTAAGTGACTGTAATCACGGAGTAGCTTTCTTGCATTTATGAGCTTGGCACCGAATAATGATTATTGACTTAGTTTCTGGATCCCCTTTTCTTTCTATATCTATTTCTAAAGTCCCTTGTATTCATTTTCTTTTCCAAGTAGATAATGCTAATCTAACCCTGCTACTAATTTATTTTGCTACATCGAATATGAGATTTTCATGTTTGCTCTAATTATAGAATGTTATAATTAATAACTACATTCATTACTGCAGAATTACATTTTTATTATATGTAATTGATTGTTATTATAGACTTTATCAACTATTTGTAATTAGTTATTCAGTACCTATATTGTTATTACTATTGTCACAAAAACATTAATTTTGATTAGTTATATCATGAATACATATTAAATATTAATTCTATTTCACTTCATACCGTTTCTTTCACACAGAAATAAATTAAATAATATAGATTTCCCCCCCCCCCCCCATTGATTTATTGTCCTGATGATGAATGAAATATTTTCTATTCAAAAGCTTGAAACAAAAACAAACCTTCACCGTTGAGTTTAAATAACCTCTTCTTCTTAAGCTCATTATAGTGCACGCAGACTATAACTCCTTCCAAGCGATATGTTTAAACTCTATAAAACTCTTTATGTACATTCTAATGTTTTGGTGGTACCTTTTACTGTAACAACATACTACATGCTAATTTTATTCATAATAACATGTATCGCTGTGGTGTTAAGAATGTAAAAGTTTTATCCTGGAGAGGACATCACCGTGAAGTCTTTTAGCGCATTTACTCTGCATAAAAACAATCTACGGAGGAGAAGTCCCCTAAGCCATAATTTCCAGAGACTATCTCATTGCCAACCCCTGCCATAAAGATGTCCACAAAATATGGACCACAATCACCCACCGTGGAAATTTCAACGTGTTTTTCCCAGTCTGAACACCATATCGGTAGTCAGTTAGTGGGAACGGGAATGGAAGAACTTGGGTGATTCCAATGGGAATACCAGGAATTATTGGATCATAAATGATGAGTCATTCTAACAATTGAAAAGATTGCCAAGATACGATATTCTGAAGCAGTTTCGATAGATTATTTTCATGGTTATTTGTTACGAGACCACGTATTGAATATATTCAGATGAAATTATCTTTATTAATGGAAAATATATCGTGTTAAATGTGTTATCATATACGCAGAATTCTCGAGTGAATTCTTTTAATTTATTGTGAATTATCTATACAGGTAAAGCTCGTACAGCGGACGATCATTAAACAAAGGACAAAAATTGTCCGTTCTACCAGACATTCAGCTCGCTACAACGACCTCTTTAAATTATATGGTTTAACTTATATTTTATCCGTCTACCAACTATCTGATCAATTATTAATTATATTCAGAGGTATTACAATTTACAAAATTACCATCAACACTTTCATTTATCGTTTTTAAGATTTTCCGTATTTAAATTTCGTTAGCCTTTTCTGCCCTCTTCCTTTTAATTAATTGGAAAAGCTCTATAGAAATTAAAAAGAAGTGTAACTATTCTCTATTATAGATTCAGAAAAATAATATATTATAGAATAGTTACAATTATACCTACCTGATTATTTCGTACATTTATGAATATCATAAAAAAAATTATTTATGTATTTATTGACTTTTTTTAAATATTATTTGGTTATAAACACATTCTAATAACATTTTAATTCATAAAAAATGGCGTTAGCCTTTCGTTAAAGGATTAAGGGGACATTCATTTTTTTTACAGTTATAACTAAAGTATATAGATATTGGATTACTTAATATTCAGTGGCAAATAGTATTTAAAAAAAAATATTTTATTAAACACACTGTAAACCAAACTTCAGTACACACATAGAAATTATAATGACCATTTATAACTTATTTGTTAAGACACGTACAATCGTACATATATCTATACAGGATTTTATATTTTTATAAGATTTATAATTTATATCTTGTATATTATAAATTAAGTGAATGTTAAATCTCTTATATGTATATTCAATATTGTATTCTCCATATCATTAACACTTTCATTTTTACAATTTTCATTTATTTGTAAAAGTATCATTAATTTATAAATTCTAAATATTTCACAAACATTGATCTAATTTGTTTTATAATGAGTTCGTGAGAATATTAAGCTTGAAGGATTGATCAATTCTCAAATTATAAACAAAAAAGAAATAATTATGAACTGATAATGTAGAAATGCGTTGTGTAAACAAAGAAATTACACTGTCCATAATACAATTATTTCTTTGTTTCATCTCCTAGTATTTTCTAAGAAAGCTTATGTTTTTCAATTTATATCTTGTACTTGATTTTTTACTGTAATATTTATATAATAATGTATTTTATTTATTTCTCTAATCAATTTGTCTACATTTAACAATGTTTTTGTTTTCTATACTAATTAAAAATGAATATTCCCTTAACTCCTTTTAACTGAGAGTGAACGTCGTTTTTTTTTTTATAAATTAAAATGTTATTGCTGACTAAAGTCATTAGATTCAGTAAGTGACTGTCAGTTTTCCGCCTGGTAGTTTTCCGGACACTGTATTCTCATTCTCTCCTTCCCTATTTAATACACTATATTCACTATCTTCTTCCCTAACACACTATATTCTCATTCTCACCTTCCTTATTTTCTACACTATATTCACTCTCTTCTTCCTAATTTTCTACACTATATTCACTCTCTTCTTCCCTATTTTCTTCACTATATTCACTCTCTTCTTCCCTATTTTCTACACTATATTCACTCTCTTCTTCCTTATTTTCTACACTATATTCACTCTCTTCTTCCCTATTTTCTTCACTATATTCACTCTCTTCTTCCCTATTTTCTACACTATATTCACTCTCTTCTTCCCTATTTTCTACACTATATTCACTTTCCTCTTCCCTATTTTCTACACTATATTCACTTTCCTCTTCCCTATTTTCTACACTATATTCACTCTCTTCTTCTTAATTTTCTACACTATATTCACTCTCTTCTTCTTAATTTTCTACACTATATTCACTCTCTTCTTCCTAATTTTCTACACTATATTCACTCTCTTCTTCCTAATTTTCTACACTATATTCACTCTCTTCTTCCCTATTTTCTACACTATATTCACTTTCCTCTTCCCTATTTTCTACACTATATTCACTCTCTTCTTCCTAATTTTCTACACTATATTCACTTTCCTCCTCCCTATTTTCTACACTATATTCACTCTCTTCTTCCTAATTTTCTACACTATATTCACTCTCTTCTTCCCTATTTTCTACACTATATTCACTTTCCTCTTCCCTATTTTCTACACTATATTCACTCTCTTCTTCCTAATTTTCTACACTATATTCACTCTCTTCTTCCCTATTTTCTACACTATATTCACTTTCCTCCTCCCTATTTTCTACACTATATTCACTCTCTTCTTCCTAATTTTCTACACTATATTCACTCTCTTCTTCCCTATTTTCTACACTATATTCACTTTCCTCTTTCCTATTTTCTACACTATATCCACTCCCTTCTTCCCTATTTTCTACACTATATCCACTCCCTTCTTCCCTATCTTCCACTGTATAATCTTGCTAGTTTGACAGTCAGACATGCCTCTGTGGCGCAATTGGTTAGCGCGTTCGGCTGTTAACCGAAAGGTTGGTGGTTCGAGCCCACCCAGGGGCGATATGTTTTTTCTTTTATTTCTTACGCAGCTGTTATTTTCATAACTCTAGTCACGGGATAGCGTCATCATGAGTAATATTCTCAGCCGTTAATATCGATTGTGACGGTGTAGGTATATTATTTTCTGAACAGATCTTATCTTCAGATACTGTGTAGGTAGTTTCATTTATTTTATTACACGCATTAGTTGTAAACTTTAATGATTAGTATTGAATGTATCTATTCCATTAAAAAAATTATATATAGAAAAGAATTAAAACATAATTTGACTTTTTGATTTATGGTTTTACGTGTTATTTTTTTACTCATACACTTAAATAGCGTAATGAAGATGATAGAGATGGAAAAAATATTTTCCCGTGCCGGGAATCGAACCCGGGCCTCGCGGGTGAGAGCCGCGTATCCTAGCCACTAGACTACACGGGATACGAGTATAGTGCGAGTGGTGTGGAGTGTACCTTTACACGCACTCGATCAGAGTTTTGACAATATGCTTTTAGCCTTTTAAAATCATAAATCTTAAGAATATCATAAATGAAATGGTATTGAATGCTACATACCGCTGCTATAAAACTATTCAATTATTTGTTTAATTCTCTCCCGTCTATAATATTTTCAGGATCTATGATTTTAAATGCATATTGTCACAGCCATAATCATGAATGTTTGTCAAAATCATGTTAGTAAATAACGATACAATTTGATGTAATTAATGCACATATGTTCCGCGTGATTTCAAGATGCTCAAAAAAACGCGCAACGCAATCTTAAGATAGCGCATATTAGTAGATTATGCGGAATACGTATTTTGTTTTAATATTTTTTTTTTTGTTAAATGTCAATGTTATGTAGCTATATCATATCAATATAACTAATATATTAAATTGTTACTCTTTTTCTGGTTGCAGAGCCCCCACGGCGTACTGTGCCCCACTCTGGTGAGACCCTCACTCTGCCCCCTTACGACACAGTCAACCTCAACTGTCCCATAGTGGGCACACCTACACCAATTTTCGAGTGGAGTAAGGTGAGGGGTGAAGGTATTGACGGTGTTAGAGGTGGTAGGTATTTACGGTGTTAGAGGTGGTAGGTATTCACGGTGTTAGAGGTGGTAGGTATTTACTGTGTTAGAGGTTGGTGTGGCGGATTTGGAGATCATATTGGGTAAGTTCTGAAATAGCGCACAGTTCCACATTTTCGATCCATGCAAGAAAAAAATAACTAGTTCTATTATTTTTTTGTATTATCGGAAATCTGGAGCTGTTCGATAACTCAGAATTTACCCTACAATCATTTTATTCATTCAGAATTTCTCAAAATAAATATTTTTATTAGTATATTTAATTTCTAGATTATTTTTTATATTTCAGGTAATGGGATAAGAGACGTTGTTTTTTGCTTATTTTTTATTGTTTCTTCCCTAGCCTCAAAGTATAGTTAATAACTATAGTATAGTGAACATATTCGAGTATAGTGAACATACATATAGTAACTATGGCTATACTCCACACTGTAATTGCATGGGACTAAATGTAAATTGCGCTGTAAATCATTTACAAAATTGTCGACTCTTATTTATTTAGATGTGAGAGATAAAACAAAAAGTTGAATTTACAATAAGGATAGAGTTTCATTTTATTTAAATTATTTGGGCTGTTATAGTCACTGAAGTGCTGTAGTTGTTTTGCACCTTATTGCTAGAGAGCATAAGGTTGAGAATTGCTTGCTCCTCTTCACCACATAAACCACTTTGACCTTTCTGGGGATAACACCACTAAAAGTGACCATAAATATTAGTCACAATGACTGGGGTGTCCTGGTCAAAACATTTAATTATACCTCCATGCTGATAAACTCTTAGTAAATCTTAAAAATGGCAAAGGTTGCACATAGGCATATTTTCGTGAGAATAAATAATAGATAGGAAAGTCTTTCTATCGTTTTCCATTCAGTGAATTTAATGTTATTATTCCTCAATAGAAAGCTTGTAATATCCTTTCTCCGGTAAAGGTTAATATTATCTGTTATTCATCGTATATATATATTCTAGTATAATGCCTTTTATAAATGTTTGGTGTTTAACTTCACCTTATACAGTATGTGCCTTTAGTTGTGCAGTCCTTAAAGAACTATACCATGTAACCGTTAGAACTAGAACTAATTTAAATAATTGCCCTATTTGAACAAGTTACCTGATAAAATTTATACAATAATATATCCTCGGAGTACAAATCCTAAGTTTGTCATTTTAACATTTGTAATCTACATATATTAAAGTTTAAACTACATAATAAATACATTTTGAAGAATGTACTTTTTTCATTTAAAGAAAATCGAGTACATATTTATTCGTGTCTTTATATAAATATTGATATTATATTATACGAAAAAGACACCATTTATAGTAATACTAATTTCCACAACCCCATAGCACTATATTTTCCATAGCATGAGTTAATTTAGTTACTATCTAGAGTCAGAGGCATGCCTCTTTATACGCCTCTCATTGATTGATTTCAATTGCATACCATAGCTATTGATTGCTATTGTAAACTCAAGGAATTTAGTAATTGGGCAGCTGTAGCTTTATTTCACCTGTTAAATTGTATATTGCATTATATCGTGATGCCCTAGTAAATAGTAAGATTAGGTACTTCAAATTAAAATCTATTTTTATAATGTTATAAAAATAACTATATTGTTATTAATATATCCTATATCACTACTCTATTGCTATTATTACTAGATGCTAAAATTCCTCCATTAAGTTGTAATTATTATTCTAATGGGATAGTTATTTTATTTTATTTATATTTTAATAGAAGAGTATAAAGTATGTTATACATAACAATTATCGTGATGGCATATTGCAATAGTATTAATTTATATACTGTGCCTAAATCTATACTAAAATAATATTCTATTTTGACATTTAATTATCTATGAAGATATCAGCAAATTATTTCTCTCTCCCTCTACATCAGTACAAAGATTAATTTTCCTCTTGTATCCGATAATTTATTTTTGACTGGTTATAGCTAGGATTTGATTTAACCCCTTACCGCCCCTAACAGAAAGCATCCGTGCGAATAGAAGGGTGGTAAGTTCCTTTAGGATGTAGGGGGTTAGTCATTATTCAAAGTATATATCAAAAGTTTTGTTCGAGAGGAAGAATAAAAAGTGTTAAAGTTAAAATGAAGATAGAGTTTGTTGGTAACTTCCAAAGATTTAGTGAAGATAGTATAAACTTTTAGATTTTAGATATAAAGAGCCGCTAATTCTAATGATAGTTTGAGGTTTTAGAATTTAGATATCAAGTGTAAGTGATTTTAATGTTTTTTCATCAGGATGGAGAGAGCATATCAGACGGATGGGACCGGATACATGTGAGCAAGAACAACCTCAAGATACGGAACATAGAGTATGTAGACACAGGCAGGTACATCTGCACTGCTGTTAACGGATTCGGAAAACAGAACTACTCTTTCACTGTACGGATAGATGGTGAGATATTGAGGGGAAATATCATATTCTTAGTGCAACGTTAGAAAACTAATTATTTTCCATAATTCAAATTATTTTCCATAATTCAATTTATTTTCCATAATTCTTTATAATTCAAATTATTTTCAAAATTTTAATTATTTTAATTATACTGATTCTTTTTATTTCTATATTTAAATTTCACTATTTTCTTAGCGTTTAAATACTATTTCTAATTGAATTATGCTTATTGTTTTGTGTTTAATTTTGTGTTCGTTTCCATTGCATTACATTAGTGAAGGCTGTCATTAAAATTAATTGCGTTCAAAATGATTTAGCGCCAAGCGATGTAATTTGCATAAATAACTACCTTTGTGTGTGCACATAATAGTAATGTGGTTAGCAGGGGTGAGAATGGGGCACATGGGATGGGAAATAATGGGCAATGTGGCACATGAGGATGTGAGAGAATGGGCAGTGTAAGCATCACGGTGCTAGGATTTTCCACCTTATAGGTATATCCCAATCTAGGTATATTTCACCCTCGTCCAGACAAAAAATACAAATATTTCATACTATGCCAGTTTATTTTTAAAGTTTACATTTCGAGCAAGTTTATGTGTACACTGTACAATAAATGATGAATTCCTTATTTACATGAAACTGCAGTATATGCTAATACAACAATGGTTGGGAAGTGTGGACAACCCATTCAATGTTCTCTCTTTTTGTTCATAAGGTACCTACTATTTTGGACTATAACACAAAAACTGACAGGTTAAAATATCCTGTTTAAAAAAAAGCGTGCAATCAACTTCCCCGTCCAAAAAGTTCCACGCTACACCAACCCTCTCCCCCATTCCACCTTTAAAGACCTCCCGGTAAAAAAATTAATGCAAAATACCCCCATGAGCAAAGAGAGAAAATATTTTCTGTCAAAAACCGATTTACACCTTCCACTTGTACTCGAAGGCAAACTACCAAATTCACGATAAATATAAACAACAACAAGAAATGCTAGGTGTTCACAATAAGTAGTAACCTTATACATTCTATGTACGCAATGTAGTAATGACCCCCTGTTTCCCCCAGACCCCCTGGCACCCTCATCTGAATACGAGGACTACAAACCCCCACACCTGCAGCATGTGAGTTAGAATGGGGGGAGTTACTAATTGTCGGATAGTTCTGCATATTCGATCATAATAATAATATGAAATAAATAATGCTTATTATATACTTTTTCTTACATGAATGAATGTGCGGAATTGCCCAATAATTCGTAACTTACCCTATACGTTAAAATTATTAAGTAAATTAATTATATACATTACATCATTCCATACTAAAAATATATTTACATATGATCAATTTATTCCTAAAATACTAAGAATCATTAATTATTTCTACACTCTATCCTACCTTTTTCGAATACCGTGCTAATGTAAATCTCTCTCCCCCCAGTCCTCTCCCCCACTGGCAGGTCCCCCCCTCACCCGTCAGGTTGGCTCCTCAGTTCGTTTCGAGTGTCAGTTTGATGGTGTGCCTGAACCAGAGGTGCAGTGGCTGAAGGTAAATGAACTGAATAACTCCTCTATAGTGAATGAGTTAGGATGTAGCCTGAATAGTGAACAAATTTTCTTTAGTTTGCCATCAGCTTTAGATATTTATTGTATATTTTAATTGGTATCCAAGATAACTGCCGGTATATAAAACTGATGACAATTCATGCAGACTAAAGAAAATTTGTTCACTATACAGGCTACATCCTAACTCATTCACTATAGAGGAGTCCTACTGTACCATTAAATATTTAATTTCAAATGCTAAATAGCTAGCAATTCTTCACATTACATTATTCACTCCTCCAATCTACTAACTATCTAACTATCACCCTATCACATTCTATTGACGACTACCCCCCCCCCCTCTCTACCTAATTACAACAGTTCAATGTGAGTAATTTTCCCGTCAGTGTTTCTATTAGCATTATTTAGTTGCTTCACAAACAAAAGAAAATCCAATAATGACTTTATTGCCGAGGAGTGAATGGTAGTCAGTGTAGGTGTGACTAAAGTAGTGACTGTGAGTGATGTTTGACTTATTTCTATTGAAATATTGTACTAATATTTGCACATTGCTAAGAATAAAGGAAATAACAAATATTCATTTGGTGGTTATACTTTTAGTTTAACACAATAGCTAACTAAGTCTCTCTCCAATAACTATTGCTCCTCTCACTCCAATAACTATTGCTCCCCTCACTCCAATAACTATAGCACCTCTCACTGCAATAACTATAGCTCCTCTCACTCCAATAACTATTGCTCCTCTCACTCCAATAACTATTGCTCCCCTCACTCCAATAACTATAGCTCCTCTCACTCCAATAACTATTGCTCCTCTCACTCCAATAACTATTGCTCCCCTCACTCCAATAACTATAGCTCCCCTCACTCCAATAACTATTGCTCCTCTCACTCCAATAACTATTGCTCCCCTCACTCCAATAACTATAGCTCCTCTCACTCCAATAACTATAGCTCCTCTCACTCCAATAACTATTGCTCCTCTCACTCCAATAACTATTGCTCCCCTCACTCCAATAACTATAGCACCTCTCACTCCAATAACTATAGCTCCTCTCACTCCAATAACTATTGCTCCTCTCACTCCAATAACTATTGCTCCCCTCACTCCAATAACTATAGCTCCTCTCACTCCAATAACTATTGCTCCTCTCACTCCAATAACTATTGCTCCTCTCACTCCAATAACTATTGCTCCTCTCACTCCAATAACTAATGCTCCTCTCACTCCAATAACTAATGCTCCTCTCACTCCAATAACTAATGCTCCTCTCACTCCAATAACTATTGCTCCTCTCACTCCAATAACTAATGCTCCTCTCACTCCAATAACTATTGCTCCTCTCTCTCCAATAACTATTGCTCCTCTCACTCCAATAACTAATGCTCCTCTCACTCCAATAACTATTGCTCCTCTCACTCCAATAACTATAGCTCCTCTCACTCCAATAACTATAGCTCCTCTCACTCCAATAACTATAGCTCCTCTCACTCCAATAACTATTGCTCCTCTCACTCCAATAACTATTGCTCCTCTCACTCCAATAACTATTGCTCCTCTCACTCCAATAACTATTGCTCCTCTCACTCCAATAACTATTGCTCCTCTCACTCCAATAACTATTGCTCCTCTCACTCCAATAACTATAGCTCCTCTCACTCCAATAACTATAGCTCCTCTCACTCCAATAACTATAGCTCCTCTCACTCCAATAACTATTGCTCCTCTCACTCCAATAACTAATGCTCCTCTCACTCCAATAACTATTGCTCCTCTCACTCCAATAACTATAGCTCCTCTCACTCCAATAACTATAGCTCCTCTCACTCCAATAACTATAGCTCCTCTCACTCCAATAACTATTGCTCCTCTCACTCCAATAACTATTGCTCCTCTCACTCCAATAACTATTGCTCCTCTCACTCCAATAACTATTGCTCCTCTCACTCCAATAACTATTGCTCCTCTCACTCCAATAACTATTGCTCCTCTCACTCCAATAACTATAGCTCCTCTCACTCCAATAACTATTGCTCCTCTCACTCCAATAACTATAGCTCCTCTCACTCCAATAACTATTGCTCCTCTCACTCCAATAACTATAGCTCCTCTCACTCCAATAACTAATGCTCCTCTCACTCCAATAACTATTGCTCCTCTCACTCCAATAACTATAGCTCCTCTCACTCCAATAACTATAGCTCCTCTCACTCCAATAACTATAGCTCCTCTCACTCCAATAACTATTGCTCCTCTCACTCCAATAACTATAGCTCCTCTCACTCCAATAACTATAGCTCCTCTCACTCCAATAACTATAGCTCCTCTCACCCCAATAACTATAACTCCTCTCACTCCAATAACTATAGCTCCTCTCACCCCAATAACTATAGCTCCTCTCACTCCAATAACTATAACTCCTCTCACTCCAATAACTATAACTCCTCTCACTCCAATAACTATAACTCCTCTCACTCCAATAACTATAGCTCCTCTCACTCCAATAACTATAACTCCTCTCACTCTCTATTTTCTCTTTTCTTTTCAATTAAGTGCCATGTAAGATGTTCCTAAAGAACTACTTCCCTAGAAATCTGCTAACGACGTTACTTTTAATTACTACGGTAACATTTTAGCAGATGTTTTCTCCATTACCTTCCAAACAAAAACACGTGCTTTCTTTTTAATTACTTAGATATTGTGTGGTGGCTCGAACCATCTTAGCCTCGAATGGGTACTATATTAACTATAAATGCTATCTATTCTTTTGTTTTCATTTAATATCATTTTATGTTACATTTCACTTTATTCCATTTTCCAGAGATGTGTGTCCATCACACAGTTTTAGTGAATAACACACTACTATGAAGAGCAACTCAATTCGTCCTGCTAATTTTTTGTCTTAGTGTTTTCCGTAGAGTTTTCTCCCAAAACACAACATGTCCCATTGCACGCAAACCTTAATGACTGATGTTTTTGTTCTGAAGAAAGAGAGAGAGAGAGAGGGAAGGTAGACATCATTTGGAACCCCTGGGCAAGAGTAGACCAGAATAAACCTCTGAAGTTGTAAGGGAAAGGCAACTCATATTATAAAGTTACTAACAGCAATTCAATGGGGAAAAGAAACTATTTAAACTATTGAAAGAAAACTTAACAATAAATACTCTCTCCATACATCTTCTCTCCATCTCTCCATACATCTTCTCTCCATCTCTCCATACATCTTCTCTCCATCTCTCCATACATCTTTTCTCCATCTCTCCACACATCTTCTCTCCATCTCTCCATACATCTTCTCTCCATCTCTCCATACATCTTCTCTCCATCTCTCCATACATCTTCTCTCCATCTCTCCATACATCTTCTCTCCATCTCTCCACACATCTTCTCTCCATCTCTCCATACATCTTCTCTCCATCTCTCCATACATCTTCTCTCCATCTCTCCATACATCTTCTCTCCATCTCTCCACACATCTTCTCTCCATCTCTCCATACATCTTCTCTCCATCTCTCCATACATCTTCTCTCCATCTCTCCATACATCTTCTCTCCATCTCTCCATACATCTTCTCTCCATCTCTCCATACATCTTCTCTCCATCTCTCCATACATCTTCTCTCCATCTCTCCATACATCTTCTCTCCATCTCTCCATACATCTTCTCTCCATCTCTCCACACATCTTCTCTCCATCTCTCCATACATCTTCTCTCCATCTCTCCATACATCTTCTCTCCATCTCTCCATACATCTTCTCTCCATCTCTCCATACATCTTCTCTCCATCTCTCCATACATCTTCTCTCCATCTCTCCATACATCTTCTCTCCATCTCTCCATACATCTTCTCTCCATCTCTCCACACAACTTCTCTCCATCTCTCCACACAACTTCTCTCCATCTTTCCACACATCTTCTCTCCATCTCTCCACACATCTTCTCTCCATCTCTCCATACATCTTCTCTCCATCTCTCCAAACATCTTCTCTCCATCTCTCCATACATCTTCTCTCCATCTCTCCACACAACTTCTCTCCATCTTTCCACACATCTTCTCTCCATCTCTCCATACATCTTCTCTCCATCTCTCCATACATCTGCTCTCCATCTCTCCACACATCTGCTCTCCATCTCTCCACACATCTGCTCTCCATCTCTCCACACATCTTCTCTCCATCTCTCCACACATCTTCTCTCCATCTCTCCACACATCTTCTCTCCATCTCTCCACACATCTTCTCTCCATCTCTCCACACATCTTCTCTCCATCTCTCCACACATCTTCTCTCCATCTCTCCACACATCTTCTCTCCATCTCTCCACACATCTTCTCTCCATCTCTCCACACATCTTCTCTCCATCTCTCCACACATCTTCTCTCCATCTCTCCACACATCTTCTCTCCATCTCTCCACACATCTTCTCTCCATCTCTCCACACATCTTCTCTCCATCTCTCCACACATCTTCTCTCCATCTCTCCACACATCTTCTCTCCATCTCTCCACACATCTTCTCTCCATCTCTCCATACATCTTCTCTCCATCTCTCCAAACATCTTCTCTCCATCTCTCCACACATCTTCTCTCCATCTCTCCACACATCTTCTCTCCATCTCTCCACACATCTTCTCTCCATCTCTCCACACATCTTCTCTCCATCTTTCCACACATCTTCTCTCCATCTCTCCATACATCTTCTCTCCATCTCTCCACACATCTGCTCTCCATCTCTCCACACATCTTCTCTCCATCTCTCCACACATCTGCTCTCCATCTCTCCACACATCTGCTCTCCATCTCTCCACACATCTTCTCTCCATCTCTCCACACATCTTCTCTCCATCTCTCCACACATCTTCTCTCCATCTCTCCACACATCTTCTCTCCATCTCTCCACACATCTTTTCTCCATCTCTCCACACATCTTCTCTCCATCTCTCCATACATCTTCTCTCCATCTCTCCACACATCTTTTCTCCATCTCTCCACACATCTTCTCTCCATCTCTCCATACATCTTCTCTCCATCTCTCCACACATCTTCTCTCCATCTCTCCACACATCTTCTCTCCATCTTTCCACACATCTTCTCTCCATCTCTCCACACATCTTCTCTCCATCTCTCCACACATCCTCTCTCCATCTCTCCACACATCTTCTCTCCATCTCTCCACACATCTTCTCTCCATCTCTCCACACATCTTCTCTCCATCTCTCCACACATCTGCTCTCCATCTCTCCACACATCTTCTCTCCATCTCTCCACACATCTTCTCTCCATCTCTCCACACATCTTCTCTCCATCTCTCCACACATCTTCTCTCCATCTCTCCACACATCTTCTCTCCATCTCTCCACACATCTTCTCTCCATCTCTCCACACATCTTCGCTCCATCTCTCCACACATCTTCTCTCCATCTCTCCACACATCTTCGCTCCATCTCTCCACACATCTTCTCTCCATCTTTCCACACATCTTCTCTCCATCTCTCCACACATCTTCTCTCCATCTCTCCACACATCTTCTCTCCATCTCTCCACACATCTTCTCTCCATCTCTCCACATGCAGTTCAAAGTCTAACTTTTGTGGTTTCTGTAGAAGTTTCCTCTCTGTTAACAAGACACTATAGTTTGCCAAATATATTTTGATGTTACCACGTGTAATCTAAGGAGCAAATACACCAGTAAATGGAGAGATATTATACCATGCTATTTAGTATTTATAGGTAGCTATTCTTTGGCATATTTTCTCAACTCAATTCATGACATTTTATGTTAATATATCATTGCTTTCTCTTAATTTAGTTAGGTCAAATCTCCCAGAAATAGTTAATTAATCTACCTGTTCTAAGTTATTGTATTTATTTCTTTAGTTGCAAGACCTGTTGAATATATCCCTACAGTTCAAACAGTAGCTACAAAGATGACAACTTATTAGTTTCGTCCTGTAGTGCAACTTTGACTATAGAAGTGAAAATGCTATCATACCGCACTTTAAGATAATTGATAGCAATTGTCTACATGCTCATAACCATAGTACTTCCATTAATTCACAGCTGATGCATTAGCTAAGCCTATATTCTTCTCTTCCTCCCCATCAGGATGGCATAGCTGTGCCCCATAATTGGCATGTGTCTCGGTCCCCATCCCGCCACAGCCTGCAGGTCTCCCCTCTGTTGCCCCATCACACGGGCCTCTACACCTGTGTGGCTATCAACGAGTACGGCTCTGACACTGTCAACTGGACCCTCCATGTAGTTGGTGAGTGATAACAATTACTTTGTGATTGCTACTGACGAAGTGATGTTGATTGGAAATTATGTTTTATAGGATAAAATAACTTTAACATCAAACTAGATATTCTCGTTAAAACTCACACTCTTTAACACTCCCCTCTCTCTCTCTCTTCAACACTCCCCTCTCTCTCTTCAACACTCCCCTCTCCCTCTTTAACACTCCCCTCTCCCTCTTTAACACTCCCCTCTCTCTCTCTTCAACACTCCCCTCTCTCTCTTTAACACTCCCCTCTCTCTCTCTTCGACACTCCCCTCTCTCTCTTCAACACTCCCCTCTCTTAATCTCTCCCCTGACTCCCATAAAGTGTAGCTGTAAAAGTCCACACCTTGCCTCTACTTCCCTCACTCTGAATTATAAACACCAATGCTAAGAAATGTAACCCTCATTCTTTGGCACATTGATTTAGTTCTTTCTAATCACAGTGACATGGTTACAGAGCAAGGCTTCGATTCCTCATAAGACAATTGAGTTAGTTTTCTTTATAATATGTTTATCGGTGAGCGGACTTGCCATATAATAAATGCTTTACTCTATGCAATAATACTCCAAATAAGTTAAACCCCTAGTCTGTCTGTTGAAGCTCAGGAGTCAGTTTTCATTAAGTGTGGCGTATCCAGTGCATATTTTATGTAGTGTTTTACGTCTCTTGCAGAGCAGTGAGGTTTTTGTAGTTCTCTCTTTTGCTCCACTGTTTTTGGCCAAAGTTGCTGTTGTTCCTTAATCCCTAGCGGCTTAGGGTAATTTGCCTGTGGGGAATATTGCACAGCTTTTAGGGGAAAAACATTTAGTGGTTACTGTGCTGTGCTACCTTATAAACAATGACTGACATCAAGAAAGTAGTCACATCACTACCTGAGAATGTAGTCACATAACTACCTGAGAAAATAGTCACATAACTACCTGAGAATGTAGTCACATCACTACCTGAGAATATAGTCACATGACTACCTGAGAATGCAGTCACATGACTACCTGAGAATGCAGTCACATGACTACCTTTTCACCTGGCAAAGTAGTCGTATGACTCTTTTCTTGCTATAAAATTTGTACTACTGTTATTAGTGATGTGGGTGTATCACAACTAGGGGGATAAATGTCACCAAATTTTAGAGTCTCTTGCCAATCTTCTCATTCCACAGTAAATTCTAACAAATAACAAGAGGTCATAGCCATGTCATTGCAATGGAAAGAGGTGCAGTAGCGCTCTTTAAGTTTTTAATATACTATATACCCTTATATACTCCTATAGAACAACAATCACTGCCAAGGTATAGAGCTAATTGCGACTACTAAAAACATTTAATGATTAACTTAGTCTACACAAGTGTTAACAATATCTTTAATTTCATATCCATTTCTTTTCAACTAAAAAAATTATTCAAGTTTTATTCAAATCGTCATAAAAATTCAAAAGTTTTATAGCAATTTAACCTTTTTCTATCTATCTGTTATACTCTTTTTTTTTACCCCCCCCCCCCTCCATTCTCAATTTTGGTAGCAATCTACAATGCAAATATCAATTGGAGTGAATTGCAGGGATTTATTCGCCACAATTTATTCCCCCCTCCCTCCCCCCCCCCTCTGAATAGATACTCAGGGGGGGGGGGGTGTCTGTGTATCGAAGTATTGGAAAGTTAAATGGTCCGGATAATTCAAAGATGTGTACAATTAAAGATTATACCTTCTTAATTCTATGGAGTAATTTTTCCTTTTTGTCATTATACTTTTCGTATCATTTTAATTATGTTACGTAATTCCTTTGTCTTTAAGACTAAGCTTTATTTTCAAAAGCCTCCAGGGGCTCTATCCTAAAGCTGTCTGTGGTGAATGAAAAGGGAGGAAGCGTCCCTTGGGTCTCAAACTGTTGTAATTTGGATTATTATTGTCTTTTTTAATTTTTACCATGTTTATCATTTTAACGCTACTTGCAGTTTTAGAGGATAGCGCTAGGGTTATGCTCTTCAACTACGAGGTCTTAGATTTTGTGATAGGTAGACTTCACTTACTATCACCTCTTCATTTTCCTCTTCCATCCGTGAGTGCAGCTACTGTTGCTTGTGTCCCTTTTCATTTCGTCATATTTCTTGGTAAGTTGGTAAATCACGGAGTAGCTTTTCTCCATCCATGAGCATTGTCACTGACGGTGGTAGTTTATTTTGTTCATGAAACCACTTTCCTTTCTGACTGCTTCTTCCAGTCAATTTCCTTTTGATGTCAGCGATATGACCTATAAATCCTAAGCAGGCGTTAAACCCCTACTAAAATTATAATTCTTTTCTAAAGTGATAAAAACCTTGTCTTCCTTCTTTCTCACTTTTCTTTGAATGTCGCTACTGAACATCAAACTGACATAGGCATTTAATATCACAAAATTTTAATATCCATGCATATTTGTCACTTCTGAGCATCAAAATGACAAAGACATGACAATTTTAATATCACAGTATCCATGATACATTTCACTATTATTTAGAAATTGAACAACTTCAGTGACATTTTAATCTCATTGAAGTTTTCACTCTGAATATTCGTTCTTCGCTTGTTTATTGCATGGTTAAGGCCCCCTTCACACTTGCATTTTTAACAGCGAGAAAAAAAAATCTTCTTAAAATGTGTTTACACTTGCGTTTTTTTTATCACTGATGGAAAAATCACATAAAATTTTTATTTCAGCGATAAAAAAAACGAATGTGTGAACACATTTTAAGAAGAGCTTTTTTTCGCGCTGTTAAAAATGCAAGTGTGAAATGGGCCTTAACCATGCAAATAACAAACGAAGAACGAATATTCCTAGTGAAAACTTCGATGAGATCAGAATGTCACTGAAGTTGTTCAATTTCTAAATAGTTTCCAAGGAAGAAGAGTTAGCTCTAAGAATAACCTTCGCGCAATGACAAAAATAATGACCCTCACTCTTTGCTCACTTGCTCTCAAACTATGGCCATCACCTGTTAATAGTACAATAAGAGGCAGAGAAAAAGAGACCAAGCTACAGTTTTTTCGTTCATTGGCTAATGATTTACAAGTATTTGAAAAAGCGGAAACATTTTTGTGGCCCATACTGTACAGTGCTGCAAGCTTGAATTTTTTACAGATATTGTTTTTAAAATTAACTTTTTTCTGATTGGTCAGGGCGGAGCGCTAAACTGTTTGGCTCCTCCTCCTTGCTTATAGTTATGTGTTGAATTAAATTACTTTTCAAACAATAAGAACTTTGAAACTCTTAACATAGATGGCTGTAATGTAGTTTGTCGTATCCTCTTGTTCGTTGTACTGCCCACTTGATGATCACCTTCGCAGAATGCGGGAAGGTCATATTTTCATCGGCATTTATTTATCATCTTGTTATTCGCTTAACTGAAAAATTGTTCAACCAAATTGCCTGAAATTTAGTGAAACGATTGATTCATGTCCAGTGACCTGCTGGTAAAATATTGGGAGCGACCCGGTCAAAGGTCAAGGTCATGGTCATTTATAATTCAAAAAGTATTGAACCATATTGCATGGAACTTGGTGGGATGATTGGTAAATATGCAGGAACCATTTTGTTAGTTTTTGGGTGCGATCGGATCAAAGATCAAGGTCAAGGGCCATTTGTAACTCAATAACTCAAAAAGTATTCGACAATATTGTCTGAAATTTGATGGTACAATTGGTTATTATCCAGTTAGCAGTTTATTAAATTTTGGGAAAGAATGGGTCAAAGCGGCGGTGAAGGTATGCACTCTACCGAGTGCACATAATCTAGTTGTTTAATGATCTAGTAGTGGGGTTTGGGCGGATACACTTATTGGTAAATCTCCATAGCCAATCAATAAGTTTATAACATATATCCTTAAAAAACTCATCCGCAAGGAACAATATTATTAATTCTATACTCTTAGTGGTAGTAAACTTATAATTTCTAACTTTAGAGGTCTGTTTCAATATCATATTTCGATTAATAATTAATATATCCCCCTTGTTTTAATCTCCATTAACCTCTCCCCCAGGCCCCTCTGTTCCCCTGAAACCACTGACCACCCACCACAAACTCTCCCCCCGCAACACCAGTGTGCCCACCGGGGTGAACGTGGCGGTAATGAGCTGCCGGGGGAAGACCACAGGGGAGGTGCGGGGAGTCAAGGTGAGGGAAAATTAGTACTGATCTATCTGTGAAATCATTTCTGATCTATCAGCTATAACTATCAATTTAAATGATGCAATAGCAAAAAAAACTTGTTAATTTAGTTTCCCATTAGTTCCCAGTGTCTGCTAATACATTACTTAATAGTTTCTTATTTCTCATCTTTGGTAATTATGATGTAATATCAGAGAAAAGAATCGTCTAATTATATTAATTTCTCAAATCATGTTTTTCTATTTTCCTATTATTTACAAATATATTGCCATGTACCATGATCAATTTTAAAATATCTAAAAGTATTACAATTAATAAAGTTTGTTTTTGTAAAGGTGAAATTAGTGAACAGTCAAAAAATCCTAACGATACACTTTTCTTTGACTGTAGCTACACATTAAATATTAGTAATGCCTTTTTTCCCTATAAAAAATCACGCCTGACTTTTTTCTGTGTGTTGCAGTGGCTGAGAGAAAGGCCCCCCGATCTCACGGGGACGCTTTCCCCCGATCAGGTGCTGACTCTGGAGGGGAAGCAGTACCACGTCATTCCCCCCACTAATGTCATCACCACCATGGAGGGAATATTCATCACTGAGGTGAGGTCACATCTATATACATTATTCAACTCAATTATTCCCCTGATTACAAACATTCTGGTTAAACAAATTCTAATTTCCTTTAATGTTTGTCAAATTAGTTAATTTAATTGGATTGGAACATTAGAATATAATTGAATGTAGAAAGTCATTAGAGATCTATATGAATAACTGTCAGATAATGTTTAAAAGGTAAAACATATGCTTCGTTTTAATACCTCACTGTAAAATAGGTCAGTAATGAATTTTCCCGATAATAGCTACTTTGAAATTTTAGAAAACTATATTATTTTAGAATTCCTCCATGCACTTACCCCCAAGTAACTATTCTAACGTTCTCTTTTCCCCAGCTGTCCATCCCCAACCCCAAACCTGAGGATGCAGGGGAGTACCTCTGCATGGCCACTACCCCAGAGGGATTGGCATTCGGTAACGCCGCCCTCACAGTTTTGCGTGAGTCTTGCCTTCATTCTAGCAAACCTTCCTTTTGACGGAAAATATCCAGCAAACGTTAAACAGTTGATATCATGGTAAAAAAAACTCTGTAAGGTACGACCGTAAAAGAGACGAAATTGAGTTCCTTCTCCGCAGCCCCTCTTGTGACGTCATAGACGATGCTATTTTGTCTTGTTTTCTGTCACTCGTACTTCAATTGCATGTTGAAAGTATATTGCCATTGTTTCCTTTCATTTATTTAGGTAATATTAAGCAATCAGAAAAATGCAAATGGTAAATAAGATTTAATAAACATAAATAAATAAATATTATTTAATTGAATTATTTTTCCTCTAGTTAAAAATTACTGTTTTCTATAATGAACAGTCTCAGGGAATAAATAACAACATGGATTAAAATATTTTACAGGTCATATATTTATATAGATGACAAAAATATATCTACAGTGGACCTTTTCCTTGAAATAGCATGATAAAAACTTAACACTTATTCTCTCACTCCTATGACGTCACAAAATACCTGCACGCGAGCATACCTTGTAGTTATTATACCATGGTTGATATTGTTAACCGAGTCCAATGTTCAGCTCAGTACCTATGGTATGATTGTTGTTGTTGGGTATTATTTCACCTATAACTTCATCCGTACTCACCGATTTTAGTCTCAAATTGAAGAGCATTGCTATGTCTTTATATTATCTGAGTGTATTTTTGTGTTACAATTTCAATAGTTAACTGTTAATCTCCCCTTCAGCCCGAAGTCCCGGCAATATCCTGCTGGTGGTGATGGGAGGTTTGGCGGCGCTGGCTCTCGTAGTTATCGTATTCGCTATCGTCGCTACGTGTCGACGACAAAAGAATCGTAACGGCAGCTCCACCAATCGTCGCAACCTCACCAATGGAGGGAATGGCTTCACCAAAGGATCCGAGACTCACTCCTCCCAAGCCTCCTCCAGTCTCCTCCCCTCCTCCGATGCCAAGATGCACCACATTGTCATGACTAAACCCATGGGGGGATGTAACCAGTACGGCACACCACACCACCCCCAGGGGTTTGCTAGTGGCCACCAGGGGATGGGACCGGGCAATGGACAGCAACACTTCCAAAGGTGGGACCTCAATTGATAGAATGTCTGTGTAGTTTTGAAATGGAGCAGAAAATGAAATGAGTTATTATATCTCTGTAATTTGGATATTATTTATTAGCAATTTAGCATACAAACTGTCTGCCTTTCTCCATTTCCCTCTATCCCCCCCAGGTACCACCCTTCCATGCAGGGTAAAGTGGGTGACAGTACCGCCTCTCACCTCTCGTCTGACATCAGGAACCAATCAGACAACAGGTGGGTGCTACAGGTAATGAAGAAACACCTTCAAATCTTTACCTCTTGTATTTATTTCATCACTGTCTATTAAATTAGTTTAACATTTGACTGTTCCCTCACAGCAGAACTCTGGATCTTCGCACATCAGGCCCAGTGTACGTACAGAGCAACACACAACTGTCCCCCAACCAACTTCCACCACCCACCCTCATGTCCCCCCACTCTGAGTGCTGCCACGGCCCTATCTCCCCACAGGACTACCACCAGTACACTCCCCCCGCCACTTCCTCCACCTCTCCTCATTCCACCCCCCAGCCTCCCCCCACTTCCTACGAGTACCACCAACTTGACGTTATTTGAGAATCGGCTCCGCTGAGTAAAGAGAACTTGAAGCTGCACCAGAAAATGCTCACTCAGAACACATAAAAACTGCCTCAGTTGAACAGAACTGAACGCCATAGGGTAACTACGAATTATCGGTCAGTTACACATATTCGGTTATATAGGAAAATATCTATGATACCTGCAAGTAACATGGATACCAATAAAATATAATAAAAAAATTCATTTTTTTTTTGTATGACCGAAGATGTGAAACTGACCGATAATTCATGACTTACCATATGCCTTTGAACAGTAACTTATTCAGATTTTACCTTCGATACAAGGTAAGCTCTGAGATAGAGATATCAGACGGATCTATATAATGTAGCTAATTGAACATAAATCTTAATTATGTTTAATTTTCTTCTATGTCCGAAAATATAGAACCGCCCAATAACTCGGAGCTTACCCCATCACTAATGACAATATAATACCAATTAAACCATGGAATGAACTAG
The DNA here is from genome assembly GCA_947561585.1 of Caprella mutica. Classification (NCBI taxonomy): domain Eukaryota; kingdom Metazoa; phylum Arthropoda; class Malacostraca; order Amphipoda; family Caprellidae; genus Caprella; species Caprella mutica. The sequence continues at coordinate 27,074 of CANNZV010000810.1, read as the reverse complement.
CAGCTTCCTTACTCAGTGGTGTGAAATAGAACTAAATCACTATTATTAACATGTTTGCAATTTATCGAAGTCACTCCTAAACGATCGTTTTCTGTTGGGTGGAAAATATTTAACCGTAAACTAATGCATTTTCTTTCATGCTGTAAATTGGTTTGCTTTTAATTTATCTTTTGTATTTTTGTAACTATTGGATGCAATCGGTAGGTTTGAAATAGTTGCATTATAGAGTGAGTGCTAAGACTCTTTTCTAGTCGGTAGAGTTAAGATGAATATTGTGATGTTAAAAATTAGTGTTTGTACTCAGGCAGAAAAAGTCTTCGTTTCCAATGACTTTTCTAACCACTTTATAGCGAATTTAATTCCACTATTGAATGCTAAATATTGTCCATACTCTGTGTTTAGTATTTAATTTGTCTTCTTTTGTACCTAGACTATTGCTAGAAGTTTCAATTCAAAGTTATCTCAGGTTACTTTGCCAACATTTTATAACAATCTTCTAAAGTTGTTCTAACTATTAGGCTATGAATTAAATGTGAATAGCTATGTCGGATTTATTTGTTGTAGGTAAATGTGTAGAGAAATCAAAATATTTAATGTTTAAATAGAAATAACATTTTATCATAAATTCAGCCAAACCTAGTAATTCGATTGGAAATGAAAGTCCATTAGTGGTTTAATCATTTTAATAAAGCTTTTGAGTTTATTGTACTGTGACATTTTGAATAAATGCTTATGATAAAATACTCTATAATTAACCTACTTAACATATGGACTGTTTTATTAAGTGAAAGTGGTCATCAAATGATTGATTTAAAAATTTAGGATGAAGATATAATAATGATTACACTGATTTACAACAAAATTGGTCTGAGTCAAGAATAGGGATAGGTGGTTTTTGTTAGTTTGTGTGAGCTAAATTTAATTTATAAATAGTTTTGCTCTATCACGTCTAGTTCCCTGATTTTTAATAGTCTCATTTTAGTTTAAACAGAGAATATATGTGAACATTTCAAGAATTGCCGCAGCTTATGACAAATAAGACAGGATAGACAAGAACACAATTCATAGTACCACAGACAGTCAAAAGTGTGCTTTCCTAGAAGATTGGTGTATTTTGCCTCATATATGTAACGTAAGAGCATCCTGCAGAAGTCTTGAGAGTTGCTCTCCATCTTCGTAAGTCTTGGTGGAATATTTCTCTATGCTCATCACGCACTGCTCCGAGGTTTGGCGGGAAGAAGTTTAGGTGGGAATGGAAAAAATGAATCTCAAGTGACATTCAGCACCCATATCCTCGTAAGACTTTAGCTTTTTTTTCCATACAGGTTTGGTAATCTGGTACTCATGTATTACCATGGTAAGCACTACAGACTGACTTGAATGCTTCCCATGCTCTCAATTCCTTTAAGTTAAGAAGCTCCTCAAAATTAGTATCTTTGAGCACTTCTTGGATCTAAAGTCTAACAAAGATGCCCTCTTTGAGCTTAGCAGCACTAAGACCTGGGAAACAGTAGACAAGTGTTGGAAGGCAGCACCATTTTTGTCCAACACCTTCACGAAATTCTTCATCAAAACAAGCTTGATGTGAAGAGGAGGAAGAAGCACCTTATTCATGACCACCAGAGGATTTCCAATTTTTTTGACGCTGTGTAATGCTGGGATACAGCTCGAATATTCCAGCGACAGAAAAACAACGGTACTTTGTGAAGCACTCTTGCATACCCATAAGATTTAGTGCATAAAAACTAAAAAAATAAGCTACAAGTCTCACAATATTAGAACTAACCCTAATGCGTGTACATACGCCTTCATGTACAGTTTACGCACAGAGAACACTATGCATAATGAGTAATGAGTAAAAACAGATTTCAAATTTGAATTCAACACCCCCTAATTAGTTAAAAACGGATATTTTTGTGCTTGCCTAAATTTCTTTGTAAACCAGTGTTATAGTCTAGAACATGTAGAACACCTAACAGCGGTTATAATCTTTTGATTTTATATATCAAGATAATAACGATCATTAATTTTCATACTTTTGTGACTAAGTTAAAATACAATTAACTTTGTAACTGTAATAATTATTGACAACAAGATAAAGTCTCCTTCCATTGAACTACGGTATGCCCAAAAAGGTAGTTTCTTCAGTTTAAATTTTTAGAATATATAAAACAGCGCATGAGGTTATTGAAATACTGTCCATACCCCTACCACATAAGTTTACATCGATACAGTGCTGAAAGAATGATGTTTTTAAGGTTAACTCTTCCCTGATTGGTCGGCGAGGAGGAGCCAACAGGGGCGGGGCACTAATGCTCCACCTCTGTTGGCTCCTCTTCCTAGCATGAGTTGAATTATATTACTTTTTAAATAATTAGAACATTGAAAATCTCAACATAGATGGCTGTAATGTAGTTCGTTGTATCCGCTAATTAATTGTACTACATGCACACTTTATTGATGTTAAATGAAATGGTAGGGAGGCTTCACGCCTCCCGTTACACTTATTGGTCAATCTTTTTAGCCAATCAATGAGTTAATAACCTTAAAAACATTATCACAAAAATTCTTATCCGCAATTAACAATATTTTTAAAACAAGCTAAATTGTTAGTTAGAGAAGTGCCACCCCTTAACTAAATTCAATGAGTTTATATTCTATTACAAAGTGACATGATAATCGTAATAAAAAAACTGAAGCATTCAAATGACTAGGAATAGATGTTACCTTTTGACTAGAAATAGATGTTACCTTTTGACTAGAAAAGTAAATTAAATTTACAACAGCTTTTATTTGACTTATACCCTACCTTTGGTCCCATAAAACTTACCCATGGACGGATTATTTCACAAGTTAAAATAGCGACTCTTTGACCTCTTCAAGCAGTGGCGGAGGCGGGGGGCGTGTCCCCCAGCTTCCCCAGCCCAATCACCTTCACCAGCAGTTCAAAGTTGTTAGTTTTGATGGCCTGGCGACAAGCATCAACAATGGCTGTCTTCGCTTTTCCAACTGAAACAAAAAAATACTTAATACATTTATTTTCCATTTTGAATTGAATTATAATCAACCCAGCACTCTAGGACAATTTCTGAACTACTTTTTTCTGATCACTGTTATATTAAGTTAAGATAAAAAAAACACCCATGCCCAAAGGTATTTACATATAACAAACTGAGTTATAAATAGACTGAACATTTTGTGATTCATTCTCGACTCTATCAAATTTATGGAAAAATTTTCGGTAAACTTAATTTCGGTAAACCCTTGGATAGGGTCAACTAAACTAGGAAGCGGGTATATAATATAAAGGGATATTGATATTTAAATCATATTTTACATATATTTACTGAGATTAAGGATCCGTTAACAAGACTATTCTTATTAACAAAATTTGGTAAATTTACCTTCAGTTGTCCTTTTCCAATATGTTTCCATAAGGCATTCTCTTGAATAGTTGATCGGTATTATAGATACATATTACATTCAAATAATATTTTATTTTCAATTAAATTTCAATTGTAGAAATCATAATAGTTATTTTACAACTGTCATAATATACAATAATTTGCACTAATTTTTTTATATAGGATTTATATACCCGCTTTCTAGTTTAGTTGACCCTATCCAAGGGTCAACTAAACTAGGAGCTTACCAAGTTTTCTACCTACAAGCCATCACTGAACTGACTAATAAATAAATTTACTTCTATGAAATTGTTAAAGGATCGTCGCAGTACTCGGAAAGTGGGTGTTAACGTTAGGTCAATCATAAATTTCTAAAGGTCAGATTGGTTTCATGACCTGTGTGTTGACACTCAGTTTCCGAATACTGTGAGGCACACCAATAAAGTGACTAGCTACTTCCTATGTTAGTTTTCCTCACCCCTGAGTCTAGCCGCCCTCTGAATAGTTTGGTTGATTTTCTTGAGGCACTGCAGCAGTTCCTGGTGGTTGTTACAGCGCACCTTGTAACCAGCTATCATCTGCTGGTTGATGGACATCACCTCTTTGTACCATTGCTTCATCGACAGCCTGCATTTAGATAGAGAACAATATTTGACAAAAAGAATAAGGAAACAAATTTCACCAATATTAGCTACTTCAATATATAGTATCTACCTAAAAAAGAAATACTTAATTAGGGAGAACAAGTAGAACCTCTGGGGTATACACCCACAGGAAAACCTAAGGGACGGGTATATTTACATTTACATAACCAAATGGAAATTTTGAAGAAGATATTTGAAATAATAAAGACATAGCAATGTCTTCCATTTAAAACTAGAATAAAGTAATTCGGTGAAGTACTGATAAAGATATATGCGAAATGATCCTCAACAACAATCACACACTAGGTACTGAGCTGAACTTCGTCTCAGCTAAAAATACAGTCACTGAGGAAACAAAGAGACTGTACAGTCACTAATGACTGCACAGTCCATTGTAGCAGTACTCACAGGTCTCCCATGAGTCTGGCATCTTCTGCCCGCACAATGAAGCCTCTAATGACAGCAGAGTTGTCAGCCAGCTCTGCTGACAGCTTCTGACGAGTTGTCTGGTACTCTGCCAGAGGAGCCACTCTCTTCTCCAGTTCTGACACTTCTGACGGGAAGTAAGCCTCCACCTGTCAGCATTGGTTATTTTAGTAAAGGTTTAACGTATGCTTCGAAAATTAAATACAAGGGACTGGAAGAAGTAGTCAGAAAGGAAAGTGGCTCTATGAACATAGTCACCTACCACCAGTCGGTGACAATGCTCATGGATGCAGAAAAAAGAATGTTACGAAAAGGGACACAAGCACCGGTGACTGCACTCACGGATGAAAAAGGAAAGTGTAGAGGTGATAGTGAATGAAGTATAAGAGTCTACCTAACACAATAATCTAAAACCTCGTAGTTGAAGAGCATAACCCTAGCGCTTTTCTTTTAACTGCAAGTAGCGTTAAAAATTAAAAAAAAAGACAAAACATAGTCCAAATTACAACAGTTCAGGACAAAAGGGACACTACCCCCCTTCTCTTCAGGATAGATACCCAGGGGACCCATCTGCCAGGAATATCTGATAGACTAGTAAGAAGTCAAGAAAACTCTCAACACAATTACTAATTCTTGGATATTAACAATTGAATTAATTAAAATTTTACTTATAATTAGGTCATAGAGTTGAGAGAAATCATGAAAATATTTGAAGGTTGGAATTTTACAAAACTTTGCCAGGTTGGTTAATTCAATTTGAAATTTATTGAAAGCCAATACATTGAAACTGATAGTCTTGATAATTTTGTGATTTAGTACCTCCATTTCCTCGAGGTTGAGGTAACTAGCAAGACTCTGCGTGACATCAGCCACCAGGTCCATATCGTCACAATACACTGACACCTGACAGTCGGGAGTGATCTCAATCTTCAGACAACCTGACAACAAAACCAACACATCAATTCACCAGCTGATAGTTAGTTAAGAAACTGAATAGTAGCTAGGTGAAATTTCAGGAAAAACACTGACTAGTGTGATTAAACATATATGGTGTAAAAAAGCTCCAAGTCGAGAATAGGAAACACTAAACATATCAACTGCCTACAATTAAATTGCCTTTATGCTAGTACCTACCTTTAATTTGCTTTGTTATTTAACTACCTTTGAATTTCTTTGTTAACTACCTACCATTAAATTGCTTCATGTTAACTACCTCATCCCTGGGGTGCCTAATCTACAGGAGGGAAATCTTGGGATGCCTAATCTACAGGAGATCCAAAAAATGTAAGTAATTAACTCTCTTTCGTTCACCTTTTTTTCGGAGGCAAATGAATTTTATTCGAAGTCCTCCATCTTCATCAGCTTTGACGTCATCAACGAGAAGGAAATTTTGGTTCATCCACATTACCACCTGAACAAACAATGAAAAGTAAAAATAATATTTATCATCCAATCCAAGGATACATAAATACATTTCAACACAACTAATAAAAACTGAACTTGAAATCAAAATAGCTATAAAAATAATAATATCACAAATTGGTTATTTGAGCAATACTTTTTACATAAGTCATATTACCCCCAGCAACTGACCCTAGCAACGCGTTCCTGCAGCAAGAACTTGATGTAGCTGACAGGTTGGTCCCTGTTGTCTCCTGTCAGGTCCACGGAGTACATTGAAAAGCGAGGCAGTTGTCTCGTCAGCTCAAACACGTGGAAATGCTGTGAGGACTTGTAGCCAACCAGTGCCTTGATGTGGAGGTCAACTGGCACGTCCTGAGGAGTCAGAGGGATAATGAATGACTGAAATATCATTGGAAATTATAAATAGGAACTATTTTAAATAGTAAATACTTTAGACTATTAATTAATTTGACTAGATTCGGTACACTGCTTTAGGGGGGAAAATAGGTACTCTGATGTTGTTACTTTACCTTAGGGGGGAAAATAGGTACTCTGATGTTGTTACTTTACCTTAGGGGGGAAAATAGGTACTCTGATGTTGTTACTTTACCTTAGTAGGGAAAATAGGTACTTTGATGTTGTTACTTTACCTTAGGGGGGAAAATAGGTACTCTGATGTTGTTACTTTACCTTAGGAGGGAAAATAGGTACTTTGATGTTATTCACTTTACCTTAGGGGGGAAAATAGGTACTCTGATGTTGTTAGCCATGAGACTCTCTTTAGGATGATAGACGTGACTTTCCCCCTCGAAAATTCCCTCAGCAAATACTATGACACCTCGTATCAGCGTGTCATTGGTGGTGGCGAGGGCTATTTCCACATGGGGCTGAGTGAGAGAAAACAATATCAAGAATAACAATAAAATATAACTTAAATCTGATGTCAGTTATATATTTACCTAGATATTCTGATTAAATTTCTCACGACCACTCGAATATTAGTCAACCTCCCCCCTCCTCAAAAGTTGATTTCCCTCTTCCTCACCCATATCACCAGTTAATTCCCCATTACAATCTCCCCTCCCCCACTCACAGGTTTATTCCCACCCTCCTCCCCCATGTTGATAGCCAGGCCAGTCTGCAGTTGTGTGTTAGCGGGAATCACAGCCACATTCTCCGATGAGCCCAAAGCAGCCCCCGGCAAAGTGCCCTGTGTGGCCGACTCCACGGAGATGCGGTGATTCTCCTGATAGGGAAATGGCAGTAGTTAGTCATCCTAAATTATTAAACAGCTTCACCAAAAAATTGTATACCAAGAAAAATTTCATGATGGGGCCATAATTATTTTTATCTCTCAGGTTAAAAAGTCGTAATATATTCTTATTTCTTATATTTACAATAATAGCAGCAACTCTAGCTAACCTGCTGAAAATATTGAAAAGAACAATTTAATAGAATTATCTTTCCTTAATAGAAAAAGCAATACAACTAGCAATGCAGTATTTACCTGGTAGTTAGACTAGCAATGCAGTATTTACCTGGTAGTTAGACTAGCAATGCAGTATTTACCTGGTAGTTAGACTAGCAATGCAGTATTTACCTGGTAGTTAGACTAGCAATGCAGTATTTACCTGGTAGTTAGACTAGCAATGCAGTATTTACCTGGTAGTTAGACTAGCAATGCAGTATTTACCTGGTAGTTAGACTAGCAATGCAGTATTTACCTGGTAGTTAGACTAGCAATGCAGTATTTACCTGGTAGTTAGACTAGCAATGCAGTATTTACCTGGTAGTTAGACTAGCAATGCAGTATTTACCTGGTAGTTAGACTAGCAATGCAGTATTTACCTGGTAGTTAGTCTACCAATGCAGTACTTACCTGGTAGTTCTTCATTTCCATCAGCAAGGCTGCCTTTCTCTGTGCGAGTTCCCTGACAGTTTCCTGTTCAATGTTATTGTCCAGCAGACTGAATCTGCTGTCACTTGCAGAGGACTGGTAACCTCGAACTGAAAGAGAAAAGGTGGAACAATTTATTTACTTGAGTCTGGGCATAAAATAGTAACGTTATTAGCTACTTATAACACTTGAAGTTACCGCTAAAAAGTTGATGATTTAAAAATGTTTCTGTTTGAAACTATCATTACTAGGAAGATGAAATAGGTATGTAATAATTCTGTTTATTTAGACAGAGTTATAGAAAATGTTCACCAACTAAGGCAAATGATTTCTTTAGAAAGCCTTTACATCCCTCAAAGAGAACTGTATAAGTTGTGGACAAGTGGAAATAAAATATATGCACTATCCAACATTATAAGTAGCTACTGCGAGATGTTTAAATTCTTACACGAAAAGTTCTAACACGAAAAAAGGCATTTCTTTAATGTTAGAAAAGCAGTAAATCAATTAACAAGATAAGGAGTGGCTACTCTTGAAACATTTTACATACACACTGTTGAAGTTTGTCTCACACCAGAGAAAATTAACACTCAAATCAAAGGCAAATGAATAAAAGAAGACACGTGAGAGAGTGACTCTAAAGCAGTCTGTTGTCATCACTTCAGCACTAACTCTTAAGTCTTCTAACAACTAGGAGTGACTTTCACTCTATTTTAGTGTGCACTCACTCTCTCCATCCACAGAACAGACTAAGAGTTGATTCTTTCCGTCCATTCGGTAGTCACCTGTCACGATACCGGCCACAGTTGTGTCAAAGTTATCCTGAAAATAACACACACTGAGCAATGAAGTGGGTAAATGATAATATCTAATCTAATAGATAAATCAAAATAACAAACTAGACATAAATACTTATTATTACCAAATGAAAAAATTACAGCAATCATGTTTATTTTAGTTAATTTATTAGTATGAATGGTTAGTTTTTTACGTCCACTACAGGACCAAAGGTCCTAATTCTGATGATAAAAATTTACGAGAGAATTGAAAAAGCAGGCCGAGAACAGAATGTTTTCTCTTATATATTCTTATATCACAGCTTTATATCATAGACAATAGGTACCTAAATCACATCAAAAACCTAAATCACGTAAATCTTGTAATTGAGTAGTAGCTATAGTCAGTGCTATTCTTTCAAAAAACGGGACCATTATGCAAAAGATATGCCAATAGCTACCTTGAACACCACCTCCCCACTGCGGTCATTCCTTGCATCTAGTTTTCCGTTACTCCAACCGGTGATGAGTTCGGGAATACCATCTCCATCTATGTCGTAACTGTTGATGCACAGCGCCTGATTCTTGCTCTGGAAAAGAGAAGATCAGTTAGCAGGAGGTAGAGAGAAGATCAGTTAGCAGGAGGTAGAGAAGATCAGTTAGCAGGAGGTAGAGAGAAGATCAGTTAGCAGGAGGTAGAGAGAAGATCAGTTAGCAGGAGGTAGAGAGAAGATCAGTTAGCAGGAGGTAGAGAGAAGATCAGTTAGCAGGAGGTAGAGAGAAGATCAGTTAGCAGGAGGTAGAAAGAAGATCAGTTAGCAGGAGGTAGAGAGAAGATCAGTTAGCAGGAGGTAGAGAGAAGATCAGTGAATAGGAGGTAGAGAGAAGATCAGTTAACAAGAGGTAGAGAGAAGATCAGTGAATGGGAGGTAGAGAGAAGATCAGTTAACAAGAGGTAGAGAGAAGATCAGTGAATGGGAGGTAGAGAGAAGATCAGTTAACAAGAGGTAGAGAGAAGATCAGTGAATGGGAGGTAGAAAGAAGATCAGTTAACAAGAGGTAGAGAGAAGATCAGTTAACAAGAGGTAGAGAGAAGATCAGTTAACAAGAGGTAGAGAGAAGATCAGTGAATAGGAGGTAGAGAGAAGATCAGTTAACAAGAGGTAGAGAGAAGATCAGTGAATGGGAGGTAGAGAGAAGATCAGTTAACAAGAGGTAGAGAGAAGATCAGTTAACAAGAGGTAGAGAGAAGATCAGTTAACAAGAGGTAGAGAGAAGATCAGTGAATGGGAGGTAGAGAGAAGATCAGTTAACAAGAGGTAGAGAGAAGATCAGTTAACTAGAGGTAGAGAGAAGATCAGTGAATGGGAGGTAGAGAGAAGATCAGTTAACAAGAGGTAGAGAGAAGATCAGTTAACAAGAGGTAGAGAGAAGATCAGTTACTAGGAGGTAGAGAGAAGATCAGTTAACAAGAGGTAGAGAGAAGATCAGTTAACAAGAGGTAGCGAGAAGATCAGTTAACAAGAGGTAGAGAGAAGATCAGTTAACAAGAGGTAGAGAGAAGATCAGTTAACAAGAGGTAGAGAGAAGATCAGTGAATGGGAGGTAGAGAGAAGATCAGTGAATGGGAGGTAGAGAGAAGATCAGTTAACAAGAGGTAGAGAGAAGATCAGTTAACAAGAGGTAGAGAGAAGATCAGTTACTAGGAGGTAGAGAGAAGATCAGTTAACAAGAGGTAGAGAGAAGATCAGTTAACAAGAGGTAGAGAGAAGATCAGTTAACAAGAGGTAGAGAGAAGATCAGTTAACAAGAGGTAGAGAGAAGATCAGTGAATGGGAGGTAGAGAGAAGATCAGTTAACAAGAGGTAGAGAGAAGATCAGTTAACGAGAGGTAGAGAGAAGATCAGTTAACAAGAGGTAGAGAGAAGATCAGTTACTAGGAGGTAGAGAGAAGATCAGTTACTAGGAGGTAGAGAGAAGATCAGTTACTAGGAGGTAGAGAGAAGATCAGTTACTAGGAGGTAGAGAGAAGATCAGTTAATGGGAGGTAGAGAGAAGATCAGTTACTAGGAGGTAGAGAGAAGATCAGTGAATAGGAGGTAGAGAGAAGATCAGTTACTAGGAGGTAGAGAGAAGATCAGTTAATGGGAGGTAGAGAGAAGATCAGTTACTAGGAGGTAGAGAGAAGATCAGTTACTAGGAGGTAGAGAGAAGATCAGTTACTAGGAGGTAGAGAGAAGATTAGTTACTAGGAGGTAGAGAGAAGATCAGTGAATAGGAGGTAGAGAGAAGATCAGTTACTAGGAGGTAGAGAGAAAATCAGTTAATGGGAGGTAGAGAGAAGATCAGTTACTAGGAGGTAGAGAGAAGATCAGTTAACAAGAGGTAGAGAGAAGATCAGTTAATGGGAGGTAGAGAGAAGATCAGTTACTAGGAGGTAGAGAGAAGATCAGTTAACAGGAGGTAGAGAGAAGATCAGTTAACAGGAGGTAGAGAGAAGATCAGTTAGCAGGAGGTAGAGAGAAGATCAGTTACTAGGAGGTAGAGAGAAGATCAGTTAGCAGGAGGTAGAGAGAAGATCAGTTAGCAGGAGGTAGAGAGAAGATCAGTTAACAAGAGGTAGAAAGAAGATCAGTTAACAAGAGGTAGAGAGAAGATCAGTTAACAAGAGGTAGAGAGAAGATCAGTTAGCAGGAGGTAGAGAGAAGATCAGTTACTAGGAGGTAGAGAGAAGATCAGTTAACAAGAGGTAGAGAGAAGATCAGTTAACAAGAGGTAGAGAGAAGATCAGTTAACAAGAGGTAGAGTACTCTGCGTTGATACCACTGCTTATCTCTCTCTATCAACAACTACGATGTTGATGTAGAGAGAGATAAGCAGTGGTATCAACGCAGAGTACTGTTTAGAACCCTTCAATTTATGATGGATAAAATCGGAAAAGATGATATCTTGATAGGAAAATTTGAAAGTATTCGTGATAACTCTACTATTGATTATTATTTCCCGCCTCATGTTTTAGTAGAAAATGCTTTTATTTTTGACCCTGAACTAATGACCAAACTTTGGCAAGAAGGCCTAGAGTATGCTAGAGAAAAACAGCCTCAAAAAATTCGGACAGAAGATGATTTGCCAGATTAAATGATTGCGAATCCAAGTAGCATATACAGGTTTTAGGATGAAATTGGCAAAAGGGTTTATCACATTCAACTACGCTTCTTCTACTTCCATAATTTGAGCAGCTAATATAGAAATGATACAATAGGCTAAAAAATAATAAAACCCCTTATGCAAATTTGCCTCAATTGCATCCTCAGAAGAAGTTGCTAATGCAGCTAAAAGAACACCTACTACAAACACATCTGCCATTGACCATTTACTTATAATTGCGACAAATTTATGCAGTTTAGAGCGTATACCAATTTTTTTCACAAAAAGTATCAAAAGCAAAATAACTGCTTTTAAAATAGGTACAATCACACTAAATAATAGAATTAATCCAGCAACTAAAGAATTATTATTTTCATGAAGTGTCTGAATTGTATTTAAAATACTTTGGGTCGTTTCATGTACGACCAATTCTCCAACCAAAGGCAAAGTAGCCCCAATTTTCAAACTAATCATTGGCATCGTCAATCCAGGATATAGAAAGACTAAAGACAAAAGAATTAAAACAAAAGCAATTATATTTCTAATACTCATAATTATACAGGTATGGTTTTAAGGAACGGTGAAAAAATAAACTTACAATTTATGCTGCTTCTTTTGCCCTTATTTTCCAGCTTAAAAACAGTCATTACCTGCCTGCCGGCAGGCAAGGTATCAACATAACTCCTGTTTTTAAGCCGAAAACTAAGACCAAAACAACCTACCCTAAATTTGTAAATCTATTTCTACATCGTTCCTAAATAAAGTACGAAGGTAGGAAATTTTGATTTATTGACAGTTATGCTGAATTGCTAAGGGACACGAAAAAAATAAATTTACATATTGTCGGCATAATCAACGAACAAAACGGTTCACTTCAAGAGACTTTGTTGATTATGCCGACTTTAAAAATAGGTAAATTTATTTTTGTCCCACTACTAAGGGAACAGGCAAAATATAACCTACCAGTTCTGTAGCTTTATTTTGCCCGTCTTCATCGTTGCTAAAATACTCATTATGCTAAGACATAACTGCGTTTTTAGCGTCTCGAATACAAACAAACTAAAACCACGTCTTCTGGTACCTTATTTATTGCCTGCTCCCTAACCTGGCGAAGCCAGTACCATAATTTACAAATAAATAATAAATTTAACTCATGAAAAATGAGTTTATAAAAAAGTATCAAGACAAAATTCAGGGCGTGTTAAGTTGCTATGACCGAGTAGTAATAAAAGGGACATTGCCAAATGCGAGTCATGCAGGAGCGATGACCAATTTATTATATCGCAAAAATTATCTGATGAAAGATATAACTCAATTCACAAACCCATT